>OW028585.1:18708911-19098911 GCA_932294295.1 Alitta virens | reverse complement strand
ATTGGATAGTGAGAGGATAGAAGGACTATCAGGTAGTTTATGAGACGTGAATTATGGGATGAGATGAGATGAAGTTGAAAAGCAAGTACACTGTACAGGTAGCCAAAATGAGCTCTGCTGACAACAACAGGTGAATCAGTAACAATGATTAATCTTGAAACTTCCAAACAAATAAATGTACGAACACCCAATCTACCATGCATAAAAAACAAAACAAGTGAAGAAACTAGATGCTGCAATTGTAGGTGATAGGTCCCTGATCTTTGTGGTCTTTCATCAACTCATTAAAAGAAGACAGTACCCTGCGGGCTCCACTGAAACCAAAGAGTTTTTTTGCCCTTTTGCTAAAGTTTATCTAAACTGAAGATGCACTAGAACATACCTGACTGAAGGCTGCTGAAGGGGGGGGGGGGGGGGCTGCAAGCTAGATGCTGAACTGTGAGGAAAACTCTCTGAGAGCATTTGGAGTAGTTAGAACAGTCTTTTTTCGTTGTGTATGTGATGGTTTTTGTGGCAGTTCACTTGTGGGTGTTTAAGATACGTCAGAATATGGGCTAAAATGTGGACTAAAGTATACTGTGAACAGATGTACATAGGAGAAAATGTGGGTACTGAAAAACATATGTTGAACATGTACTTTGAAGTCAAATGTACTTACAGAGATGTTATGGCATAAAAACTGGTCTATCATCAGCTGTACATTTAGAATAAATTGCAATTTTGATCAATTGTAGTGAACGCATAGCCATAGACAGCCATATTAACTTTTGAATTATACCAGAGAATCTGGATAGATAGCTAGATAGATAAGTAGATAGGTAGATAGATAGATAGATTGGTAGATAGGTAGATAGATAGATAGATGTACATTTGAGAGTCAGTGAACATGCTGAAGTTGGCATTTTGCCATTTCTTGTTTAGGCTTGTTGCCATGGAAACGTTTACTGGAGTTCACCTGGTTTTAGTCAGCTGCTTCCTGAGGAATGAAAACTTAAGATTTATTCGGTTTTCTTATAAACAGCGAGGTCTCTAGAATGTCCAGATCACAAAGTTGAAAGAAGAAAAACTGTCTTCAAGTCATTAGATTGATCAAGATTGTAGATAAGAAAGATACTTTCACAGCAAAAAGTATTCACATACTTTTCAATTTTCACAAAAACTTACCACCCTGTAACTTGTGAACTATATACTCTGATTATCAATGTGAACCCATACCCATAGACAGCCACTGATGTTAACTTTTGAATGATACTAGAGAATCTCATGCCATCTTCAATAGTTACTTCAATTACAGTTTGAATTTGAATCAAAAGTTTTCATAACTTGTAAACTACAATGATAAATGCAGTGAAACCATAGCCATAGAAAGTCACTGACATTAACTTTTGAATGATACTAGAGAATCTCATGCCATCTTTAATAGTTACTTCAATTACAGTTTGAATTTGCATCAAAATCTAAAAAAGTCATAATAATTTTGTACCTGACTGTATATTTAGATTAAGTGAATTAAATATTGAGGGAAATAGTGAAGTATATTCTCTGTTAGTTTAAAAGTGACGTTATACAACACAATACAACACAATACAATACAGTACAATGCCCACTGTCATCATTTACTTGTTATACCATAAGTAATTTTTTCCTCTATCATGCACATTCCATCGAGCTGTTTAACACTAATTACAACTAAACATACAAGTCATACAGGATGTTTAGTTGCTGTGACAACAGCCTCATCCCTGTAGACTCCACCACACATGACACCACAGCATCAGTATTGCCATGGCAACCGGCACTTCCCGTTGGTAGGAATTTCCGGAAGATGTCTACAGGAAGTAGCAACAAGTTGCAGTCTCCTAAAGAATGTCCCAAGTGAACACAAAGTATTTCTTATGTCCTTGTATGGTTGACATCATGTGTGGGAAATCAGAAACTTTCACTTCACTAAGATCACATCATATAGATAGATAGATAGATAGAGAGATAAAGAGAATGAGAGATAGATAGATGGATAGATGGACAGAGAGATAGATAGATAGATATGGGAAGTGCAGCCCTCTATGGCAAGTTCTTGCCACTTTCGAGGGTTGATTGATGAGGTGAGAGAGGAGTCCACCCATGTTACACACTTACCCCATGGGTGGGATCTTTTACTTGCCTCAGCATAGACACTGAGTACACATGACCGTCAATTTAACGTCTCATCCGAAAGACATCAGCTTGAATGATGCTCATGAAAGGTGCCCTATGGGCCTTGGATAGAACCCGGGTCCTTCAGAGGAGCAGGCAAGCGTCTTACCACTAGACCACCCTGCTGAGGTTTAACTAGTATTATTTCATTTTAAGCCACAATTCACTAGCAACTGCAGTACCTGGGGTTGGTGTTTAAGTGTGATACACTGGCCTACAGTGGACTGCATCTTAAAGAACCTCGCCATTAAGACCAGTGAATCTTGGACCCAATGTTATTCTTGTGTTTTTACCTGGCTATTAAGTACACCTGACTATTAAGACAAGTTAATTTTGCACAGAGGGTGGCACACTATACCCCTACATGTTGCTCATATACAGTAATATATGCCATACTTGATATTTTTCAAGTAATTGACATTCAGGCATAGTTGCTCATAATAGGCTTCTTTACTTTTTCTCTTTTTCCCTTTTTTTCATTCATGGCAATTTTCTGGTTAACCATTTCATATTTGACATAATTGCACGTTTGAAAACCGAGTCATACCTCCACAAGCCTCTAAACTTTTAAAGTGCTTTTTAAATCTCACAAACGGAGTCATGCCTGAGTGGAGAGCTAGCTTTAAAACCTCAAAAACGGAGTCAGACAGACACCTCATTGTACACAACAGTGTGGAGCTCACAGAACATTCCAAAGGGAACCCCATGCATGACGTCACAATGCCCTAGTGTTCTGTTTAAACTCCCAACCTACATTTGGGATTTTGTTCTTTTCTTTTTTTGTATGTTTTTCTGCTATTTTACAAACAAGAAAATGGGATAGTACCTCACTGGGAATTTGACTCCAACAGCAGTGGGTGCATTTATGCCACAATATGCTAGTTTAGAGGAGGGGGCCACCCAATAAATTTGGATGATTTTTGATGTCATTTTGGGTTAAATGTCGACCCCTATTGTGTAAAGGAGACATTTACAACTGCCCTGTGCAATAAATAAAATAAAAAAGAGGAACTTTGCACTGATTAGCTGAGTGGTCTAGCTGTTAAGGTGTATTTTGCCTTGTATGGTAAATCTGAGTCCTGAGTTCGATTCCCAGCCCAGTTAGTTATGCCCAGTTGCTTAGTAATAGTGATTTATTGGCCAAAATCTCAGTATAAAAACTTATAGAAGCTAATAATAGCTTATGTGGCATTGAATGATAATTTGTACATTTATATATTTATGCTGATGGAACGCCCACCTTAGAACCACCTCACCATTTAATAGCAACTCCTTACAATAGATCACCAAGTTCTGTGAAGAGTTAGACCACCATTCTTTTAGGAATCAAGACTACCTCTGTATCAAGACCACCCCTGTATTAATACCACCTCTGTATTAAGACCACATCACTATTAAGACCACCTCTGTATTAAGACCACATCACTATTAAGACCACCTCTGTATTAAGACCACCTCACTATTAAGACCACCTTACTATTAGGACCACCTCTGTATTAACACATTACTAAAGACTATTAATTTTTATTGCACTTCACTATTAAGACCACCTCACCATTAAGACCAGTAAATATTGCACCAATGGTGGTCTTAATGGCCAAGGTCAATTGTAAATTATTCATTAGTCTCCCAAATTACATGTTACAATGACATGTTATTGTTAACTTGTTAAAGTCCATAAAATTATTTAATTGGCATGTGTCCATATCTTCACACCTCATAAACTATTAGTTAAATACTAGGGTAATTAAGTTTTGTTTACCTTGTAATTTACTGGTAGTCAGTGCAAATAACTGTCAAATAATTACTCTCTTTTACCTTGTGACTGCCAACGTTTTGGGGACTTTTAAGTGAAAGTTGTCATTTTTGGGTTTTGAAGTCATTTCTTGCATGAGTGTCAGTGATTTGCAAGATGAAATTTCGTGAGCGGTGACAGGCATTTCGTGTGATTTCATGGACGGGGGCATGGCATAACAACCCCCCGGGTGACAGAGGTGACAGGGGTGACAGGGGTTAATTGGGGTTGACAGCCGAAAGTGGCCTCTGCCACATGCACTTCTTAAAATGAAGAAAAGAAAGAAAAATAAATGTTGTGAAATTCATAGAAAAACGAAAATTGAATTATTATTAGAAAAAAAAGAGGAAAATATTGATAAGAAAATATTAACCAGTATCATCAAGTCCAATAGTGTGAAAGACTCCGTAATTGACTAAGAAATAAAAACTGACTGACTGATGGATAGATAGATAGATATATAGATAGATAGATAGATATGGATAGATAGATAGATGGATAGCAAGATAGACAAATAGGATGTTAGATAGAAAGATTGATTGATTGATTGATTGATATTTGACATAATGATTGTCTGGAATTCCAAATGACTCTAATTTGTGTCTAGTGAGCAAATAAATTCCACAGGATCAACAAACCTCAATAGATATATTTTTCCATTTTACCCTCTGCACCCACTACACGTTTCCTTAGCATTTTCTCACAAACCGATTGAAGTGCTCGCCCAATTGTAAATATTTTGGCCGTATAAATTAGTTTGTTTGACACTTAATTAGTTTTCATTTATCAATCTGTCAGTGGTAGCCTTGGCGAGGTTATGCCACTTTGCCTGGGGAGAACTTTGTTGCTGATAATCCTTACACCATTGTGAATACAGTTGACCTACATTTTACGACCATCTCACTATTAAGACCACCTCACCATAAAGACCACTGAATTGATTATTTATTTCTATTGTAATTTACCTCATTATTTGATTAAACTACCTAAGTGTTAACTGATATTTATTCGATATGACAATGTTGGTATTGTATTTTAGACTCACAATTAAGACCGCCTCGCTATTAAGACCACCTCACTATTAAGACCACCTCACTATTAGTACAACCTCACTATTAATACCACCTCATTATTGAGACCACCTCACTATTGAGACCACCTCTATTAAGACCACCTCACTATTAAGACCAACTCACTATTAAGACCACTTAACTATTAAGACCAACTCATATAAGACCATTTATTTTTCCGTGGCTTCGTGTCTCCTACCAAGATGTATGACAATTGTATTCTACCTCTCTATTAAGACCACCTCACCATTAAGAGTAAGTAAATGAAAGCATAAAGTATGTCTTAATAACCTTAATGTTGAAGTGGTCGTAATAGTGAGGTGATTTATATTGATAGACATACACTTTGTGGTCTTTGTTCACAGGTGATAGTGATGTATAGTACTTATTATTTATATTGTACTGTCATCTGATCTTGAATTTCTCTTTGACTATATTTTCACAAACTTTTGTCTATATTAAACCTGATCTAAATGCCCCCTTTCGTAGGGGTTGACATACGGGATACAAAGATAAACATAAATCACCCCGTTTTCATAGGATACCCCAGTGCAAAAACACAGCGACACCTCGTCATTACGACCACCCTTGGTGTGAAATGTTTAGTGAATCATGGTGCTCTCGAAAGTGGGGTTAAATATACACATAACTAAAATTGAGTCTAGTGTAGTGAGGGAGTCTTAATAGTAAGGTGGTCTTAATATGGTGGTGGTCATAATAGTGAGGTAATGAGGTAGTCTTAATAATGAGATGGTCGTAATATTGATGTGGTCTTTATATTGAGTTATCTCAATGTCGAAGTGGTCTATAATTGAGGTGGTCTTAATAGTGAAGTGGGCTTGCTGAAAAGTGATGTGGTCTTAATAGTAAGGTAGTCTTTAATAGTGAGGTGGTCTTAATATTGAGTGGTCTTTATTTGGGTTTCCACTGCACCAAGTTAGCAGAGATTCACCCATGTAGGTCTCAGGAAAACATTTCAACTGTTTGCCTTCTTCCTCGGGTCAAGTTATAAAGCCAATTCTTCAAGTGCAGCTCTCGAATTTGTCTCTTCATTTGTGTGGATGGGCTAAGATAGTTTAAAAGACTATTCTAACAGACTATCTAATGCTTAAATGCCTAAAATTGTTTGTTAGAATGATTAAATGTATAAAGTAATCCTTTAAACTGGTTAAATGTCTGAAATTGTGTTTTATAATGCCAAATAGTCTTTTAATAAAATGCATAGATAACTAAAATTGTATTTCAGAATGTTTTAATGCTTAAAATAATCTGTTTGAATGCTTGAATGGCTGAAATAGTCTTTAGAAAGTCTCAAATAAATATGCATTATGTCTGTCTACTAGATTTAATTATGAGGTGGTGTCAATAGTGAAGTGATCCGTTTATAATATTTCATGAAAAGGTTATTTTCTCAATATTCAATCAGTTTAGCCATTCTAGTATGTTTAGTTACTAGACACATTGGTATGCTATATTACGGTAAATTTTGTGGGATTTAAATAATAATGCTCAGACTGACCCATCAAAAGCTTTGATAGCAGCACAATAGGCACTCCAAGAGTCATGGCTGCACTGTTGACATTCCGTGAATAGAATGGCTGATCCCCAAGTCATGGAATACCTCAGCTGTCACTAGACATGCCATTAATATGGCCATTTTTATAGATTATATCCTTTATCGACAATAATAATTTAGATAATTATGCAGTTTGTACACAGTAAGCCTGCATGTATCATTAAAAAAAACCTCGCTATTAATAATAGACCATCTTACTTATACAAACACTTAGACAACATTCGGTTTTGAACCCAGATTTACAATATTTTTGCACTTTCCTCAAATGTGGAATTATTTAGACACGTTTCATAAAGAAATACATTTTCTGTTAAAAGCAGTGATGTAAATTTAAGGAATTAGATAATAATATTTTCAATTTATTATGTTTTAATGACTGTTGTGTAGTAACTGTTCTTAATTTGAGGCTAACCTGTATAGTTTTAAAATAAACAATTGTATTATAACAGCATAATTTGGATAATATCAAGAAAAATCCACATCTATTCCAACATTTATTCAATTGAATGTTTATTCTTGATAAATTTTCCAGTTGAGTAACAAAATAAAACACAGTTCCTGTTCATTGTTATGCTAAGTTAAACAACATAAAAACACCCTGTGGCCAAAAATGCTGTTAAATCATTCAATTCATCATAAAATATGTGTATAATTATTCATAATTGAGTTATTTCGTGTTAATTTCGACGTGAATTTGGTTATTTTCATGTTATTGAGTGATAAATTAAAAAATGTCATGTCTTGAGTGAAATAGTTCGTCACAGTCTGCAATTAAAGTCTCAGATGTCATATTGACACCGTTCATGAAAAGTTGTGCTGAGCGGAGTCATGCTATACACTCCAGTGATTTATGTATTGTGAACAGGGCTGTGTGTGTGAATATATAGAGGCTTATTATGAATTCAAAGCACATAGAGCCCTACTCGCACACACTATGGCATATTTTCTCCACTTTTTATGTCAACATATTTGTAAAATGCATCTCTATATATATATATATGGCTAACGGTTGTGAGTGAATCTATGGCCTTTCTATATACTCTTTTTTATCCATGATTTTTGTCAAATTTGTATTTACCTTTTATTGTTTAGTTACCAAAAAAACTATTTGCCCATAGGATATGTACTTGAGAAACGTGTATATCGTGACAAAAAAAACATAAGTTATATTTTCGTTATTTACAGTTAAATGTCACTATTAAGATCACCCATAGAAGTCATTGAAGTGGTCTTAAAATTGGGGTGGTCTTAAATGTGTAGTTTTATATTATATATTATTAAGACCAACCCACTATCAAGACCACCTTACTATTAATACAACCTCACTATTAAGACCACCTCACTATTATGACCATCTCACTATTAAGACCACCTCACCACTAAGACCACCACACTAAGACCATCTCACTATAAAGACCACCTCACTATTAAGACCACCTCACCATTAAGACCACCTCACCATTAAGACCACCTCACTATTAAGACCAGGAAATCGTCAATCAAGGGTGTTCTTGGAATAGGTTCAGCTGTATATTGAATATAAATCTTTTTCAATTATTTTTGCTTAGGTTATGCATACTAAAAACCTTGTATGATGTAGCACAAAAATACATGTTCTTTTTATTCATTTATTATTTATTTATGAGATGTACACAATACTACCTATTCATGTAGTGACTACCATATTGCTTATGAAATGCCATGTGTGAAGAATATATGAATGAACACGTTACCACGATACTGTATGTTATGATAACAAAAATATGTTCATAAAAATATACATGTATTTATGTGCAAAGAGATAGATAGATAGTCTGGTGGCTCCATGGATAGATAGATCGATAGATCGATAGACAGATAAATAGATAGATCGATAGATAGGTAGATATAGATAGATATGGATATAGATAGATAGATAGATAGATAGATAGATAGATAGATAGATAGATAGATATGGATATAGATAGATAGATAGATAGATAGATAGATAGATAGATAGATAGATAGATAGATAGATAGATAGATAGATAGATAGATAGATAGATAGATAGATAGCTGGATGGATGGATGGATAGATAGATAGCTGAATGGATAGATGGATAGATAGATAGCTGGATGGATAGATGGATATATAGATAGCTGGGTGGATAAATAGATAGATTGATCAATTGATTGGTTGATTGATTGTCATGCAAATATATTCCGCCTGGTGTGGTGGATTCCCAAGGCTTATCATCTCATCATAACGTCTGCCTCTGGCAGCTGGTCATGTAAGCTTAGCTTCAAACTAGTGACATTGCTCCAATACAATACAATACAATACAAAAGATCTAGCATAGTACACTTGTCTCTACAGCTTGCATGTTGCATGCAATATAACACGATTTAATTTTGTTCGATCCATGAAACTTTAAAGCAATTTCTATTACATATAAATTGATATAATTCCTTTAACAGCTCATAAATCACTCATCTATGTCGTGACTCTAATATCCTTTATATAAAAACGAAAAAGCTAATCTCTGAGCCAGATTATACTTTTTAAATTGTGCAAAAAAATATGAAAAATATCGTTGCACGGAGGTCTGCCATACTGCAGTGATGCTCGACTGTAATAGGGCAATTATATAACGTGCCTTCAGTAATGGGTTTGGTCATGATGTCACCTATTATAGAGTACTATAGTCTGCTTACATAATTTCATGTCACCGTGTTATGGATTAACATCGGAATGTTATGATAGTGTCACAGTGGAATCACTTCATTATTAATTTAATAACATCTAGAAATTATGAACAGATTTGACTCAGTTGTATTATTGTTGTTAAGACCACCTCACCATTAAGACCTGTAAATTTTATACCTAGCGTGTGTTAAAAATACTTAATAGTGAGGATATTTAAATCGTGTTGTTTTTTATTTTTACTGAAAATAATGTTATTTTTTTATGATTCTCAAGTTTGTTTAGAGTGCAATGTTATGAATTAATATATAAGTACTAACATTAAAATGCCTTTTTTTAATACGGTGCTTAAAAATAAATTTGAACTTGGTGCAAGTTGTGAGTCATCAGTGGACAAAGAATAAACTGCAGTGATCCAATGCTACAATACCTCACTATTAAGACCACCTCACTATTAAGACCACCTCACTATTGATACCACCTCACCCTTAATTAGACCACATCATCCTTAACACCACCTAAATATTAAGATAGGACTACATCACTATTAAAACCCACCTCACTATTAAGACCACCTCACTATTAAGACCAACTCACTATTAAGACCACCTCTATATTCCGATCACCATCATTTGGCCTTTTGTCATTTTCCCATCTTTTGTGATGATTCCATTAAGTCTACCATTAACACAATTAAATTCATGACTAATATGTGAAAACATTTTGATTGCATAAATTTAATTTCTAAAAATGAGTGCACGTATTTCACCAAACTTAGTTTTTTTTCCCCCCACATAGGTTTTCTGGTAGAACATGTAGAATGAATTTCAACATGTTGAAATGGTAACATTAGATAAACCGCCACAAACGTGATAAGCTTTTCATGTAAATGAGAAATAAAAAATATTTCGAAACACTTTGTCTTAAATATCACAGTGACATAGTCTGAAAGTACAGTTGTACCTCGTAAATAGGGCCAGTCTTGATGCTACATTTACTGGTCTTAATTGAGAGGTGGTCTTAATTGTGAGGTATACTGTAATGGTGAAAATGCTGATGTGTCTGACGTTGTTCATTATGGTGAGGTTGTCTTAATATTAAAGCGTTTATAATTGAACATTTAATGGGGAGGTTGTTTTAATCGTGAGGTCAGTGTGATAAGATGCAGGGTGATATTAATAACAAGATGGTTTTAATATCGAGGCAGTCTTTATTGAGAGGTAAATTTCACTGGTGAATTTCAAGTTGGTATGAAATTTATTGAGGTGATCTGATATTGAGGTGTGCTGCAAAATGAGATGTCCTAATAATGAGGTGATCTTAATTGGTGAGGTTATCTTGAATAATAACATAATGGTCCTAATATATATTGAGGTTTTTGAACAGTCAGATAGTCTGAATTGGTGAGGTGATCTTAATATTGAGGTGAATCTAATAGTATGATGGTCTTAATAATGAGCCTGATGAGGTGGTAATAGTGAGGTGATGATAATATTGAGGTGATCATAATAGTGAGGGGGTCTTAATAATGTGGTGATCATAATAGTGAGGGGGTCTTAATATTGAGGTGATCATAATAGTGAGGGGGTCTTAATAATGAGGTGATCATAATAGTGAGGGGGTCTTAATAATGAGGTGATCATAATAGTGAGGGGGTCTTAATAATGAGGTGATCATAATAGTGAGGTGGTTATTATAATGAGATGGTCTTTATAATGAGGTGGTCTTATTAGCGAGACTGTCTTAATAGTGAGGTGAACATAATGAGGTAGTCGTAATAGGGAGGGGTCTTAATATTGAGGTGATCTTATAACGATGCCCAACTGACAGGAGCAAATGTTGACATGGGTCTGTGCAGGGTCTGCAAGTTGATTGGCATTCTGTGGGCATGTAGTCAGTTTGCCTCCAGCTAAATGTGTCCACATTGTATAGTATATACATGCAATGTACTTGCACAATGTACTTGCGGAACAGTTTAGCATGTAACTCTGCTGCTCAGGCAAATTAGGTGGGCTGCTAGGTTGAACTGGGGGGGGGGGCTTCTACAATTTGTTTGGTAGAGATATTGAGTCAAAATTGTTCATAATCATTTATAGCTTCAAAATACATATATAAGTGTACTCTGCATAAGATGGCAAATAAAGATTGCATTGTTATGGATATCAGGTAGTTGGTCTGTCTATCAGACCAAATTATACCGATACGCTCCGCTTTAGTGTAAATTCGAAATTGTAATTGAAGTAACTGTGTTGTCAGTGGCTGTCTATGGCCACCTATGGATTCACCTCATTTATCATTGTAGTTTACAAGTTATAAGAAGTTTTGAAATTGAAAGAAGTAATATACACTACTTAAAGATGGCATGAGATTCTCTGGTATTCAAAAGTTAAAGTCAGTGGCTGTCTATGGCTATAGGTCCCATACATTTATCGCTGTAGTTTACAAGTTACTAACTAATAAATAAAGTAATTTAAAGATGGCATGAGATTCTCTAGTGTCATTCTAAAGTTAATGTCAGTGGTTGTCTATGGCTATGGGTTCAATATATTTATCATTGAAGTCTACAAGTTATGGTATGTTAGACTATGAAAAAATTTAACATCGACTGCAGAATAATCCAATACAATGTACTGAAATAGACTGAGAGTACCTCCCCCAGTATTATTGTAGTGGCCAGAGGTCAGGCCCTCTTGTTCTGTCCCTCTGTGATTCTATTGCAGGTCCTCTTGGCCTGCCTCCAGAGGGCACGAGTCACATGACTCGGGTCAAAGGTCAACAGCAACAACAATCGCATCAAAGTCCTCCAGGTCTGTGGATCCTTTTTGGATCCCGTTAGATCCTTTTAGATCCATGTGAATCCACCTGGTTTTTTTTGTCTCTCTCTCTCTTTGAATCTCAATTGCTAAATGGCAAGTTTGAAGCTCAGTCAGCTTAAATGACCAGATGCCATAGGCAGGTGTAGTAATAATATAAGTCTATATTATATATAATATTGTCCATACTCCTTTCACAATACCCCATGGGTGGGGTCTTTTACTTGCCTCAGCATAGGCACCGAGTACAAGGCACCTTCAATTTAACATCCAGCTGGGATTGTAGCTCATGAAGAGTGTCCAGGCCGGAGAACAAACTTGGGACCTAACACAGCTGCCTAACAGCTGGCCTACATGGAACTGGTGGATGCCTTAACCAATAGGTCACCTTATTTCTTTATTAATGAACAGTGCCAGTGCGCAGGATCAAATATATAAGAAAATGTGATCAAATGTACATGACTATGCGAAATAGCAGCTATAACAAAGTTAACTTTTTAAATCAACTGAGTATTGACAATTATGCTTTTATCGGACAGAACATACACTTTTTGTCTGATTACTCCAGACCTGGCCATACAGAAACTGTTATTGCCAGAGCTGACATGATCAGAGAACTTGTGTGGTGTACAGAAGGAACTCTTCCCTCAATCTCTTCCGTAATGGAGAGATTACAGACATTATTAATTTCATTTCAACATTTCAATTGTAAATGATGTTAATTTTTTTTCACATTTTACTTGTAGTACGCGAATAAATAATATATATATTAACCACCAGGTCACCAGCAACGGCAATACCTCAAGTATTTAGACTTTTATGAGAAAAAGGATAGATAAAAGAACCGTTAACGGGTGAAAAACGCTGCATAACTCGTTGTCCCCATCGGTTGCATTTTTGCCCGTCTCGAATACCTGTAGCGGGTTAATGCGGTGCAGAATGTATCGCCTGCATGGGATGATAAGAAAGTACATAAACAGTGAGGGGTATCCGTTCAGATAAAACACGCAGTACTCCAATGTGTACATTTGCCAGTGTATTTATTATGGGTTGTAGGCAACAGAATTACTCCAAGTGTGGTACATGTTATATGTCTTCTGGCCCAACGACTTATTTGATTATGAGTGATATTGATGAGGTGGTGATGGAAATGTGATATGGCTTTGAGTCACTGCCAGAGTGTGGTCTTTATGGTGAGGTGGTCTTAATGGTGAGATGGTCTTCATGGTGAGGTGAAGTGCAATGGTCACATTTGTTAGGTGATTTTAGTACTCTAAACAATAGTACAAAGCATTGCCTCCAAGGTTAATGTCACTGGCTGTCACTGGCTGTCACTGGCTATCACTGGCTGTCTATGGCTGTCTGTTGCTGTCTGTGGCTGTCACTGGCTATCAATGGCTTTCACTGGCTGTCTATGGCTGTCTGTGGCTGTCACTGGCTGTCTGTGACTGTCACTGGCTGTCTATGGCTGTCACTGGCTGTCTATGGCTGTCTGTGGCTGTCACTGGCTGTCTGTGGCTGTCTATGGCTGTCTGTGGCTGTCACTGACTGTCTTTGGCTGTCACTGGCTGTCTATGGCTATCACTGACTGTCTATGGCTGTCACTGGCTGTCTGTGGCTGTCACTGGCTGTCTATGGCTGTCACTGGCTGTCTTTGGCTGTCACTGGCTGTCTATGGCTATCACTGACTGTCTATTGCTGTCACTGGCTGTCACTGGCTGTCTGTGGCTGTCTATGGCTGTCTGTGGCTGTCACTGACTGTCTTTGGCTGTCACTGGCTGTCTATGGCTGTCACTGACTTCTATGGCTGTCACTGGCTGTCTATGGCTATCACTGGCTGTTTATGGCTGTCACTGGCTGTCTATGGCTATCACTGGCTTCTATGGCTATCACTGGCTGTCTGTCTATGGCTGTCAATGGCTGTCTGTGGCTGTGGATTTACTTCATTTGGCATAATAATTGATAAGTTTTGGGATGGTATAATATTAAGCTGAATTGTAGGAGCTTTAAAATTACTCTTTATAACTAGAGAACTTTGCAGGATTCCGGGGGTTTTCACACTTACACATTTAGTTGTAAGGCATGCACTCTAGTCCAGTGTGAACAATGACAAAGTTTTCTGCATGTTGAAAGGGTTGGCACTTTAGCCACTCAGCATCAGGTGTCTTGGAACGTATCTATGGCAACGAAAATAAACAGTCACATCCCAGGAAAACAATAAGCCAAGTTGAGTGTAGTCCAGTTGGGTCATAGTACAATAGGGAAGTATGGTCATGTACTGAGCACTGCTGAGGAGGGGAAGTTGGGATAAACAAGCATTAACACTCAAGCGGGTGGGATAAACTTGAGCAACTCATGGTTAATTTGGGTATCTTTGGGTGTATTTCATAGGAAGGGTTTGAAAGCTTCCTGAACGAGAAAGTACAGTGGATTAATGATAAATGGTGGGCCAGAAGTTTACGCAACCAGTCGCTTAAGTTATTTATTTAGCGAAACCAATCACCTAAGCCAGTTCATCCACTCAACCAATCGACAAGGATGTCAGTTGATTAAACTAATCACCAAAGTCAGTTGGCTAGACCAATCACCAAGGTCAGTCATGTAGTTCAACCAAACAGCAGCGCTAGTCACTTGCCTTAACCAATCGCAAAAGTTAGTCCCTAGGCTAAGCCAATCACTTATGTCATTTGGCCGGCTGAACCAATCGTCGAAGTCAGGCACGTTGATTAAACCAATCGCTAAAGTAAGTTGGTTGGCTGAACCACGCGCAAATGTCAATCACATCTGACAAAACCAATCACTGAAGTCTGTCATATTGACCTAACCAATCATTAAAGTCAGGTGACTAAATTCCAATCACAAGGCTAGTATATAACAACGGTATGTTGTGACTTGTGCATATATTTAGTGTTCTATATTGCAGAATATCGTATATCATATATTTGTTCCAATTGACCTGACCGCGAAAGGCCATCAATGCTATGCTAATGGCCCTGATCTCCCCAAATATGCTTCGCTGCCAGAGATCTGTATATTTTGGGTCAATGGCCACACAGTCTATTGCAGTCTGGTGCTATATTTCACTGTCAATTGTATTGACTGTTTTGGTAGATATACAGGCTATATTGGATCCTATTTTTACTGTCTATAGCTGTGTGCAAGGCTATATATTTATATGATAGTTATTAGATAGGAAAAAGTGCAGTATAGCGGACCCAGATTTATGACCATATTTAACGAGCCTCATTGCCAGGCCTATGAGGTGAAAATGCTTGAAATCAATGTATGACGTCACAAACTAATGTAGTTATGACGGCGGTTTTCATCTTCACGGTAAAAACGAAGTTTATTTTTGCTTTTTCTTGGAGGCTACCACCCCAAACCCAGCTATTCAACACCAAATGTTATTTTTAGTTGTTCTAGAACTTCAAATTTTAATTTTTAATGGACGCCAAATATGGGCAGACGTTTGGGTCCGCTATACTGCTCTAAACCCATTCGATATATTAGATATATTAGATATTTGAACCCAATATATTAGATATTTGAACCCAATATATTAGATCTTTGAACCCAGTATATATATATTAGATATATTAGATATTTGAAGAAAGTCAAGTGTCCGAATAATTTTTACATGACTGTGTATCTAGATTAAGGTGTTTATCATGCTTATGGTACTTCGTTAATTTTCTTTTTTAAATGTTTAATCAATTCTTACATTGTGAAGTATATTGACATGTCACATTTGTTTATCCAGTGCTTACATTGCAATCTGCTTAAAAAGTTTTTTAATTTTATTTTAAATTGTTGTCTTATCTAAATAATACATATATAGCTGTTATTATTCAATATTTTTTCTATAATATCTAATAATCAGTGAAGAGAGATGTAGCTTGATAAGCTGAATAGATTGATTGATGAGTTTTCATTAATTTTAATCTGAAACTATATCGTGAACTGCAATGATAAATACAGTTGACCCATTGCCATAGACAGCCTTCAATATTGTTCAATAGTGGATTTTCTATAAAATTTCTTGATATTCACTAGGTGGCTACGGGTAGAATGGTGCAGTCCTATTGGTTGAAGAGCTTCCCGCTCTAGAATCTGATTGGTTGTCAAATGGCAACACACTAATCTTGCACTGAAATTGTGTGAAAAGCAAATTGAGTAATAACAGAAGAAGGCGGACTAATGAGGTTTCACTGTGACAGTTTCAGGTGTTCTGTGGTAATAGTCTACTGCTATTTAATTCGCAAGATTATCTGAAGCTAGATGTATATTAATTTTAAAATTTCACTGTCTACAAGTCGACCGCTTGCGCCATCTATAGTGATTTTAATTAGCGGGCGAGCACCACACGCGTCTGTAGATTCTCATTTAGAGCAACTCACCAAATGTCTCGTACAATTAACCCAGGCAGTTTTGATCTATGTTCCAAACAAGGAATACAAATCCGCTGAAATTAGCATATTGCAATACGTTGTATGTGTGTAGTGATCTCGTAAATGTAGGTCACTTCAGTTTCCAGGGACCCTAAAGATTCAAGGGTCCCGAGCAGAGACAGAAAATTTCACTTAACCTGATTTTAGCAATTTACTTCCCCAGTTCTCAGAAAACATTTAGGATGTTCTCTCAAGCACTGGATAATTGAAGAGGAGTTGGCATGGCAACTGATTGTTTACAAGCTCATAGTAGAAGACTAGAAGCGTTGCTAGGAGACCATTGATGAAGATGGGAAGCTGCTGAAGCAACAACAGGGTTGGGAGGAAGGGGTACAGGTCACTACGTAACATTAGAAGTAGGGTACAAGGAAGGGTAATCAGATAGCCTACTTTTCATGCTTCTGTCTTTGTTGCTACCTATAGGACTTACTAGTCCTATTCCTACAGGGTAGTACTTGTAGGTAGTAGGTATAGTTAGTAGGTATAGTAGGTAGTAGGACACTGGTCAGGTAACTGAGCTGGGTGACCATATGGTTACCGTGAAAGCCAATCTTAAGACCAATGAACTGAACTGACTTTATTTTCACATTGGCAAATAAAACATTATAATAGTGGATTTTTAGGTGGCTACGACAGAATACTGAAATTCTATTGGCTGAAAAGGTTACCGTCCTTGGCTGTGATTAGCTGAAACAAAGTGCATCCTAGCAGCAGTATCTTCAGTGCATTTTAATGTATGATATCTCATCATTTACCAATGTTTACTGATGATTTAATTGATTTCTGTTATTTCCAATAGAAAATTATATGTATGGCATCAGTTAGTTATGACCTACTATGTCTGAAAAGCAAAATGAGTAATATAAGAGGAAAGGAAAGACTTGTGTCTTCCTGAATGCAGGGCTGCTCAGTGAAAAGACTCTACTTCATATGATACACGGCCAAATGTGCCACGTGCGTTTTCCATGCATTTAGATAAACGCATGGAAAACGCATGGTTTTTGCCTCATCATAATAAGCTAAAACCATGCGTTTTCCATGCGTTTATCCTTCTCATGGAAAATGCGCGTGGCACATTTAGCCATGTAGGATGCACTTTGCTTCAGCCAATCACAATCAAGCCAATAGAATTGCAGTATTTTGTCATAGCCACCTGCTGGAAATATAGCGAACCTTTCGTGAAAATCCACGTTTAAGACCACCTCACCATAAAGACCACTACTAAGTCTACCTAATTTGTATCCAGCTTACAAAGGTCTCAAGTAAGAGATTCAGTTGCAGGGGTGTCAGTTACCATGACTACACCGGTTATGTTACTGATATCTGAGAGAAGACAAGGGGTCAATGTTGTCTGTCAGTCTGACTATTTGTGATTGTCTATCTATCATATTGTCAGTCTTGCTGTCAAAATGTGGGACTGGGCAGTAACTAGATTTAGGATTGACTTACATGAAATAGCATATAGTGAGGGAAATATAATATTATCAAGTTTATGCATGTATATATAGTTACTGCATATAACTATATTGAAAATTTCATATGCTTTTGTAAAAAATATGTTGATATGTTTCTTTCTACCTTTAGGCAGCACTGTTACAGTACTTTTCTATTTTTACAGAGAAAATAAAAATAAAAAATGACATTAAAAGATCACCAAAAAAAAAGAAAAAGAAAATACATATATTATATTTTCCTATAATACCCTTCAGTGCACTTTTAAAATATTGTTCAATTTTGACGACAACAAAAAAAAAGGGTTAAAAAAAAGGGGCAAAATATAAAAATCAACAACAAAAAACAAAGTGTAGCAACGTTTCACATCAAATTTCCCCTACAGGTTTTTTGGTCAGGTGCCATTCTGCCTGGCTTGGTGAAAGTAGTTCCATTTGATAATAATATGACTCCCTGCACAGAAGTGGAGCAAATTCATGATATATTGCGGATTACATTCGGTCACATATTGCTTCGCCCCTTTTTAACCCCAATTTGAGGCTAAAAATGAGTAGATATACAACAACAAAAAGATGTATAAAAATAGGATAAAAAGGCATCCAGGCATGCTACTAGCATGAGAGATCCTAATTTTGTCAACAGTAGCACTTAGTACAGCTTTGCTGTAAATATATGATAAGTACAGTTGCATACTGAGTTTATGGACACTTAATCATGCAACCTTTAAGTCTGTGGACTGTGTACCGTTTTGTCTAGATTAAAGCTGCCTATATGTTTTTAAAAGGAACCTGTGTTTAAACAACTTTTTGTTTTTTTTTGGTAACCAATTACGACCAACCATGTACATTTATAAATATATTGAAATAACTGAGTTAAAGCAAAGTTGCTGCCAGTGGCTGTCTATGGATTTCATTTTGACGTTTTGATGCATAAAATTATCAAAACTGTAATTGAAGTAACTACATTGTATTAAAAATGGCATGAGATTCTCTAGTATCATTCAAAAGTGAATGTCAGTGGCTGTCTATGGCTATGGGTTCACTACATTTATTGTATTTTACAAGTTATGGGAGGGAGGTTCATTATTTATATATAGAAAAACATCTGAATATATGTGGCGTAACTATGTGCCATTAAATATTTCTGCAAAATATATGATGAAAGAGTACTTCACTTCCAATATTAGGCAACAATCCCTCCCTTTCAATAGACGTTTCCACATCCAGACAATATAGTATTTGTTGGATGTCGTTTTTGCACAATTCTCACGTGTTTTTGGTTCTAGCTCTTGATTCGCTGCATCGAATAGAAACAATTAGATCTTTGTACATAAATTGAAAAAAGGTAGACTCAAAAAAGTTTTACTGTGAGCTGGCTACTTGTCTGGACAGGAAAAAAAAAAAAGTTTTATAAGAAACACCATGAAACCACCATGGAAACTCTCAAGTGGGATTTGTGTAGCTAGAGCCTAAACAATTCAAGCAGCTGTATGTTTTGTTTATTTTTTTGCAGAAAAATAACACCGTTATTGTGTAGAATATCTTTGCTATAGTTGCTAAAATATGGTTTAGGAAAGCGCGAAGATGCACTTAAGATGTTATTAAATACAGTGGGATCATTGAAAATATATATTTAGAGGTATTAAGTTACTTGTATATGTTAAATGATTCAATTATGATTGATATAAATTGTTAAAAATTGACATTACCAGTTTATAATATTAAACTAAGATTTGCCTTTTTCTAGTTTCTAGTTTAAATGTGTGATAGTTTTATGGTGAATATGATATTTGGCAACTTCACCATTAAGACCACTCAGTGCAATATTAACTGGTCTTAATAGCGAGGTGGCCTCAATTGTGAAATAAATTACGATATATAGTGTCGGCTGTAATTAGGCCAATATTGTGAGTGCTGAGATGGTCTCAATAGCGAGGCAATATGTGTAATAACAAGGGACCCAAACTTGATTTTAAACTTTTAATAGCGAGGTGGTCTTAATAGTGAGGTGAACGTGGTCTTTAGTCCGAGTTTAATTGTGACCAATATTGCTAGAAGCGATTCTCCTGGGAAATGGCAAGCCCATCATCAGACTATGAACAATGGATATTGCTTCTAAGAAAAAATAAAAATAAATAAAGAAAAAATAGGTGCATATATTTTCTGTCTGCTGAAGTGCATAGCAGTGATACCTCGCCATTAAGACCACCCTTGGTGTAATGCTTACTGGTCTTAATGGTGAGGTGGTCTTAATTTAGAGGTGTGTTACATGGCCAATTGTGTCACGTGCGTTTTTATAAAGTACCAAATATATTCTCATATTAATGTGCCACGTGCGTTTTCCATGAGAAGGATCAACGCATGGAAATCGCATCATAGTTTTTAGCTAATTATAATGAGGCAAAAACCATGCGTTTATCTTTCTCATGGAAAACAGACATGGCACATTTATATGAGAATATATTTGGTCCTTTATAAGTCATAAAATCTTGTCTTAATGGTGAGTTTGTCTTGCAACATTGTACAAATGATACAATTACATAATATTGAAGTCAGTTTGTAACTCTAGGCCAATATATATATATATATTTGAAGCATCATATATATCTTATAGTATACAAATTAGAGTCACGTGGTAGCTGCACTAAGGCCTGCCAATGGCCTACCAGAGGTCTACTATTACTAGCAGAGGCCTACCTGGGGCCTACCTGGGGCCTACCAGAGCCCTACCTGCCCTAGTTTATGTTATTGGGGTTCACTGGATCCCACTGCCTGTTTATGTGTTATGCTTGGAGTCTGTTTTCCTACCTTCAAATAATTCACACTGATCAGCATAGATAGATAGACAGATAGATAGATAGATAAACAGATAGATAGATAGACAGATAGGTAGATAGATAGACAGACAGATAGATATATGAGGGCACTGTGGATTAATTGATTGATTGATTGATTGGACATACATTAGCATAGACTGACTGATCAAAGAAAGAAAAAAATAACAAAGAAAGAAAGAATTTTAACAAATTATCAAACCAAAATACAGAGAAATAAATTGACAAAGGGAACACAAAATCCGAAATCACAATATACATGTATATGCACAAATTGAATTTGGGTGAAACATTTGTATTTCAAATAATGTTATTTAAATTTAATGTTGGCAGTTAACATAACATGACTTTTCGCCGTCCAAACTATGATTCATGACTCATGCATGTAAGTCGTACTTGAGCAGTCTTTAAATGCTGCTGAGTTCAGACTGGGTAACCCCCAACACCCCCCCCCCCCCCAATACTTTAACCCCAGTTACCTCACAGGTAAAATGATATACAGCAAAACCCCATCTTAAGACATTTCACTATTAAGACCACTTCCTAATCATCACTATATATATTGAAACATGTATTTGTAACCAGTGTATATATTCTTGCTGTTGTGTTTTACCTCACAATTAAGACCACCTCACAATTAAGGTGAAATTCGCTGGGGAAAAAAAGAGAACCTCGTCATTAAGATTTACTGGTGTCTTAACGGTGAGGTGATCTTTATATAGTGAGGTGGTCTTAATAGTCAGGTGGCCTAAATAGTGAGGTGTTCTTGAAGGTGAGGTGATCTTACTAGTGAGGTGGTCTTAATAGTAAGATGGTCTTGATTGTGAGGTGGTCTTAATAGTGAGGTGTTCATAATTATGATCTTGATAGTGAGGTGTCTTAATATTGAGGTGAGTAGATAGTGAGTAGTCCTAATAGTGAGGTGGTCTTTCTAGTGAGGTGGTCTTAATAGTGAGGTGTTCTTAACAGCGAAGTACCAATGTATATAAACACATTTATATTTCTGTGAACATGGGGGTCTTAGTCATTCATCTGAATCCTTGAAATTCTGCTTCATCAGCTATGGCCGCTTTCTTGGCTTCGGGGTGAAGCAGTGATTCACAAAAGTTTGGAAACTCCTTTTAATCACCCCTGTGAATCATTGTCTATAGTCTAAAAGTAAAATCAACTCTGACAATGTTTCTGTTTATGTGGAATATCCGTTTAGACATTGTTGGGATGAAATTTGTCATGAGGGGAAGAAGGATAAAATTCCAACTATTTCCTATGTGCTGTTGCTTTGCTATGTTAGTTTATATGTAACCGGCAGCATGCATGCTTCTATAGTGTTATTTGGGGATAGATAGGTAGATAGATATACAGATAGACAGATAGATAGATAGATAGATAGATGGATAGATGGATAGATGGATAGATGGATAGATAGATAGATAGATAGGTAGATAGATAGATAGGTAGATAGATAGATAGATAGACAGATAGATGGCTAAATAGGTTGGTTGATTGATTGATTGATTGATTGATTGATCTCCTTAATATTTGAATGATAAACTGATTGGCCATGATTGATTGGTTTATTGATTGATTGATTGATAGATTGACATGCTATTGCATCTCATTGGTTAATTGACACTTTACTGAGTCAGTTGATATTTTAAATAAAATATAATCATTAAAACATATTTTTTAGATATATATACTGCATTTTAGAAAATATCTCGTTGTATCGGTCCTGTTTTAAGTACTGGTAGCAAAAATATAATTTTGACAAATATGACATAAATATTATTTGAAATTGGTTCACATTGAATTGAATTGTATTTTCTCCACAACATTCAAAGCCTTAAAATATACACTCGCTCACTGATAATCTTGCATCATAAACAAACATATGTTGTACAATGTTCCTATTATACATCGTGGATATCAGGATATGGGAAGCCCCTGTGTATGTACAGATAGGCTACTATGTCAAGACTGATGGCTTCCTAAGATTGCCTGATTTTTTTTTGATAATTCTCAAGTCTGGTCAACTGATTATAAGCATTCTTGAAGATAAAACAGTGTGTTTATAGGCGCCAAGAATACTTGAATGTTGTTTCTCCTGTTTGTTTATTAAATATCTTATTTTTTTTACTTATCATGTTAATGATTTATAGAAGTGAGAAATGTGTTTGAATTATTGCAGCTGTTATGGTAATAGTTAGATAATATTATGGCACTACGTATTAGGTATGACTATGACTGTGTGATTACTACTGAATTACTACCAAAAAAGTATCTGACTTCTCGCCTTGTAAACTTCACAGTGATAAATATATTAAACCCATAGCCATAGACAGCCACTGACATTCACTTTTGAACGATACCAGAGAATCCGATGCCATCTTTAATAGCTACTTCAATTACAGTCTGGATTTGAATCAAAAGTTTTCATAACTTGTAAACTACAATGATAAATGCAGTGAACCCATAGCCATAGACAGCCACTGACATTCACTTTCGAACGATACTAGAGAATCTCATGCCATCTTTAATAGTTGTTTCAGTTACAATTTCGAATTTGCAGCAAAATCTATACGCAGCTCACTTCGGCAGGACTATAGATATAATTTACTTCCCATTTCAACAGGCCACCCCCTCATTTTTTCCCCAATTTGTGTGATGACCATACATTGAGTCAGAGCATGGTCAGGGGTGCTGACCGGGGTCAGATTTAACATGTTGATAAATCACCTTAGTTTGTGATAGATGCTTTAGACTGGGAGCTACTTAGGTGATGAATTGATCTAAATGGCCCATAATTTCCAATGCTTGGTTTTCAAGGTCACACCCACCACACATATGACCTGATAGGGGCAGTTGAGATCAAATAATTGCAGAAAATTGCATAGAAAAGTATATATATTTATTTAATACAATATAACAGAAGTGCAGAAATCCGTCTTAACTTTTATATTAAGTCTGCCTCACCAATAAAAAATTCGATTTTTAAAAGGAACATTTCACCCATATATATAGCATTTTCTCAATTAAAGTTATGGTTTTGGCAATAGCTCATTGATTTATGGTTAAATACAATGATACTGGTCTTAATGGTGAGGTGATCTTAATAACGAGGTGATCATAAAAGTAAGGTGGTCTTTTGATACTGAGGTGGCCTTAATAGTGAGGTGGTCTTAAAATTAGGGTTCCATGTGTATGCATGATATACAGCACAGTGGAACCTCTATAAAAGCCACCCCAATTTTAAGACCACCTCACTATCAAGACATTTTGCTGGTCCCAACTTGACATTATATCGCAACGAAGTTCCAATTAGGACCACGTCGATATTAAGATCACTTCAGGTGATAATTGTACTTATAACCACATTGACATGGTTTTATAGTGATATTTAACCTTTTTGGTGATTGTTATACTGTACTATACAGTTCTTTGATAAGATAGACATAGGTAGTTCACCTGAATTGAGTTCTGCTGACATAGAAAGTTAGCATGAGACTTGATAGCTGTGAACTCAGTCACTTGTGCTACTAGACCGTGCTGCCCTCTTGTGCTTAGTGTGTGATTCGCTAAATGTCAGGGAGGTCACTCTCAGACAACGGTTTGATTTTTTACTCAGAACTGGATCTCGTTCTGCGAATTTTTATATGATAGGATAGGATAGGATATAGGATAGGAGGATAGGATATAGAATATAGGATAGGATGTAGCTATATAGGATAGGATACTACAGTTATTGTCAATTCTTTGAGTTTAGGGAGTTTTCAGCACATATACCATTTAAGGATATTAAGTTTTATTGAATAATCCATTCACTAGAATATATAACATCTAAGAAAGTGAAATATAAGTGCAGTAGCTCAATATATTTACTGAAATCCTTTTCCATAGATTTAGATCCCATGTCAAGAACATCCCATATTTCAGTCCAACCTTTTTGGTGAACTGAGTTCAGGTTTGATGTAGGCCTAATTGTATCAGAATAAGCTCCCTTCAATTAATAGTTTTTTATTAGATTTAAAAAAAATAATTTGATGAAGTTCAGGGCCATAAGTTGGTCATCATGATATGTGACTTTGTTTTTTATATTTAATTATGCTGAAGTATCTATATCGATAAATGATTTTGACTCTTAATATTTGAACAAATGTTGGATATATTGTTACACCTATTGACTTTAATATGCAAAAGCTTTTTCAAGCAAATTAAAACTGTAGGACACTCAATGAATTTCAAATTTCTAATCCGTTCCTTTTCTATTTTTGCAGATGCCGTGGTCCACTACAGTCTTCCCTTCGACGCCATGGATGGCTCAACATGCGTCAACCCATCAGGTCTCGATGCCACTGCCTACGGAAACCCGTCTCTGGTCCCTGGTGTCCTCAACACTGCTATTCGTCTTGAGACTCCGCGTCAGTATGTCAGAGTCACCGGCCCTGGTCATCGGTATGAGTGTTTCGGAGACCTTAACAAGTGTAGTAGAGGTACGTGCTGAGAAAGTTGCAGATAATGAAAAAATCATGCTGATATATGTAATTTTTTGATTCATTTGTTGTAATTTTCCTAACAAAGCTATCCAAGAAGTTGATTTGGTATTAAATACCAGTGTACCATAGATTTTGTGGTTACATATTTTCTTTATTAATATTTTCACGGTTATTGGAGCTAAGCTCATATTAACTAAATAGAAGGGGAACAAGAAATATATGAAATCAGATCATGTTATTGTCAGAGGTATCCTGGATTCTATAATGAAGTTGTTCTGATAAAAAATTTGGTCTTATTAGTTAGATTATTAATTCTCATAAAGATGCAGGTTTTTCAAAAGTTGAACAGATAAAGATGACGTTATTTTTCTTTCTGATCAGGTCACACTTTATCCTTCTGGGTGAACTTCGAGAACCCCGTGCAAGGTGAGGTTGTTTACCTTAGCAACGGAGGTCACACAGATCAGAGTCATGGCGTTGCTATGATGTACGACAATGGACAATTGGAGTTCCGCTACAGAAGAAAGAATGGAGCGGAGTGGAGTGCAAAAACCGAGGGTGTTAAAGCAGGAAAATGGTGAGTGACAAGATCTCGACTAAGAGGGCTGTATTGACCTTGGTTATGTGCAGAAGCGTAGATTTTTCTCGATGGGTGGGGGGATGTAGGCCTACTTTGTCTGTCGCACCGTGCCTTTGAGTCGTACAAGTTGCCGCAGTCAATGCGGACACTTGTTTTAAAAGAGGTATTTAATGGTGGATGATTGATGCCAAACAATTTTTGCAGACAAAATTGTTCCAACATTTGACGTGAATTGTATGAAAAGCACTAACGTTCCAAAACAAATTTAAAGTGTGTTGAAAAAAGGTCATTTTCATTTGTGAATTCGGGGATGGGGGGATTTTGATTGCATTGATTATCTCGCCCCCCCCCCCCCCCCCCCCACCAAAAAGTGGGGGGTATATAATTTTGATGAATTAAATGTTTGACTATAGTATGGTTATGCAACTTATTGCTAAATTTGGAGTTCGATTAAACACGTTAAAACTTAATAGACACCGAACCAGAAATGATCTGATTGATATTTCATTCTAGGTACCACATCGCCACCTCGTGGTCTTCCAACGACGGTCTGTCTCTTTACATCAATGGAGAATTCAAAGATCGCGATATCTCTCCCAGCGTCAGGTCACCAGAATCCGTCACAGAAGATTACAGTAGTTTCTTCATCGGAAAGAAGAACGATGACACCTCATCCAATCCTCCTGCCTTCTCGAACAAGACCATCTTGGTGGATGAGTTTAACTTCTGGTCCACCTACATGACTGCCGACCAAATCAGAGAATTGGGTAAGTACATTGTACCCGTTAGATTGCTTAATCATTGTATGTGTAAAAAAAAAAACTTTCGATTTAACTGATTTACTTTATTATCTATTCTGCAATGGGTATGTTTGATATTACGGGCACGGGGCACCCTTTATGAGCAACATCTCAGCTGGATGTTGTTCAGATGAGACATTAGATTGGGGGTCCCTTTTACTTAGTGTCTGTGCTGAGGCAAGTAAAAGATCCCACCCATGGGGTCAATGTGGTTGACTCCTCCTCGCTCTCACCTTATCAATCAACCCTCAATAGCGGCAAGGACTTGCCCTAGGGGCTACAATTCCATATCTATCTATTATCCCTATTCTCAATTTTGTTGTCTTCGAAGCCTTTATTTGCCAGCTTAAAGTGGTTAATGGCAGAACTGCTTTACTCGGCTCACAAAATTGGCGGTGTAAATAATGTAATACAAAGTATTATGATATATTGAATGATGAATAAAAAGACATTTTAGTATGCGATATGGGGGACAAAGTAGATATTATTAGTTGTATGTTGCACTTGATGAGGTCATTTTTCATGTTCTGCCTTATCGACAAGATCAGGATTATGAAATAATGTTTATCTTCTCATTTTTGCAGGACCTTTTGCCCACTTCCATCTTCCCATGGACCTCAGTCGAGGAAACAAATTCATCGACACTACTTGGACCAACACCATTCAAGGACGACCTAACCTCGTTCCTGCTCGAATCAACGATGGCATGAAGTGCGATGGTCGTGGAGAGTGAGTTCCCTCTCTTATCTGCTCAAGAACCTTTAACATTTTATGACAGTCTAATATCCTAATTTGTGAATTTAGTTAGAAAAGTATTTGAATGAACGAATGAATTTTACCGACATGTAGAGGTCACAAAAAACCTGTTCGAAAGTGTAACTGAAAAATAACGAGACATAAACTGACCCAATATAATGTAATAAGCTCTAACTTACACTTAAATCATTATAAATTTATGTTTCATTTTCAATTGTAAATTTACTTGTATATTTTTATCATACGCTTTGCTAATATAAGTGGATGGAAAAGAAAGTTGGTGCATTTTCATTGCAGTGTATTTTCATGTCTTTTATCTATGAACTTTTGATATTTCTTGCCAATATGGGGGAGAAAGTAGTTTTAGAACAAAAACTGTTGAATGAATACTTTATTATTGAATCTAATATGTTGCTTTTTCTGTGGCAATTCAATCGATTTATCTTGTGTTGAAATCATAATAAAGTTAATTCATTTTCTCCGCAGCCACGTAGACCTGATGAACCAGCGCAACACCTGCATGGGAGACATCGCTAAGTGTCAACACGGCACTTACACAGGAATGTGGGCCAAGTTTGACCAGATTCACGATAACATGTATGTCCTCGATTCCGGCAACAAAGGTTTTAGGTGGTATATCCAGAACGGCAAATTGTACTGCGAATACCAGAGGGGAAATCAGAACTGGAGAGCATCCTTTGGTGATGTGAAGGTGAGTGATAGTAATGTAATATTTAGGAACTGTTGTACCAATAGGGGGAGCTATCCGTAACTGCGCCTAACCATTGTTTAATGATGTTATCGAAAATGAAAGGTTGTTTACCACACTCAATGACCTCATCGCCATTATAGCTCCATTGATAAAAAGTAGTCATTTTTGAAGAGGCAATCTGAATCAATGATCAATCTTATTTTGATTTTTTTTTTCTATTTATGTATTTTGTATGTAAATTTTATTGACCATTAATTTAGAATTATTTTGTGTTTCACTCTCTATTCATATGTCGTAAGTTTGTTTTCCCAATTTTTACTTGCAGGCCAACCAATGGTACTACTTGGAATCTTCATTCAAAGCAGACGATGGCGTCCGATTGTGGCGCAACTTACAACAGGTGGCGCACGAAGGCCAATCCACTTACAAAACACCACTAGAGGGCGGCAGCAACATGTATGTCGGCCGCGCCAACACAAACATGATCAGAGAAAGGTACTTCGAAGGCACTGCCGATGAACTGGAAGTGTGGTATGCTGATCGTCAAACTCTGATTGACATGGGCTACATCCAGAGAGGTGAGTCAAATAATAAAGATGATTTTTGTGAATTGAATTTTTTCACCTTGTTATCTTGTTCTATGCTGAAAAGACTCCACACAAAAATTCTGCGTTCTTTTCTCACACAGTGTGCATCATCAATGCATGATGATTGATAATTGTAGTGACATTGCAAGCTGGATGGAGCTGTCATGAATGCTATTTAACAATGTCATAGATAACGTTATGCGGAAACCAATTCACGGCAATGTTACAACTATTACAAATTTTTGGATAATAATTTCTCAGAATATCACACTGTGTGGCATCAAAAGCAGATATTTTTGTGATCGCTAATTCATTCTCAATTTAGATTTTGTTGAGTTGCGCTGCGTCATGTAACACCGACACACAGAACACAAAAAGGTTTTTTTTAAAGAGAAGAAAAAAATATTTACGAACATCATAATATTTGCAAATTGCACATTTATAGATATGGTTTTACATAATTACCATCATCTGATTCGTGCTGAATATCTAGTCTAAAAGAATTTCAAGAAATATTTAAAGCATTTACAGATAATGGTCGCATAAAGAATTTTGTGTGTACCGATATTTCGCAGCTTTTGCGTTAAATGTTGAAGTTTTGTGCCTTTTTGTTTGTTCGCGTGCTGTGTAACATAATGGTGCATGGGTTCGTTATAAATTAGTTGTATAGTTTCAACAAACCTAAATCTAGGGCAGGGAAAAATAACTTTCATGCTCACATTAAAGATAACTTTAAGTTATACTCAGATATATGTAATAACATTTTTGAATATAAACTTTAAACAGGAATTCGGTATATTTTCTTTTGTACTTAACTAACGTGAAATTTTTTCCCTTCAGTTATATTATACTCGTGTAAATATTGTTATGATGTACTGTATATGTATAGTCTTTCTGTTTAAAGGATCATTTTCATTGAAATGTAGTTGTAAGTCGTCTAGTTTAATTGAAATCACATTTTGTCAATGTGTCTATTTTGTTATTGTTTGTAATTATTTGTGAATTCGTTCATCAACTCATTGCAATGTTAGCGAGGCATGGATTTTGTTCATTATTTCATTGAAATGTTAGCATATGGTTTTTTTAGGAAGTTTTGCCAGGAAATTTGTGTCATTTTCATTTGCTTTCATGACTTGAGTTGAATGTCAGTAGCGCAAATTGTCTTTTTGTCAGAATTGTGCATTGCTCTACGTTAATCTAGGTGATAAGTGATGCAAAATTATGATTGATTTTTTTTTTTTCATGCTATTGTTTTTGAATTTTTGTTAGGAATTGAATGTTTTGTAGAGTACTTGTTCATTTTAGAATCAGCAGCACTAACAGAGAATGCACAGAAAATATTGGTTTATGTCTAATTGTGTCCGTAGTCACGTTAGAATAGTTGGATGTGTTTGCACTTAAAGATGAATCTTTCGCACTGTCTTGCCGTTTTATTGTCTTCTAATTCAAGGCTTTAATTTGTTGCCTTATTAGGGTTGTTATTTCTTTCTATTCTATAGTTAGGACCTCATGAACATTTTTGGCATGTGGCTTAAATTACTTTCGTGATCCAGTGAATAGTTTATCAATATTAAAAGACTGATTCAGGTGCATGAATTTAGCAGTGGTACCTTGGCTAACTGTAATTGTGAGGCTTTTTTGCTAACTGATTTCCAGAAATTCAGCCCATTGGAAATTACAATCAAATCCATGCACAGATTCAATCAAATCCTAAAAAATGAATCACCAGTCACACAATTAAACTGATAAGCATGAAACATAAAAGATTGTGTTGGGTCTACTGATGATATCAAACACACTTACATGTAACTAAATTGTTCGACCTCAAATAATTTCCCTCCAGCTACCCTGTCCATTTCCTTTTAGTGCTGTTGTTTCTAAATAACCTCGTTTGAGAAATCATGATAATATGAAAAGCAAAGTTTAATACGAAGAGTCTGTTTAGGTCGACCTTTTATGTATTACTTCGACATGGAAAGCATCGTAGGAAATCAACTAATCAACCCTCAAATTAGCGTAATGGTGAACGGTCAAAGGAGGACGGAAACTGTTGAAGGTCAGGTTGGAAATGCTTTGAGATTGGATGGACGATGGAGCCAGTATGCTCAGCTCGGTCAACATAATGATACATGCCTCGGAAACCTGAACCAGTGTCGTCATGGTGCTCTTCTTGCCGGATGGGTTCGCTTATCAGACATCCGTGATGGTTCACACATCTTTTACACTGGACAGAATGGGATTAAAGTAAGATACAACAATGGTCGCATCGAATCCTCTGCCTCCACAGGAGATAAAGAGTGGTCAGTGACTCATGGGAACATGGACCGCGATAAATGGCATTATGTAGAATACGCCTGGCACCCTACGAGGGGATTCAAAGTCTACGTGGACCAACAGTTAATGGGGGAGGACCTAAATCCAAAAGACAGACCTACCGTTGTCTACAATGGTGAAAATAATGGGGTTTACTTTGGACGCGGAGGTGATATACGGGAAGGAACTGCAGATACATCTATGGATGAAATTGAATATTGGTATTCGAACAGAGAATATCTGGTGGCTTTCGACTTCTTGCAGAGAGGTAAATGATGGCATCTTCGAAATAATTCTTATATTGATTATGAAACTAAAAGGAAGAATATGTAAATTTGATGCAAAGTTTATCTTTTTATTTACTGTTAACAAGAAAGGATATATATTGACCAGATTTATATTGTAAAAGTCCATGTAGGTCTCGTTCTGGTGTTGAGATGATTACCATAAAGAAGTAAAAAGATTTTGCGAATCATCTTCACTTGATGGTCATCATGTAACGACTACCACACAATAACAGATAAGGCCCCAAGAATTGAAATTTACTTTGTGTTCGACAATTGTGATGTATATGGCCTGTAAATGTTTGTGATACACTGTACATGATATTTAAGAAGTGAAAGGTGTGGCTGGTCCTTACAAAACCAGAAACGTAATCTAGTTGTCGTGCGAGGCAAATTGTTCTGAAATGCCTGAATGAAAACTCACGTGGACTTCAAGTATTTCATTTTTGTGTTGTTTGTTTCTTGATGCCATTGTCATGTAATAAATATTCCATACTTCGTTATAATCAGGAAAACCAGAGCATCTCTTGATCGACATGGACCGAATCAGCAACGACCGGGTGGTTCACCCGTACATCACAGCTAGAGTTTACGGCAATGCACAAGTCACAAGAGGACGCATTGACAATGCCGTCAGACTGGATGGAAGGTCGCAATACATCGACATAGGAGACCAGAGTGACTCGTGTCTTGGTGACATGAAAAAGTGTCGCCATGGTTACACAGGAAGCATGTACTTGAACGTCAAAGATTTCCGGGATAATGACTACTATCTGTCCACTGGAACTGGGATGAATATTTACTACAAAAACGACAGAGTTAACTTTGTGGTATACGACCCTGAAACCCAGAGAAGATGGTTGGTTGAGGTCCCTGGATTGGGGAGAGATCAATGGTACAACCTGCAGTACACATGGCACAAGGACAGAGGTCTCCGAGTCTACCTCGACAATAAATTAGTCGGTCGCTCAAACGGAGAGCCTTTCTACAACTTCCCAAGAGGTCGAAGTGACGTCTTAATTGGTCGGGCAAACCCCAACGCTGTTCCGTATGGCCACAACAACTATGCAAATGTGGAGGTGGATAACTTCGAGGTGTGGTACTTGGACCGAGATGATCTGATCAATCGAGGAATCATTCAAACGCCAGGTGAGTCTAGTCATAAAATCAGTTGTAAACTTACTAAAAGTAAATGTACACAACCTCACAAGATATGACGAAATCACTGATAATGAGTTAGTATTACACTAAGAAGTGACTCACTCGAGCACTTTTTAGGTGGAGGATGAATTTTGTTCAATGTGCCTTTTTAGGCTGGTAAATCACATGCACTCGGCACAGAAGTTTAGTTTGCATTTTACCTCATTGCACATCGAAACACGAGTGAGTCACGTAACAATTTGCACAGTTTAACTGCACATTCCCCCCACCCGAAGATGGAGTTGCTATTGACATGATAATGTAGAAAATGAGGTAAAAACACTATAAGATATAAAATTGACTCGCGTGCATATTATATTAGCCTTAGTTCGTTCAGGTCACATGAGAACTGGCCAGCCCTACACAAATCCTTGACTTTAGTTCAGTGACAAAGTTGAGACTCAAGACGGGCTCAAACTTGAAATTAATTTCTTGTCTGGGTAAGTTACAGGTTTACCATTTTCGGGGACAACAGAATCTTTAGTACTTTGATGCCGTAAATATTTAGCTGTTATTTGTGTCCCGTTTAGGTTCTCTCAACACAACTTAGCTGGCGACAAAAATTACCACTAAATCATGTCAAAGCAATCCATCCAATGATGTCTCAGAACTTTGAACTATTAGAAAACAATTTATATAATAATGACTCAACCATAAAAAATATCATGTAAAGTGTTTGTCTTACAAAATAGGTTTTATGTCAATTAAATCGACTATATAGCATGTCCATACTGATTGAGTGACCCTAAGAAATACTATATCCGCCCTAAATGTAGTTGACGCTTTGAATTAAATATATTCATAATTACAATGATATTTACACACACCGAATACTTCCATCCATTCATACATATTCTCTCACACACACGAACGCCTCGTACATATTAATGCTACACGCTAAACGCCCTGCTAATGATTACGCTTACACTAAGGGTTGTGGCTACCCGTGCTTTATATAATCATACGATACTTCCGTTTCAGTTAATTTACGGTCTGTTATTACATCTGTTTGTTTCAGCCTAAAATGTCTTATTCTTTTTAATTTTATCTTAATTTAAATCTGACATCTTTTATCCTATTTATTGTGATGTTATCGCTTAAGTCCTCGAACCTATATTAAAATGTGATTTACATGTCTATTTCTTTAATATGGCTGTAAACATTGTGTACACTCTGCTGTATGATGTTATAATATTATGATATGGTGTTGATATATTTATTATTATTTTCAATAAAGACAAGAACCTTCTAAGTCTTTGTTTTTACTATACATGATTTTTGCATGCATGATCTCAGCATAACGCATAAATTATATTTATTCGGAGCTTAGAAGCGTGGTTATAGTCGCATGTAACTTGCATGTGCGTTTTAGTTTCAGCTTTGTTTGTATTATATATTCTATCTTCATTGCGGATCTGTACAGTCACTGTGAAAAATAGTTTTGTCGCAAAGCATGTGCCATTTTGTTGATGTTCTTGGGTTGACTGTCTTGGAAATATCCTCTCTTCGATCGTTGAAAATGAATAATAATTTTAGCTTTCGAAAGATCGAGGTGATCCTGACACTTGCATACCCTATTACGCCAATTCATTGCTGCTAGAAAGTTAGATTTGTCATGGAATTGAAGCTAAGGTACATCAGTAGCTTGGTATTTAATGGTTCATTTGATTTTAGAAAATGGTTTGGCATAAATACGCTTTAGCCGATTTATTAGAAAGTGACATTTTGATCTGTTTCTGAAAAAATTTGTTCTTCTTGCTTTTGTTTTCTTCTTATAATTTCTTTGTTTTCATTTTCTGCCTTTCTGCTTCGCTATCTTTCTTTCTGTCTGATGATCTCTGAACATTCATTGAACTACATTTTCTGAAAGATTTTCTTAATCTCTTAATTCATCTTATATAGCTTTGCTTCTGTTACACCAAGAGAAAAATGTCAAAACATTCATTACAGTACATGGAAACAAAGTTTTAGGACATTTAAGGGCCTGGTGGGATTTATTAATTTGCTAATTTATGGGACACCAAACCTAATGTAGAACTGACTTCTGTTCTTGTTGGGGGGAGTCAGTTGCTTGTTAGTGTTTTGGTGTCCATGCATCATTTGCAAAATTAAGATGGTTTGCGATGTTTAAGTGAACTAGCAGCAATCAGTTGAAAGCGTTTTTTGCTCTGTTGGCTGTATATTAGCATTGTGTGCGAGCACTATCACTTTTGAGTTGATTTTTGTTCATTCGTGATTCATAATTTGTAACTTAACGAGTTATTTTCAGTGATTATGTTGACATTTTGTCTGATATTTGCATTTCATGTGATTGTAATCGTTTTTGCAGACGACATAGAACACTTCTACATTCCATTGGAAGTTCAGATGGGTAATGTAGTCGCGCATCCACGACTGCGCATCTTGCTGTACGATGGCGCTTCCATCGTGCCTGCTTACATCAACAATGGTGCTACCATGGATGGAACGAGACAGTTTGTCAGGTAAGTAGTGAGATTTCTCTTCTGGTAGTGAAGAGTCACAGTTCAGCTGCTGAGTGGTCTAGTCACAATTCAGCTGCATGGGGTTAAGATTCCAAATTCAGCTGCCAGGTTGTCTGGAGTCACATTTCAGCTGCTGAGTGGTCTAGAGTCACCTTTAAGCTGCCAGCTTCTCCTCCAGTTTTTGGATTAAATTTCTCCCCTTGCATATATGTATCGCATCATATTAAATTCAGATTACAAGCTATAATACTGGGGAAGCCACATTTGAGACATTTCAGTTCAGGTGATCTCAATTAACAAACTTCTATAGAATTTTGTCTTGCTTAGGAATTTACGAAATAGAATACTTTAACGAACATTTTGTGTGGTCTTATATTTGAGTTTCGTTGAATCGATATTGCATCTGTTCTTAGCCTCGGAGAACACAAGACCTGTATGGGAGACCTGGATGAATGTAAGAATGGACTGACGTACACATTTCACGTTAATGCAAGAAAACTTGATGATCGCACCTACCTAATGTCTGCCGGACCCTATTCTGTGTATTACCACGGTGGACGTCTGCATGCCGAGATGGCCACTAGTGACGAAAAGTGGACGGTAAGTATCTCATGTTTGTATTTGAAGGTTAAAAAAGCTGGGCGGTATAGTGGCTAATGCGGTGCCTTTTCTGCAAGGTCCTGGGTTCAATTCACAGCCCAAGTACTTCAGAATCTGATTAGCTAAGACTCCGGATGGATGTAAGTTAGCTTATGATGATGAGCTAAGACACCGGATCGATGTTATTGTGCTTATGATGATGAGCTGGGGCTCCGGATCAATGTAACTTTTGCTTATGATGATGAGCTAAGACACCGGATCGTTGTTATTGTGCTTATGATGATGAGCTGAGACTCCGGATAGATGCAAGTTTTGCTTATGATGATGAGCTAAGACACCGGATCGATGTTATTGTGCTTATGATGATGAGCTGGGACTCCGGATCAATGTAACTTTTGCTTATGATGATGAGCTAAGACTCCATATGGATGTAATTGTGCTTATGAGGCAGTTGAATAGGGAGAATAACTTATGTTCTCTTTGGATAGACAAGTAAGAAATCTCGCCCATTTTGCGAATGTGTATCCTTCTGTGGATTGCGAGCCTTATCATGTCATCATTATATTTCCCTGTGACATATGATCTTATGAGCTGGCTGCCTAAGCTTCTGACCTAGCACATACTTTACAATACTTTACATACAATACAAAACTGTTGGCATAGCCAAATCTTTCCATAATTGTTATTCCTAAACGATGTATTTTTTTCTCCATCGTAGACTTCTGGTCCAGGAATCCAAACCAACAAGTGGTACCGTGTCGACGTCACCTGGTCCAAAGAGAAAGGCCTTGAATTGTTCGTCAATGACCGCATGGTTGGAAGAGACACTAATTCTCAAAGAACAAGAACGGAGATCAACGACTACAATGTCTATTTAGGTCGTCCAAATGGCCGCACTAGGGGGCGCCACTTGGATGGTCGCATTGATGAAGTGGAGTACTGGTTCGCTCACCGAGATACCTTGATCGATTTGGGAGTATGGAACCCTGGTAAGTTGTTGAATGATGAACAAATATGGTTTGTGTAAGTCAAGTGATCTTTAAATTATTAGAGCTACAATATTATGCTTTAGCTGATTGGAAAGAGGGAGTTTCAAGCTGTCAGAATACATATTTCCTGGGGTTTGTAGCTTAAATAGGAGTTATGAGCTGTTGAGAATGGCAACTGAAGCATAATTGCACCCTCTGGCATCTCAGACGGTTTGACCTATATATATAAAACAGAGGGTCCATAGTTACCCACTATGCTTGCATTTAGTACTTAATTTTTGATCCAGCAGCGAGATAATTAATATGGCATTATAAATTGCAATCTCCATTTGTAGTATGTGATGATATAGAAATTGTATGAACAATTGTTATCATGCTTAGAAAAAAGACTGAAATCCATTCATGCAATTCTCGGCGTAGTCAAGGCATACATGGTTTCATAGGTGCTGTTGAGGGTTGCTGCATTGTTGCTTTATGTTTGTAATATGATTATGATAGCACCTGGGAACCCTCATGAATTCTTGCTATTCAATATTAAGACCATTAAGTGATATTAAATTTCTGTACTGACAAAAGAACAGAGATGTGCTCTATGATTTAAGATATTATAAGGAGCGTAGCTTAACTTATAATTGTGGGCCACACAGTTAGTTTAAAACAGGTCTAATCCAAGGATGTCTCATCATAGCTTAAGTCTAATGAGAGTGAATTTGACGATTCTTTTGTTCTTAAGGGCAATGGGTGAGTAGAAATAGTGCACTGATGCAGTAGTAGTATGTTCTGAAACCTATTTATTTTGCTAAATGTGATTAAATTTTATTGGACAAGTTTTGGATCAAAACGTAATAGTGAAATGAAGAATAATTTTCATTTAGGTGTGCTGCTCATGACACCCTATGTTGTCAAATATAGAAATGGGACAAAAATTATAAAAGTTCAACTTGTTATTTATATGTGTTCAAACTAAAAACAGTGACCCAAATATTTGGACTCAGTTCTTTATCTCATCAAACGAAATGTGCCTAAACCAAAGGAAAGCAATTGAAATTAATATTGCCATCTTTAACAAGTTACTTCAATCAAAACTATTATGAATGATTCGGAATCTTTTTTCAAATAATATTTGATTAGTTTTAATGTGATTAATTAAATAAATATACATAATGACAAAAATTATAATGAATGATCCAGAATCTTTCTTTTTTTCAGTTGTTCCAACGGAACCTCCCACTACCCCCGCACCATCTACGACCACAAGAGGAACACCCCGCACGACTCCAGTACCAACAACCCCAGCTATGCCGTCCCTCGTGTTCGATAGCAACAATTGGGTGCTGTACGATTGGTCACAACTTCCCGAGGATTACTTCAGCAAGAACGATCGCGAACAGATCACTCTTAAATTCCGCTCCCGGGATCCGAACGGTTTGATCTGGTTGAGTGGAACCAGAGAACGTAACATGCACGTCAGTCTTAAGGTTAGTTGATTTGGCAGGATTGATTTGTATAATGGACTTAAAGTAATAGGAACGAATTGTTTTGCTCATTCTTTTCCATGGTTTTTATTATATATTTGGAGAGAAAAAAAATACCAAAGGAAAAAAAGAAGTTAAAAATCCCTCGTTTATTTTTTGAAACGCCACCTTTGAGTCTTGATATTTCAGCTAAATATTTAGATTTAGATACGATAAATGAAACTGTTAATAGTTTAACCCTATTCTACTCTTGATTCTGACTTTGAAAAAAAAAAAAGGTAAAATCAATCTTTCTGAAAAGCAAATGAAATCATTTTGAGATAATGAGAATTACGAAATTCCAATTCACATGCTATCAGCTATGATAATGAGGTAAGTAATGCACCATAGGATTTACACTGTACTCTAATTTTCAGTTTATTGTAGCACTTATTTAGTTTCATTATTGTGGATTTCGTTTTTACTGCGATTAATTTATTTTGGCTGTTTTGTGGGTGTATTAGCTTTTGTGGTTCTTGGGAAACTGAATTAAAACAAAAAAATTGATTGGTATTAAAATTTGAATTCTTGGTAATTGTCATGTGGTTTTCTTTTATTTTATTCCTCAGTTTTCGAATCACACTGATTGTTCTGAATACAAAATGTGCCTATTGTTTAACAAGAAAGGAGGCAAAAATATCTAAATATTCAATGAACACTGTATATATATATATATATGTTTTATTGACATTTCAAATATCAAAGTTTGATACATATGTCATTGTATCAGAATCCGAAAGTCATTTATTTGCACGAAAAAAAAACTTTCTTAACCAAGCTTTCAGTGAGATTGCTATGTGGTTCTGCTTAATTATATTTACCAAATGACATATTTTATTTGTTCTTTTTAACAGAACGGTGCCCTTCTGGTGGTTGCTGACCACGGGGATGACAACTCGGACAAATACCGAGTCCGACCACCAAGTGGTCGATTGGACGACAACGAATGGCACACTGCAGTCATCCGAAGAGATGGACGCCGGCTGACCATCACCATCGATGGCAGAAGTTTCGATCAGGTCTTGACCCAAGAGCCGATGATCATCGGCCTCGGAGCTATGACTCTGGGGGGAACGGATAACGTCAGTGAATTGACTGATTCTCATGTTCGTGCTCGACTCAATGGTGAAGTTAGGGAGGTAAGACTTCTTGAGAGTGAATTAATAGATGACATACATTTGGCGACATTAAATTCACCACAATATTGAGATTCGCCACTATATAGATTTATCATTTATTCGTATGAATTTGTTCACTTTTGAAATCTATAAAGGTTTAAATGAAGAAAACGGAGAGGTCAGTTGACTCAGAGGTCATTAATGGTAGCAACTGCTTCACACAATGTCAGGACATCATCAGAAAGTATCCCTGACATCTGCTAGTTCATGAAAAATCTTGAATTTAGCATATATTGTGTTTTACAGTTTTCATTGCATATATGTCAAAATAGAATTCTTCATTCCCTTATTTTCAACATCAGTTCTGCCTAATCCGAGCTCATCACATCAAAATTCGAGGGTTGGCCCTGAACTAAAATAAACACTTCTTGAATGCCTCTCGTCAGTGATGTAAAAAAGTTTATTTTGTCACAAATAATACAATTCAAAGTGTTTTTATTATATTTTATTATGTTGGCGAATTTCGATATCGTGGCAAAACTCAATGTCTCTAAGTGCATGGATGTGTCAGAAAATTTTACTTGTAAATTGTAGTTATCTGTGCAATATGTAAACACAAAAGTCTTGCTGTTATAAGTGCACTTGGTCCAAACTTATCATGTTGCATTTGGTGGGCTGGTATGAGGTTATTTGTGCATGTAGTACTAAATACAGTTGATAATAACCAACTATATGAATGATAGAGAACATTTGATGAATAGCCTGGAATTTGTGAGTAAAAGTGTTTGCAAATTAGAATTATTATTCAATGGTCAACTGAAGTTTACAATTTACCATGTCATACACCATTTTGTCCTTGGTCAGAATTAGAAATTAACCATAAACAAATGCCAAATTGTGATTGTTTCTGAAAAGTATGATGCATATTTTGAATTATTTTTAATTTTAGGCTGTCATCAGCGGAAACAACTTGCGCAGTGACATAGACTTGACTGACTTGTTTTTCCGCACTCCTCGCCCTGGCTACGTAATCATCAACGGACCATTCCCTCATTTTGGACCTAAGGAGACATCAATTCACATCAGGGAACCCAGCAGCTTCGTCAAATTGCCAGATCTCGGATGGGAACCTCGACAGGGTGGAAAGATCGAGTTCAAATTCCGCACAGCTCAACAGCACGGTTTGCTGTTGTACAATGGTGGACGTCCTGGATTGAGAGATTTTATTGGTAAGGATAAGTACTGTTTCATACATACAATTATGGTGGCGCCGTCGTCTATGGCTGCCGCAGCTCCTGAATGCTCTTGTAGTTTACTTGATTTTTCACTTTTCTGCTACAAAAAGTTTCATTGCTGATGGTGATGACTGAATAAAGTATTATTGTTATTATGCCATTGTTGTCAAGTAAATTGTTTGATCCTTGAAATCCCAGCGAGGCATTCTATCTGGGCTAAATCAACTCTAGATGTCATTTGCATCAATTGCTGCTGATTAGGTGATGCTTTGTACTGAGTGTCTATGCTGGAGCAAGTGAAGACCCCAACCAGTGGGAAACATGTGTAATATGGTGTACAGGGTGCGCCATAAAAACTGGCACCAGCAGCTACTGCTACCTCTTTTGTTATTACCTCAATTGACTGTAATCGCATGCAGCTGCAATCATACACACGAAAGTAGTAATAGTCCTAAATTATGTTTATTAATATATTTTCGTTTTTCCTCAAGAATTATAGATAATATGGATCTAAATATAGCACATGCACACTTATCACACCTTCAGGTGATTTTTACCTCGGCTTTTGCAATATAAGCATTAGATTATGTCACTGATCATACAGATGTGTTACAGACACCTTTCTTGACCTTTGCCGCCAAAAATAGGGCAAATAGATTCGTTTTTAATAAGAAGGTAGAGAATTGACACTTTTGATGCGGAAAGTGCCATTTTGGATTTTGGTAAATTTTCTGTCTTTTCTGTCTAATTAACTGGCCAATCCTCCTGAAAATCATGTGATTATTTCGAGATTAGTTGTAAATTCAAAAAGTCCCTCTGGAATGCCATTGTATTTCTCTGTTTTAATTTCATGACCTTGCTGAATCAAAACTGGAACCAACCTTCTTATCATCTAATACCTTGATATATATATGCACATATAAAAAACATTGAAGGAGGATTCTGTGCAAATATGATATTTTCTATGGCTTCAGAGGTGTAGTAACTAGGAAATATCTAATTTGTAAACTTTCTGCAACTAGAGACACCATGCAAGCAGACAGAAATTTGACTTCTGTGATGTGTATCACTCAGAACAAGCCCTGCAGCATACACCCTCTCAATAATTCAGATACTGATATTGTCTAACATTATAAGATCAAAAATATCACAATGACCAATTGCTTATACCCCTAACTAAATGTGGCAAAACTTTAAAAGACTTCATAAGCATTTGAGTAACCTAGAGCTATCCTGAAAGTAGAGATGCCTTGTGCAAGTTTTTATGGCGCACCCTGTAGATAGATAGATATATATGGAAAATGCAGCCCTCTAAGGCAACTTCTTGCCGCTATCGAGGGTTGATTGATGAGGTGAGAGAGAGGAGGAGTCCACCTATGTTGCACATTTACTAAGCCTTATCATTTCATCATCACATCTGCCAGAGGGGTATATATTTCAAACCAGTAGCACTGATATATGATAACAGTCATGATACAACCTTCGTGAAAATGAAATATGTTGTTAAACTTGGACTTGATATATTTTTTCAGCTGTGGAAATGCACGATGGCAAACTTTACTTCAACGTGGACATGGGTCCTGGCGTTAATCGCTACAAATTCTCGGACGACCCAGTCAATGATGGAAAACCCCACGAGGTGAAAGTTGAAAAGAGCGGCAACATTTTCCGTTTGACACTAGATGGTGCTGCAACTCAACATGTTGTGCCTGGATCTGACCAGAGTTTGAGCCTCGGGGGAGATTTGTACCTGGGTAAGTAATTGGTACAGATTGGATTGTTTTGGGCATTAAAGTTGTTTTATGTGCAGTTGTAAGTGATAATTGTATTGTTGGGAGATATTGTCAAAGAAGTACGAAGTGACCAGCGGTCAAAATTTTGCGGGTCTCTGGCTCTTATGACCTGAAAAATATTAAAAAACACCAAAGCTTTGTCTTTACTAGAGCCACCTTATGGTGGTGGCGAGTGCCCATATATCTTGTAGATATTGTCAAAGAAGTACAGAGTGACTGTTTGTGGATAACTTTTACTCGCAGTAGCTCCAGACTTTTAAATTCTTCTTCCTATACCTAATTCGTATAATACTATCATTTGGGCTGAGCAGCGCATTATCTTGCAGCACTCGATATAGTATTTTAGAAAATATATCTGTGATTTGCAGGAGGAGCAAGCCGCGAAGTAGCTCCCTACTTGCCCTGGCATCTGTGGACCAGGGTCCCAAGAACGTGGACCATGGAGCCCAAGTTTTATGTCGGTTGCATCTGGGATTTCAAGTTGAACGATGGAAACCTTTACCTCGACCTGCCCAAGATGGTCAAAGATCAGGTAGGATGTTTGTATTAATGTAAAATTTCACTCCAAACTTTACCCAGAAGTCTAAATAAAGACCATTGTTGATGCGAAACTCTCAGGCCATACTGATGATAGGTGTTATAGAAATTTATAATCAAATATAAAAAAGTTTTACTCTGAAATTGGTGAGATAGTGATCCAAGTATTGGAAAGTGTAATTTTTGAAATCACATCTTAGTTTTGACAGAATTGTTGAAGCTATTTTGATAGAAATTTGGGTAGAATCTATTGTATTTTTGATAGAAAATTGATAGCTGTATAAATAGTAATTCATATGTATTCAACTTCAACGTAACGATTGAAGGATTCATATTATATTGTGTCATCTCCAGAGAATGCCCGGTATCGATGCTGGTTGCGTAGCCCCGGACATGCAGTGTGACTTGAATCCTTGCGCTCATGGCGTTTGCCGATCTACTGCCACTGGTTTCATTTGTGATTGTGCTGGTACACCCTACACAGGAGACAGATGTGAAAAGCGTAAGTCAAATATGTGAAGAGAAAATCAACGTTATTGCATGTTTGAAAATGTGAAATATCATGTGTGCCCATGTAATATGTAGTGGCACTAGTAGGTAATAGAGATTGTGTTTTATTTTTGAGTGAAAGAAAGTAAAGCATTTGTAGGTGTACGGGGTTCACAGGCACTCTGGAAATCAGGGGAAACCTGGAAATCTGTTGTTAGCATTTCCAGAAAGGGAAAACTCAGGGAAATGGGGGAAAAAACCCTGAAATCAGGGAAAACTCTGGGAATTTTATGAGTGGGGGTCATTGACATTAAGAATTATTAATGAAAGTTATGAAGTAGAAAAGTTTTTATTTCTTAGAATCACTCTGCAACTAGAGAATGTTGAGTATTGTGAAGAAAGAATGGCTGTGAGGGGAGCAGGTACCTGAACTGATATGGATCTGCATTTGGTTTTTTCAAATTTTGTCTAAGATTGACTGTTTATCGCTTTAATGTTGAGGTATTTCTTAGGGAATTTTTAGGGAACTTTCAGGGAAATATCAGGGAAAACTAGGGGAATTGGGTCATTCATTTCCAAGACAGTTTTTTGTCATCTTATAATAAAGCTTATATTTATTTAGGCAGTTTGCTACAAGTGTATTAAGCATTATCAAAAGTCCTGCATTTCCATGTTTTTACAGTTTCTAATATGTATCACCTGCTTTTTTACATGATTAAGGAATACTTCTTGCCTTATTATGATAATTCTTGGCCATGTCAGGTATAGGAATAACTTCTAAACTAATTTTTATATCATGTTTTTTCCAGGAGCACCAATTGTGACGTTTGACGGCACCGACTTCCTCAGAATCAACCTGCAACCGACCATGGAGACTCACACCAACGACATATCTGTTCGTTTCAAGACCCACAAACCAAATGGCCTTATCTTCGTTACATCCAACAGAAATAACGGAGGCAAGATGGTGGTCGACCTTAATAGGGGTCGTGCTCGTGTCCAGACCAATCTTGGTGGAGAGGAGAAGGTTTGTAGCAAATATTGTGAGAATTGGGATTAAGATTTGTAATTGTAAATGATTATAGATGATTATAGATCTGGTAGGTACAATATGAAAATAGCTGGTCTTTCCAGGAAACATAACTGTAACATTAGTTTTGGTAATTGGTAACGTTAGGACAATTTCAGATTTCTCCTGAGAATATAGATGCTAGATGTTACCTTATAATATTCAGGTAACAAAACCATGGTATGTATTAGCCCGAGAAATCTGATGTTCGCTTAGTATTTATTTACTATCTGATATTTCGTGATCACCGCCAATGGCGGCTCACTATAAACGTCACAATATGAATAAGAGCAGACAGCGGTGTGTGGTCAGTCGGGAGTTTATCGGGCTAGGTATAATTATAATTTTACTGTAACTTAGATGTTATGTTATAAATGTGAATATTATTCGGTAACTTCACCTTCTCAGAAGAAATCGGGTGCTGTCCAACAAAAGCTAATCCTAACATTGCTGTTTAAAAATTCTGTAACTAATCTTGTTATATTCTCAAAACCTCCCTGTTATATTTATATTGTTCGCTGGGGTTGCTGTTATATTTCTACCAGTACTGTAAATCATTGTTACATATTTACATAACGTTTTACTTCTCTTACAGGAGGTCTTCGCTGGCAACGACTTGAACGATGAAAGATGGCACACTCTGTACATCCAACGCCGTGCTGATCATCTCGAAGTTTGGGTGGATGACCAGCCTCGTCAAAAGAGTAATTTCTATTTATTATATAAGTCTTTTTTGTTAGCCTATATTGCTTCAAATGCATTGCGATCCTTTTTAGTGGAGTTAAGTGGGGTAAAAATTGTTGTTATCATGACATGTGGCACATAAAATTCTAACAAGTTATGAGATTCTCAAGATCATACCAAAAGTAGCCACCTGGCCACCACTAATGCAAGAAACCTCACAATTAAGAGAACTTCTCTGTTAAGACCTTAGTAATTATATTGCAATGAAATCAATATAGAATCTGACCGAACGCCACTTTTACCTGATAATTATCGACATGAAATGCAATATATTTTGTATTTGATGGCTGTGATCGACGGCATAAATCAAATTATTTTTTTGTCGTTTTTGATCTAAGTACTTTGATTTGACTTTCATCCTTACATTCGATTTCTCTCATTTTCAGTTGACCTTCCCGGAGAAGGTTGGACGCTAGACATTGATGAGATCCTAATGGCCGCCAACGGCAAGGATGCTCCCCCTGATGACACTTACGTCGGCTACATGCAGAACTTTTTCTTTAACGACCATCGTTACTTCGAGATGGTAGATCCTAACGAAGTAGGTCCGGGAGTTATTATCAGTGACAGAGAGAGGCCTATCCCTATCTTTCCAGTGAGTACAAGATATCTGTGATTTCACAATTGTTTTAAATAGCGCCTGATCAAGATGACAAACTGTGATTACATGGAAATATATTTATACAGTCAAATTCTGTGCATCCAAACATAGATGCCACATTTCTATTGCTGGTAACATGACACTTAAGTAAAAGGCAAGTAAAAGATCCCACCCATGGGGTAAATCTGTAACATGGGTGGACTCTTCCTCCTCTCTCATCTCATCAATCATCCCTCGATAGTTGCCTTAGAGGGCTGCACTTTCCATATCTATCTATCCATCTATGCAAGACCCACAGATATTTTCATTTCATAAATTATTTAACAGTTGTCAATAATTTCTTTCGCATAATTTCAGGTAACATTTGTCTCTCCCACCGATTCCCACCTGACCCTACCCTCCCTGGTGGTGGCTGATGGGTTCGAAGTCAGCTTCTTGGTGAAAACAAAAGAAAAAGACGGTCTCCTGCTCTACAACGATGGTCTCGGAAATGAATTTTTGGCCTTGGAAATGATCGGAGGATATGTGCAACTGATTTTTGATGATGGAACAGGACCAAAGCTTCTCCGTGGAATTCCAAACATTAGTAATGATCAATGGCACAGGGTGACGCTGCGACGTCCTCCTGGTGAGTTTTGTGATTACTAAACTATGTTATGTGCACATCTTTTCAGTGTGGTACATGAAAGTGTTAGGCGTAGGAATGTGTACATGTATAGTCCACAGGACCAAGTATCCATATTCAATTGTACTATGTCCAGCTGCCCATATTGCTTTCTTATGGCGTTACTTCTGATTTGAATATGATTACAAACAAATATGATTGTCACAATCACTGTTTTTTCATTGTCTCACACCATCTTTCAGGAGAGAACTTTGAGTTGGTTGTCGATGAAATCAGCACCAAACTTCCACCAAACGTTCGCAAAGATCGCATGCAGCTCCATGGTGACCTGTATGTGGGCGGCCTCCCTCGCAATCGCTATGACAACCTTCCGGAACAGATCATGTCTCGCCACGGCTACCGAGGATGCATGGCTTCCATGAGGATCCAACGGAAACTTGTTGACATGTTCACCGATTCACTTACGAAGACGGAATACCTGAAAAAAGGATGCACAAGTAAGTATACATGGGACTAATTTAGAGCCAATAGGGGGAGATGTAATCATGCAATCAGGCAAGTCTTAAATATATTTCTGTTACCGTTTACATGACACTTGAAAAACCAATCAGGTAGGTAGTTTATTTTTGTTACCTCAGAAGAATATTTAACCAATATTCAACTAACCTGTAGGGCCCGCTACCGCAAGAATAGCCCCAGAAACAATTTGAGGACTTAAAAAAATTATTAAAAAACAGGAAAAAGTTTATCATATGCACTGATATGTTATATATGTTCATGTAACCCGCAACAGGAATATTTTTTAAGGTTGGCCTCATGTCAATGAATGAATTGATGACACTACATAGGTTGTACAGATTGCACACAACACCCCCTGTTGGCTCAAAAGTATCCCATTGGCTTTAACCTAACGGAAACAGATTCGCTGCTGAATAAAAACATGGATTAAAAAACTTGAGGCAACCTCCTTATAAATCTCCGTTTATGTCTCTGTTTATAACTGAAAATAAAGTATCCGTTTTTGTTGCGATTAATCTCAGTTGGTCTGAGCTGTTAATATTAGTGATTTTTCACTACACTGCCTGCGCAATTTTTAAGTGGTGCTCCTATAATTTTTTCCAGCTGTCACTGCCTTCTGCAGACCCAACACATGTGCGCACGATGGAATTTGTCGCGAGGGTTGGAACGACTTCATCTGCGACTGCAACATGACATCTTTTGTGGGCAGGACCTGTACTGAAGGTGAGAATACACAGATATCAAAATAACATCTTAATATTCTTTGCTGGCAGAACATTCATATAAAGCACAGTCAAATGAACGCAAACTAACACAGAAGAAACCAATCAGCACAACATTTTTATGCATATTTTTTTCATATATTTTCCATCTTAGCCCTTCATCTTACCCCTCATTTCACGGACCTATTAAAAAGAAACTATTTTGACGATCCCAAAAATCGCGTGATGACAGATTTGTCAAATGTTATGTCAAACTTGAAGTATTTGACTTTGATTTATTTTAATGCATTCTCTCACTCACTGGGGCATAACATTACAATTTTATCATCACTTTGTCACATTTTGTGTTTGTTGCTTTTTTTGATCATACAGTGACAGATTTGACTCAAATTCAATTTTATTAAAAACTATTTTCAGAGGCTGAAGGTTACCATTATGAGGACTGGGGCCGAGGAATCGTGATGTACAACTTCCCTCCACCCCACCCGTCTCCCTCACAGGATGAACTTGCTTTTGCGTTTATGTCTTGGTTCCCCAACGGAACGCTTTTCAGAGTGGACTCTGACGATTCCAATGATTTCATTGATATCTCATTGGTGAGTGTGTGACGTTTTTGTTTATATGCTATTGTTTAAAAAAGGTCGTTGGACCCCTTCCTTACACCACCTCAATATTGAGGCCGTTTTGCCATTTTAATTTAAAAGATTGATTATTTTTTATTTTAAATTATAATTTATTTATTTATACATAATCAGCATTCCGCTAAATGAGAAGGGCTTGTTACTAAAAAGGTGAAAGTACTGGCTTTGAATTTATTGCCACATTTTGGTGAAATATCACGTTTTGGCTGTTTCTTTTAAAAAAGGGGGAGGGGTTGGACCTGTAGATTTGTCGGATATCGGGAGGCGGGGGGGGGGGGGGGGGGGGGTCTGGGGAAAACTGATATCGGGGAGGGGGGAGGGCAGTCGACGAGTATTTTCTTAATATCTTAATGTAGAAAAAGCGAGAGTCTGTCAAGAACCAGATATGGGGGGTGGGGGTCTAAACATTTTTAGGTGCCCCCCCCCCCCCCCCAACCCTTTTTTTAAATGGAACAGCCCTTATCATTTTGGAGATGGATAAGATCAATGACTTTTTTTTTTCATGGATTCTTTTGCTGTGCATGAGACGCCATTACAAGAAAAATCATTGATCTGCGCATATAGATATCAATCATCAATATCATGATAGCACCAATGATTGGTTCTTTTTATCATTTTACAGCAAAATGGCTACGTGGTTGCCACTTACGACATTGGCGAGGGCACTTTCCGCATGATGGAAAACCGCCGTAACTTCAGTGATGGACAGTACCATATTGTGCGATTCATCCGAAAGGGTCACGATGCGACCCTGCGCGTGAATGACTACCCGATGCACCGTAACAATCCTGAAGGTGGGTGTGACAAGTTTTAAAGTACAACGGGCATGATTATTTAATGCACCGTTAGCATATCTGGTGACTTTCAATGATAATCACAATCAGAAAGAAGTAGTAATGAGCGAATTTCACAGCATACCATATTTCTCGATTAAAGGGAGCTCTAAAATTTTGATCATCTTGTTGAAAGGTTAAGTCTAGAGTGACCTTGAAAATTACATGTTAGTCTAACAAAATCTGAATAAAATTTTAAATATTCAACAAGGGTCTTTCTCATTTTAAATGCTGGAGAAAGTGCTCCCATAAAAATAAACGATGGCTCAGCTTGCTGTCAAGAAAACATGTGGTGATTAATGTAATGTTCTTGCAAGGAGCATGCAGTTCAGTCATGTGTTCATATATACATGAGTATCCTGGATGTTCACTATTATTTACATTGAAAATTTGTCTCTCATTTAAATGATTTCGAGTACAGACAATCTGTGATGTGTGGCGACACATGCCTGGACCTTTCGAAATTTTGTTGAACTAAATAATTTATCTTAATGAGAGAAAAAACCTTTAGATTTACATGATTAAATGTTATATATCTGTTTAACCATTTATTTGAAAGGATGACGTTTTTAACCCACAGGTACATCCGTAAGACTGTTCAATGGTCAGTCAGTTATCAAGATCGCCGGCAACAGAGCGGTGAACGGCAGCTTGTACGACAACTTCAATGGCATCTTAGCGGGTGTTTACTTCAATGGCATTCGCATTATTGATCGAGGAATCATTCAAGATGGAAATATTTACCAGGAGGGAGATTACTATATCGCCAAGCATCCCTTCTTCCTGCCGCCACCAGGGTATGTCAATATTATTTTTTCTAAATTATTTGTCTAAATTATTAATATAGAAAATATCTTTGGGAAATCGAGAGACTATGCTACTTGGGAGAACTTTATTATGTTCGGAAATAAATTAACTCGATATGGATCTTTCTGGAATATACAAAGTACAAAATCCAGGATTCATGACAGATTATTTTACATGTAAGATCGCTAAAAATAGCTGTAATTTTGATTTTATCTTCATGAAGTGAGTTTGTAAAGTAAAGTATTTATCTAAGTGTGGGTTATCTAAAATTAATTATTTTAGTTTTATATTTTATAATTTTTTTTTACTATTATAAAATTATCACCAACAGATATTACTGACCCTCGTAAGATTCAGGCAACAATAATTGATGATTTGTGAATGTTTTGTTTGTCTTTAAAGCATACCTCCCACCAAACCTCCAACCGTAAAACCAGGAGGTCCAACCAACGGTCCCATCATAACACACAAACCTGGCGAGACAACAGGAGGTGGCCCCACCCCCTCGAAACCGCCTCCTAAACCTGGTGGTGTTGAGGTGCCTCACCATGTGCCCTATGGTGAGTATATAGTGTTGTATTATATATTGTTTATTTCAAATAAATTTGTGGCTCTAAATAAATCATTTAGAAGAGTATCTGGTAGAAGCCAATTTACATTCTGTGGTTGATTATTAATATATGTGTAAGGTGGTGACTACAAACGGAAAGGGATTTAGTGAACTGTCCAAAATTAGCTTTCATTTATAAATTTTGTATTTTGGTAAATGGCCAATACACAAGTTGGCATCTGCCAGCCTTTTTAAATATATAATTATAGTATTATAGTAAGTCTGAATCTCCACGAACTAAAGAAGGTTCAATAAACTGAATTGAATTGAATTTAAAATTAACTGTAAACTTTACACGAGTTAGTACATATATGTTCTATAATGTAGATCATTATAAACAAAAATTTTGGTTGCAAATATATTTTGTTAAATTTTGATAATCAATGAATTGTGATACTTTATTAAAAAATGTATGAGGTACTTAATAAAAGTTTTTAAAATGTATGAATTTGCCGTACAGACTGGCTGACCTAGTGTGTTTGAGACATCTATGAAGTACATGTCCTAATCTACTAGTCATTGCCTTATTTTTAGTATGAATTAAAGGCTGGTGATATGATGCGTAGATTACAATGACATAGTAGTTTATCACTAATTATATGACCACGTCATAGGATATTTTAATGTATATCAAATCATTAGTGATTGGCGATTATCAATGATAATCATTTAATCGATTAGAAAAACTGAAAAATTCGATTCTCGAATATTGATTTGTAACCTCGATAATATCTTGCGCTATATTATCGCCCGTTTCGCAGTGAAAATCCCCCAGGTGGCCGTGGATGTCATGCAATTACTAATGATTCCTATAAAAATTGATAGATTTTGGTGTAAAAAAAGACCTATTTCATTGACGTAGCACAGCATTAACACTATGTGTGGGTTACATCAAATAATCGATTATTAATCGATAATCGGTTGCCAGAAGCCCCCGATTAAATGATTATGCAAATCATCATCATATCAACCAGATAGATTTTAATTCATTATTTCCACTACTTTTTAATAGGACAAGGAGGAGGAGGTGTAGCTTTCCAAGAGTTCGGACCAGGAGGTGAAGGAATTTTTGTCGCAGTGGACCCAGGTGGTGCTGGAGGTGGTCTCCCTGCCCCAGGCGGTGGCGTCTCTCTTCCTGTTGTGTCCCAAGTTGGTGCCGCTGGAGGGGTAGAAGGCGGTCGTGCTATTGCAGCCACTGGTGCCATGTTGGGTATTCTCTTGTTCGGCAGTTCGTTGGTGTGGGCGTTCTACAAACTCAAGCCAGGTATGTCCTCGATTGGTAAATACACTGTAATAGGATCAAAAAGGAACGTCTGCATGTTTTTCGGTAATTTCTTTGCATGCATAACTTTGAGGAGAACAAATTAAATGAACAGATAGGACAACAATAAGTTTAACCCAAACATTAAGTAGACAGTGGACATATCTGTCCATCTATCTACCTATCTACCTATTTATCTATCTATCTACCTACCTACCTATCTACCTATCTATCTACCTGTCTGCTTATCTACCTATCTACCTACCTATCTACCTATCTACCTATCTACCTACCTATCTACCTGCCTACCTAAATACCTAAATATACCAACCTGTCTACCTACTTGTAATGTATCTAATATCATACACAGCATGCTGACAGTGACTTGTAGCCTATTGAATTGGTCATAATGCTAGTTTCTGGTGTAATGCTAATTTTGATCTGGTGTATTTTAGCTGTAGGTTGCATTATTATCTTGAAATTGATCAAGAAATTATTTGACATTATATCATCTATATTACAGGAGTGATGGCTGGTGGCGGTGGCGGCAAGGGAATGAGCATTTCTCGTCCGACAACTAACTACAAACTGGTCAGCAACAACGGTCCGCCATACGCCAGCATGAACAAAACGGAAGCCAATGGAGGAGTGGTATGTCTCGTTAATTTTCTAGTTTATTTCATCATTACATCTGCCATTTGTGGAGCATTCTTGCCTTCAGTTATTTCAGACAAAGCTAGAGATAGGTTGTTTATATTAAATATATTGAGTTGTTAGAATTACTTTTTTTTTACACAAAAGGATTTGTAGCTATTTACAATCGGATCGTATTTATATCAAATGTCTTTTAAAATTCCAAAATTTTTAATATATTGATGTTCACTTGTGTTGAATCCGCTTTTAACTTCTAAAAAAGGGAGACTTTCTGATTATTTTCAACAGGTAAATATTTCAGAAGATGATTACACAGATGCTAGCTCAGAATCGTTTTTATCGGAGGATGAATGTCTTTTGTCAAAAGACAAACAATTCTTGTCACGCGACCTCTACTATGACCCCGTCGTTAGGGATACGTACATAGTGACAATAGTCGAGGAGCTAGGCGCTAGAATTGTAGCGTTAGCTTTAGAGGTGTTTTGTGATCTTAGGCAGGGGGAGGACGTAGCCATCGAAGTAAAGAAGTTGTGTAACGTTGTAGAAATTGTATGATGACGGTCTAATTTGGACAGAGATTTTGTTGTGTGATTCTGGTGTGATACATGTGGATGCATCCATGTTGTTTTTTCCACGTAATAGGTCTCTGATCTTTGTCTTTCTGTCTAAATCGTTGCCTAAACATTGTGTCTGAGCCTCTGTCTGTCTGTCATGCACTGTATGCTGCCCTGACCCATCACCCTGTTGTGGATGATATTAATTATTTGTTGATGATGATATGATGATGGTGATGAAGTAATGTGCGGAATCTTAATGTAGAAGTTTCAAATTCTGTCTTACGGTCTGTGCAAGAAAATGGTCTTGTTCTGTTGAAGTGTCAGCGTCATTTTGAGTTTGTTTTGTCTGTTTGTCTGTCCCAATGTCTTTTCTTGTTGTCTTCCTATGTTCTCTCTGACCAAATGACACAAAATTTGATACACGTAAAAGAAGTCCTCATGTAATGCAAGAATCTAGAAGTTTTATTTGTGGTCTTTGACAATAAGAAGTTGTCGATTTAATTGAGCAAAGTTAAAAATAATTTTTACATTTTTATTCCCTTCTGGCTACGCTCCTTCCGATGTGGCTTATAGAGCAACCGACATGATGCCACTTAGCAGCTTAGGAGGTTTCGTAGGTCCAGGTTCAGGTCATTTGCTGTGGTACATTATGTTCCAGTTCATATTAGTCGCTTAGAGAGCTTCAGGGTTTTGTGTGGTTTCTTAACAAATCATTTGTTTCAGTTCCGAGCGAATGTAACAGCTTTTTTGATGAGTGCTAATGAATCCGCTAGATGCAAAATGTAGCAGTTAAACTACAATATCATCTGAAATTGCTAGATATATATTTTAAAGATTGTAATATCCTGTCTATACCTGTTATCGATAGTAGTGACAGTTAATTTTAGAAGTGGACAATAATGAACACTATATCACTTTTTAGTTAGGAGATGAATCGTATGTAGACTGCTGATAAGAAAGGTAGAAGTAAGAAAATGTATCACGAATTCATAAAAAATCTAATTTTTCAAACAATGTTATATTTACTTGCACGTAGTTGCTCCATACCTTTATTGTTTTCTGACCCAAATTTTAGTAATTTCTTACCAAGACTTTTATAGAGAATATCGCTGAGTAACACTAATTTAATGAACTTATGATAATGGTGGTTTTCTTAAATATCCTCGCAGGCTGTAGAGGCATATTCTGATGCTGCAAATGCCAGCACCCAGACGTCAGCAGAGATGGCCGCCCTGGCGAACTACTTCTCATCTTCAGCGATAACAGCCTCCAGCATCAGCAACACCGCAATGGCTGCACCCGGTTTCATGATGCGAGCTGCACAGACAGACATGGCCGCTGGAGGATTCGCAGGTGGGTGCTCTTAATTTATAATTTTTCTCTCTGACATAAAACGAATCCCACAATTGAGACGGCTTTGATTTTAAGACTGCATTGCTGGATCGCGAAGTTGCAATTACCTGATTAAAAAGCATTTAATTGAAAAACTACGGTTTTTTTAATATCTTAGATTTTCATATTTTACATTTAGCTTGGTTGAAAGATGCAATATTTGGAAAAAGATTTCTAGACTTGCAATATAGTGTAGGTGAATACTTTTTATGGAACACTGAAATATTTCGCAATGAAATCATCTTTTGGTAAAGTTTTTTACCAATCTTAGTGGCAAAGTGGGTCTCAAAATAATGGAGAAATAGCTTACAAACACCCACAATTGGAGCTTAAATAGTTTATCCCTTTTAGTGGGGTGGTTTTTAAACCAGGTTTTCCTACAGATATTTTTGAAGGCGTAAATCCTAATGTTGTTGATTGTAAAATTCATCTGATGATTCTCCATCTTTCATTACTAGGTGCCCCTCTGCCGCCTGCCACAGTTGCTGCTTTCAAGTCTTCCTCTGAAACTCAAACTCAGGACTTGGTTGACTTGAACGCTGCTGCCCAAGCTCTTGTTCAGCATCAAGAGCACCAACAGAATCAACAGCTCCAACAGAACCAGCAGACGCAACAGCAGCTACAGAACCAGCAGCTACAGCAGCAACAGCTACAGCAGCAACAGAGCTACAACGAGGCCTACTCCCAACAATTCAGGTATGTAGTGCGTGTTATGGGGAGAATAGGTAACAGAGCCTACAGGGGGCACTATGACTGTAGCATATAGCTTAAGGTGATCTGGAAGTAGATGGTACTCCTCTGTCCCAGATCCATTTTGATCCATATGAAAAGACAAGATGACGTCACTACTTAATTGTTACATTGATGACGTCACAATATATATGATGTCATCAAACAATACGTATCTTTCTACGTGTCAGTGACCTCCCCTCATTGATAGAGGCAAGCACCTTTCAAAGAGGACTAACCCAACTCTACCATATGGAAGCAATGTCAATGTCTCAACGCTACTGGGTCTGAAGCTTAGTCAGCTTATATGACCAGCTGCCATAGGCAGATGTAATGATGAGATGATAAGGCTGCTTGGAGTCCACACCATGGTACACATTTACCCCATGAGTGAGGTCTTTCACTTGCCTCAGCATAGACACAGAGTACAAAGCACCTCCAATTTAACGTTTGTGCGATCGACATCCAGCTAAGATGTGGCTCATGAAGAGTTCCTACAAACTCTGGACTTCAGCAAACCTGGCCAATGGCATTGGTGGATGCTTACACCATTAGGCCACCCAGCTGACACCTCTCCAATAAAGCCAACACTTGGTGAATCTTCAAAGTTTGGCATAAATATTAATCTTATTCCCCTATAATAAAAAAGCTCCTAAAGCTTGAAAGGACAGTGTGACTTGGAACCGCAGATGACCGGTCCGTATTAATAAGAGTCAGGGGTAATTGAAAATCTTCCGAGATATGGTTTTGACATTCAATTGTCAACATTTTTTCTTGCAGCTCCTACCAGATGTCTCAACAGATGTACCAGAACCAGATGCAGAACCAGGCTCAGTCCCAGACCGGGTACTCCCAGAACTTGATGGCTGCAGAGGAAATCAGGGTGGACTGCGCTCTCATGACAGGCGACAGTCGTTACGTCATCACTGGCTCCATTAATGGACCTCCTCAAGTGTGGGATATGAAGGTAATTCAGTCTTGCTAAGAGACCTGATCAAATTATAGTGTACCTGCACATGCATCTAGTCTTATTAGGCCATCTTTTAAAATATTTCTGTTGCGGGTTACATGACACTTGAAAAACCCATCGGGTAGGTAGGATTTATTTTTTGGTACGCAGAAGAATATTTTACTAATATTCAACTAACCAGCAGGGCCCCTTGCTACCACAAGAATAGACCCGGAAACAATTTGAGGAGTAAAAAAAAAGAAAAAATTAGAAAAAGAAAAGAAAGGGAAATTTTTTTCATACGCACTGATATGTTCTATACGGTCGCGAAACCTGCAACAGGAATATTTTTTAAGAATGGCCTTATACATTACGGTCATGGGTTGTTATGTCATCGAACAAGTGACAATACCACCTCTAATTTATGTCCAATTCTGCTGAAAGAAAATTGTCAGATTTGAACATTTATAGACTCAAGACTCAGACTTGTATTTATTCAGCATAATTAAAATCATACATGCTAAGAAATCCATTTACAATTTAAGAATAAAGTTGCCGGTAGATCCCTTGATGGCCATTTCTTGTTCAAAATTGCATGATTAAAAAAAATTTAGTCAAATGGGAAAATAGCAAAATTCCTTTCATGTTTATAGTCCTATATTTTGCATGAAGATGAAACTGATGAATTTAAGTATACAGTTATAATCCATTGGCAATCCAAAACATCACCTATTGGTTTCATCAACATCTCTATTGCCTCATAAGTAAATGAATTCCTCTTTATTCAGAGTGGCAACCTCGTCCGCATCATGGGAGGTGAAAATCTGAGCTCCACAGACGTCCATCTTGCTTGCAATGACACCTTGATGGTCGGCCAGGTTGCGGAAATGGCACAGGTTGATCCAACTGACACTTTGGGTGCCTCACGAGTACAGAACAGGAAATTGCAGGTCAGTAAAATGTGATACTTACTGTCAGTTTCTTGAAAATAAATGAATAAAGCTTGCTTGCTTGGGGATCATTGCAGCTTGGTAGCAATATGAGAAATATTTAGTCGACTACTTTATCAATTAATTTAACAGCTATATGCTTATATGGATGATCCTGATTCTATCATCAGAAATTATTATTATGTTATGGACAGTCAAACCTGACCAGCTGCTGTAAATAGCCACTATATACCAACTCCCCCGGACTGAATTTTAATTATTTTTCCACTTTGTTAAATGTTTACCCATCTGACCAGATTCCTTGGATGACCGCTGAATACTGGTTTTACTGTAGAGTCAGATAATCCATATTTTCTCAAAAACTTAATAAGTCCCTCGGTGGTTTCTTTAGCTCTGGGACATTTCAAGTGGCCAGCCTTTGGAGATGGCTCAATCCGAACTGTGCACGGCAAGTTGTATGATGAAGGACGGCGAGAGAATCGTACTTGGACGCACGGAGAAATTCGGCGGAGGTAAGTCAAACGAAAATTTTAAAAAACTACAAGTCTGACCACTTCAAAGGTGGTCTTAATAATGTAGATGGTCTTAAATTTTAATAGATTTAAGATGTAATTAGTAAAGTGTTATTTTAAAATCGAGTTGGTGGTCTTAATTGTGCATTCCTTAACTTCCATTGCATCAAAATGATCTCGACAAGAATCGCGCTCAAACTTCATTTTAAGATATAGTTTGTGAACTTTTAAGCTATAGTTGTAAGTGTCTTAATGAAGTGATTTATTCTCTCCAGGAACCACGGTCGTCATCTGGGATCTTTTGGCCAATGAACCAGTGAGGAAGATTCATTACGACGGAGCAGTCGGATTTGCTGATCATATCTCGTACATTAGTCTGTCCGATGATAATCGCTATGTCATCGCTGGATTCCAGGTATGTGTGGACAAGGACTTCTCGAGTACAATAATAGTTTGCAAATTTGAGCACTTGACTGGAAAAGACTGACTGTAGCCAACTGAACATTCAGTGATTGTACTTGTAATCTATTACAACTCGACTGGAACATTTTCAGAGTTGCTAATTGCAGCATATACTGAATTTTGTGCTGCCAATGGCTTGAACTCACGAGGCTCAGTATTAGCACCCAATATTTTGATTGTGTTTATCAATAGTTGCCAAGAAATCAGTGCTGAATGATAAGAGCTATTAATGTGGTATATTTCACAATTGACTAATTTGGGAATGATAGGGATGTTCACTTAATTGCGACATACCTGCAGACTTGTTCCAAGACTTTCTCTACTCGCTAAGGTGTGTACAGCCAATTACGCAGAAATGATCAGCAAGGAGGCTAATAACTCGATATTGAAATCACTACAGATAACATTGATTTTTTCTTCTTCCAGAACTCCTATGACGGAAATGCTAACTTCATTATCTTCGATCTGACCGTCAGTGACTACAGCCGAGTGGAGCCAAAGATCATCGCCCTGGACGCCCAAGCCGAGTGCACGGCCATTCTGCCGAACCATGAGGCAGTCACTGGAACAAGACAAGGAGAGCTGGTCATCTGGAGTATGAGGACAGGAAAGCCACTGAGACAGCTGGTCGCAACTGGCAATAAGGTAATGTCTATTGTATATAAGGGTTGGGTCCGATGAATTTTTTTCCTTGAACAGTGGTGCTGAATTACCCACCATGTATATGTATATGACAGACTTAATTAGTTCTTGGTCATTAAATAACACGTATCGTGATATGTATTGCATTACACGCCAGTATTGTGATACTTTATTGAATTTGTGACATGCTCTTGTGATGCACATCGTTTGAATATTAATTGAAGCTTTAGTGCAACACAAGGTTTTCGAAATTAAGAACAAAATTAAGGGGCATGATTGCATACCAGAGCATATTATGACAGTCTAAATCAGCACCCCAAAAACTTTATCATGATTTATTCAAATTTCAGGCAATGTCTCTGTCCAGAGGTGGAAACATGGCCCTGGCCTGCGCCCACACGGCTGAGGTGAAAGGTGTGGCAGTCTCTAATGATGAGAAGATTTTGGTCTCTGCTGGTGCCGACTGCACTGTCAAAGTCTGGAATTTGGAAACGGAGAAACTCATGCATACTCTGCGCGGTCACACTGATCAGGTGAGTAGTGTACCATATGCAAAGGGTGAAACAGATGGACAAATTCAGTTCGTTTACCGTAAATACAAATTTTTTGGTGATCCACTGTTTTTGGGAAAGCGGTACAGAAAAAGACAAGTAGATTCGATAATAATGAATCTGTCAGCTCATGTAAAGCTAGAGTGACTTATAAGCCTGGGTGGCCGGATGGCTTGTGTATTTTATACGTAATGTTTGAATGTTGTAACTTGTCACAATAGAAAAGATTTTCCTTCTATAAACTTTCTGACCAGCAGTCTTTTAAAAGACGACACATGCGTGCAAATAGCCTTTTTCAGAAAATAAGATCCACCCTGCTGCAATAGACTCTATTTACAGCTCAGCCATTGGCACTTATGACTCCGTTTCTGTGCTATTGACCATTGGTCAGTTTTGTGATGTCACTGTAACTGACCATTGTTTACATGGTGATTGTGATGTTATGACAATTGTTTCGGAGAACTATGTTATATTAGAAATATTCTGCCGTGTCAAATTACAATGAAACAGAGGTCATAGGTGCTGGTGGTTGAGGCGTGAATAGAGTATAGTTAGTGGACTAAACCTAAAACTTTGTCCTACGGTAGTTTCAATGGGGAAAAAAAGTAACAGAGCCTACGACCGAAGTTAATAAAAAGACAATAAGATGACTTTACTACATAATTTTTACTTGCATGACGTCACAGAATAGATGTCGTCATCAAACAATACGTATCTGCTACCGTGTCAGTGACTTCTTGTGATACTTTTTCTCCCCATAAATTTAGTATTCGGTTAAGGTTAAAGCAGAAATTGGGTTTAAGCTGATATAGAAGTTGACGTCCTGCCTTATGTCTTTCCAGGTTCTGAGCTGCAGCGTCTCCGCAGATAGTGAGATTGTTGTGTCAGGCAGCAAGGATGGTACCATCCGCCTCTGGAAGGCATTCGACGGCAGCCCCATCACGCAGTTCTACACCGGAATTGACATATTCAAGGTCATCATGAGCAAGAACAAACATTATATCGTAGGTCTGGGTGACCGTGAGGGAGCGCGCAAGTTGGTGATGCTTCAAGTAGTGCGCACGAAAACTCGCAGCCGAGCACCAAGTCGTGCCACGTCCCCCTATGGCACGTCCAGTCGCCCAACATCACCCTACGCTCGTTCTACATCGCCCTACGGAACGTCACCACATCACCGCCCCATTTCACCCTACCGTTGACCAATCGCAGCGCTGTTAAATGATCGGATGACCAATCGCGCAAATACACAACTTCACGGTTGAGTGGCCATGAGAGTTGCGCCATGTACACAATTGTATTTTCTCAGTATTTCAGTTTTGATATGAGAATGTATTTTTTAAGATATGGCAGTTTTTTTACTCTATAGAATGCATGTGAATCATTTAAATCCAGTTATATAACATATTTCTCTTTTTACAAGTCAAGTTTCATGGGAAAGTTTTGAACAGTCAAATGCGAGCTGAGCAACTTATAATAGACCGTTCTATGTTTGGTTTACTCAATATAAATATGTGCCAATAACGAAGTGAAATTATACACTTTTTGATCCAAAATAGTGAAAGAAATACTGGCTTTAGTATTTCAAATATTGTTTGGAGAATTCAATTTAATGCTCTTGAAGTGATCAGGGTACGAATAAACCCATGAAAAAGCAATGGTGTAGCATGCAACATTTTTAACGAGCTATTTATGACTTTTGTATGCATGAATGTCTGCACTTTGGTGCTCATAACTCTAAGATGAATGACAATATGATTTGTATACACTATTGTACCTCCTTATATGTATTTCATATTTATATATATTAGCTTGTGTAACGGGTAGCTGTGTGCCGTATTATTTAACTATGGCTACCGTTCTATAGTATTATACTTGGCATATTCTATTACACAGAATGCACTCAAAAGAAAGCAATATTAGTTTATATAATGGCACTAAATTGCATATTTTGTTAATTAGCACTGATATGAGTTGTACATATGCCTCGGTTTTCTACAACATTTTTCTTGAATGCTCTTGAAATGCCGTGAACAGAGAAAGAGTAGTCCCAATGATAGCAAGGGTAATGGAGTAATGACTGTTTGCATGAAGATTTGGGTCTCTTAATACCATATTTATTTCTAAAGTCCCTAATGAAATTTTTCTAAGCAAAAAATATAAGTCATTTAAAATTTTAACTTTATTATCAAATGTTTTTAATTGCATGACGGCATTCAAGATTAATGTTTAGTAACCATAAACACAGGTCCCTTAGTTTCATTGATGCTGTTATTTTATAAATTTAGCGTTGAATTTAGCTATTTTAGACTTGAACGTTTGCAAACGGCAAGTCTTATCAATGGTGCTTTTCCTGGTATGTAAGCATAATTAGGAACAATTACGTTTGTGTATTGTGTTAATTAATAATTTTTTCAATTAGTTAATGTTAATTAAAGCTTATTAACGGAGACCATGCTTAAGAGTATGACCGAGTGTTGCTGAAATGTGAGTTCTGCGCATGCGTTATACAAGAGCGCCTCCTATTGGGCGTTCCTATGGTAACTGATGTAAACAAGTGTGGAATGAAAAAGACAAAGTACTGGTTCCCTAGCAACAAGCCATGTGACGTCATACAATTTATTATTATGATGTAATGAATCAGTCAGATGTAACAAACATTTATAATATGCGTACTAACAATCATCAGAGTCGCAGTCTAATTTATAAGTTAACATATTTTGCGTTATTTCGTAAATTCTGAAATATCGCTATTTTTATGGTGGACTCTGGAGAATATCTTCAGTGTGAAAATATTAACCCATTACAATTATTGGTCCAAAGTACAGTTCAATGGCCAAAAATGTCTATCGAAAAATGCAAGCAGACTCCACACGATTATGTAAAACATTTTTATCAAGAAATACAATCAGACCCAAACAATCATTACGTACTTTAATTTTCAATGCTATACATTACAATCAAGTGCCGCTTTGTTTACAAGTGAAAGACGTTCTGTTGTTGTATATATAATTGCTATTGATAGGCAGTTACTTGTCATCCACGTTGTTGAATGTTTTCTGTTTTTGTTGACATTTAGTTAACGATGCTGCATGCATGTTGAATTTATACATTTTAGAGAAAATTAAGCGATCTCCAGTTTGGAAATCACACTCGTAGTTTAACTTAGGCTGATGTTTTTTTTTTGTCCGTATATATATCTTGAGTATTTATGATATTGATGAAGATGTGTCTTGTTCATTTTTTTTGTTTAATTTACAAACTGTTTCAAAATTTTAGTTATATAAAATTTTCTTTTGTTATAGTATTTTGGATATTTAGTGATGCAGCCGTGTAAAAAAGTGTATGACACTTCTGCAGTTATATCATATTAGCCAGTTCAGCATGCTTTTTTTGTGTATAAATCTTGAAAAAAGATCTGTTCCAGTGAGTTAGTGTTAAGATCTTTCATAAAAAATTGATCAATGTAGTCGAACTTCTGTTATGTCAGTTTTTTTAATCCTTGACATGGCGACATGAAATTAAATTCAGAATATGACCATAATTTTTGTACGATTTCTTGATACGATTGTGTTCGGTTCCGCTAATATGATTCAATGAGCCATGCAGTAATATGACGGCGGTATGGTAATTTGGAAATGAACGATTTTTGAAACATCTTAATAATTAGCAATTAAAATATTATTTGAAGTAATACAATGATTATTTTCTGAGACGATACATGCTGAAGCCATGTCAACGGATGAAAACTGTAATTGTAAGATACAATGTCATAGCTTGTAAATTTCTGTTAATTAGCGTTCTAGAAATTAGTAATTTCCTTAGGCTGTTTGGAATCTCGAGCTTGTGATACGGTGCACAAGAAGCGTAAGAAAGACTCAAGTTTGTCGCAATGCAGTTGTGAAAAATGTTGAATTCGGATGCGAAATCCATTATTATATTCTCTCACATATGTATTAATTGATTTTCATTGTCATTTATTTATATCTTGTTGCATAATATATTTCTCTGTAATGTGGTATATAGAATTTTTGTTAAGGATAATTAATGTCCTTCACTATTTTCTATACACAATTAATTAATAAAAAAATTTGTCAAAGACAAAATATACGAGTTGCTTTTTATGTGGATTAGAAGAAGAATTTCAAATTTAAACATAGTGCTCGGGAATAAACCTCAGGGTTGAGAAAAAACTAAAAATTCTGCCAACAGTTTAATATGTGATGTCTAATTTAATGCAAAAAATCAGTTGGGAAAATTTCGAAATATTTGACTTTATAAAGTTCCTGATTTATCACCCATGACCCTATCATAGAACTCGTGATAATTGGGTTTGAAAATTATATAAACATTGGGCAATCATCAGTGGTGTAGCCTTGGGGGGGGGGGGGGGCACTGGCCATTTCATTGGACATTGTAGGTGTTGACCAAGGAAAACAGCAAATACCGTAGACCATCTTCGGTCACTTTTGCACACATTATTGGCTCTAACAAAGCAATGAAATATGGGAAGATATACCGCAGATAGCATTCCAAATCGTTTCAACATCGGCGTGATGTTGGCGATGTTAATACGCTGTTGTAACGACAGTGACCTATATGGAAACGATGCTGGGCCGATTTGGAATGCTATCTGAGACATACACTATACATCTTCTTGAAACTCATAATCATAACAGATTTATTTAACAAAATAATGGGCGGCCAAAGTTACCCCCACATTGGCTTTTGCCTTTGGCTTTGCAATGATGCAGCCAATATTTCTTGCCATGATACAGAAAAATCTTTTCACAGCCATTGGTGGGACAGCAGGAATATTTTGAACCTGGTTCATCAAGAATTTACACCTATTTTCCCAAAAATGTTGATGGTTTATCACAATACCAAATTATGCCATTCAAAAGTCTGCAAGAATGCATAACGACCAGTTATTTGATAGTTTCGCAATGATATGATCCTGTTACTGTCATAAACATATTTCTGCACATATTACATGTCAATTGCATCAATATACCAAAAATGTTGGAGGTCGTTTTGGCCATGGCGAGGGCTGAAATAATCATTTTCTTTGGATTACCTAGAGTTAAATAGATTAAATTACCTATACACTATTTTGATTTGGGGGACATTCTCCACAAAATACAGGTATAAAAAATTACTGGCATGTTTACAACCAGGTTTTCTAGACTAAAGTATACCAGCAACTGCATGCTGTGTCGCTGAAAACCACATGCCCTAACATAACGGTCCCCAGAGCAGCATAGAGAGTGCATTAAAGGCTGTGATTTTTTTTTAGGAAGCCTTATATTTATAGATCATATTTATGCAATTCAGAGTGAGACTTAACAAAATCCCTCTTTTCATAGGCGGCCAAAGATACCCCCGGTTGACGGTATCTAAGTAACACATCATACATTTTAGCTCATTTTGGTATTTATCAGTAAATTGGAATTAAGCAACTACAAATTTATGCTACAGTAGCACCATCCTATCCATTTGCCATACTACAATCACTAATAGATCACAATTCTGCAGGATTCCTATATTGCAAGGCTGAATTGCCTAAGTTATGAAAGACTGAAACATTAGTGAAATGATTTGACAGTCATTTTGACTTGCTTAACCAGTCCCATTTCTTCTGTGGCAGTCTGACAGTGGCGTATCTGGGGGCCCTTGGAGGCCATGATCTAAATATAAATTTGATGTCATATAATATAAGCATATGTTAATTTAGCCGTTATATCTGACTCGAGATGCATGATCCAATGACGGGCCTCATAAAGATGTATTAAAACAAACATCAAACATTTTAGCTCATTTTGGTATTTGGTTAAGCAACTACAAATGTATGCTACAGTAGCATCATCCCGCACCATGCTGTCCATACTACATTTGTAGTTGGTTAATTCCAATTTACCGATAAAACCAAAATGAGCTAAAATGTTTGATGGGTTACTTAGTTACAGTCAACCGGGGGTCACTTTGGCCGCCTATGAAAAGAGGGATTTTGTTAGGTCAGACTCTGAATTGCATAAATATGATCACTATTAGATCACAATTCTGCAGGATTCCTATATTGCAAGCTGAATTGCTTAAGTTATGTGGCCTGAAAGACTGAAACATTAGTGAAGTGATTTGACAGTCATTTTGACTTAACCAGTCCCATTTCTTCTGTGGCAGTCTGACAGTGGCGTATCTGGACCTTCTGTAATGGGGGGGGGGGGGGGGGGGGTAGACCCAGAAGCCATTTATTTTTACCCTGATGGCTGGCTTAACATGAAAATGGCTGGCTAAGCCGGCTGAGCCATTTTACATAACGGCTGGCAATGGCTCATGAACGTTTTGGCTTGAAACGGCTCAGGCCGTGGTGATATGGTGGAATAAGAAATAAATAATTTACAGAGGAAAAAAATATGTATATGTATTGTATGTCAAAGGATTAACTTGGTCTTTTAGCAATTTACAATTTAGCTGCAGAAAAATTTGTCATCTTTTTTCCACCCTCTTCACTGAGCAGCTCATGAAATTTCATACTGGTCCAAACGGACCACCACCTTTAAAGAGGTACTGGCAGTGGTACTGGTCCATCTACTGGTTCGTAGGTGGCCATAACAAATTTCCACTCAATTTTTTGGTCATATTTTATCAGATATAGAGCTTATAGCAGCACAAAATGGACAGAAATGTTACTAATAAGTCAAACCCAATTTTCGAACCCATAAAAACCCCTCTCAGTACCAAGTACTTACCTTCAATCTTCAGGGTGTTCATTTTTTGCCGAATGGAGAATATAGCACACTTTAAGTTGATTATTTCCCTGGAGTGTTTTTATCTGGCAGAAAGTTGGGGTTTGACTATAGTTGCTAATATTTCTGTCCATTTTGTGCTGATCCATGTATGGAAAAATATGACCATAAGATTGCTGGATATTTATTTTGAATCCTACTATAATCATAATAATACAGCACAACTTGAAAGAAACAAATTGTAAATAATATTTGAAAACTCCAAACTAAACTTATACCATGGGGTATAGGCCTATTAATTGGAGAAGGGCACGATTTGACAAGGAGAATAAACATCATAAAATGCAAATATATACTTAAAACTTTGGTGAAATAAGTCTTAATTCACCAAGTTTAAACCGGAGATTGAAATAACTGAGTGATATTATCAAGTGAATTGTACATTATTTTCAAGACTTGTACAGCACTTCTGGCACATAGGTGGTATGTGTGGTATAACTCAAACATTTTAACTTCCAAAATTGACAGGAAGGCATTTTTATGCACACTTCTGCAGCCTTTGAATAGTTATAATTGCAATTAGGCCTAATACATGGAGCTTGACACTTCAATTGAATATGGCACAGAGTCAATTGCAATCTGTCCTGTCCCACTCCTATTGAATTGTGTCCTAATTCACTATTGCAAATGCTTACAATGGCTGCTAATAGCTAAGAATGGCTCAGCCAAACATGGAAAGTGGCTGGCGTGGCGGTTCCTGGCGGCGGCTTCGGGGTCTAAACCAACACTGGTGCTACACTCCAAAGACACTGTATTTAACCTTGGTGCTGAAACTGTAGAGCCATGTAACATTATCAATAGTAGAAATTTTTAGATGCTCTCTTTATTTTTACTTTATTTGAAAATTTTTATTCTTGGTACTATATTGTTTTGTAGAATAGGTCGTACAGAAGCATTTTGCTTGAGTCATTATTTTGTCATGATTGTATTTTAATTGTATTATTATTTTGACTCTGATCAAAAACGACATTAAATAAAATTTTACTACTTACTACTAAAAACCCCTCTCAGTACTACAATGGAAAATGCAAAACTTTAAGTTGATTGTTTAACTGAAGTGTTTTTATCAGTACTATGTGCAATTAACTCTTCAAAGGCTGCCAGTCCCTCAAGTTGATTGTTTCACTGAAGTGTTTTTATCAGCCAGAAACAGGGTTTTGACTTGATGCTTCAACATTTCTGTGCATTTTATGCTGTTCCATGTCATTTATAGAAAAATATGACTATGAAAAAGTGGATATTTATTTTGAATTCTATTATAATAAAGCATAACTTGAATAAAATAAAATGTATACAATATCTGAACACTCCAAGCTGAACTTACACCTTGGGGTAAAATGGTAAATCATTCAGAGGAGGTATGAAGTTATATTTAAACTTGTGGGTTTAATCAAGCAGTAATTCACATATAATCAAATCTACAGTTATTGCTAATTGCACTTACGCCTAATTCATGGGGACCTTGAAGTTGACACTTTCATTGAACTTGCCACAGAGTCAATTGCAATATGTCCTCCCCACTCCCATTATCATGATTATATTGCAATGGCTTACATATTTGATGGCGGCTAATGGCTTAAAACCGCTCAGGAAGTTAGTGGCTGGCTCAGCCAAACATCGAAAATGGCTGGCGTGGCGGCTCCTGGCGGCGGCTTCAGGGTGTAGGGGGGGGGGGGGCCCATGGGAGGCCATGATCTTAATCAGGGGGGCCAACTGGAAAATATAAATTTGATGTATAATATAATAGGCCGCCCGTAGGGGCAGGGGCGGCCCGGCTTTTATAGAGATTGGCCAAAAACAAAATCTACTGACGTACAATTCTCAAATGACCGGATCGGAACTATGTTGTCCTAATTAATCTGCGTGGCCATGATGCGCAAAATCCTATAATGACCTACTTACGCAAAAATGGTCTTCACTTAAGATATACCAACAAATTTGAGGAACTCACGTTAAAACATGGTTTGTGTGATTCAAGACTGGAAAAGCAGTAGAACTATGGTTTGAATGTTCCATGTGAGCGATGTCTTTTACTGTGATTTTCCACGAAAACTAGCCAACCAAATGAACGTTAGAAATCAATGCGCACCTAACTCGTATTAATGACGTCACAATGCCTTTGACGTTGTGTATTGAGATGGTCCCATGGCGAGCTGGCTCACAAACGATGTTGCGTCACAGGTCATGCCTTACAATAGTAGGGGCCATTAAAGGTGTAAGTCCACCAATTTGGCCAGATTTTACCCGCAAAAAAATTGTCTGATGATTGTCCGCCTATTTAAGAAGCTCATTGGCCAATGTCCCGAGTGGGAAGGGCCTTGCAGATTTTAATAAAATTTGATTGGCTAAAATGTCAATGATTGACAGATTTTGTAACTTTATTTTGTGACAATAGTCTACAATGTAACCAAAAAGTACAAACAATACACATTGTAACAAAAAATAATAACCCAGACATAAACAATGTCTGCACAATTTGGATTTTGGAGGAAATGCACTTGACTTGACCTATCACCATTTCTTATAATTATTAATAATCAGAGATTTACCTGAAATGTATCAGTTCAGTCAAAAAGTGGGAACTTGCAGAACTCCACTTCTAAAAATGATAGAAAGATGCAGTTTTCTGCTAACACTGACACTGTAGCTTTGAAATCACGTTTTGTGTATTTATAATTTTGCATCTTCTTTTAGTTCCTATGTCCAATTCTACTGAACCTGAAGCTTACTCAGTTTATATGGCCAGCTGTCAGAGGCAGACATAATGATGAGATGATAAGACTTGAGAGTCCACTATATATTTTATGCTAAGTCTTTCCAACACAGATTAATTTTTTCAATTAAGTAGATCTACGTGATATTATATCCACATATGTATGAAAAATTGAAAATAGCATCAAAGTATAATTTAAGTAAATCACAACTCCTGCGGCCTCTCATGCACATTGCATTATCATATTACATTATGTATAAGCATATGTTAATTTAGCCGTTATCTGACTCGAGATGCACGATCCAATGATGGGCCTCATAAAGATGTATACATACCAGAACTATGGCAGAAGTTTAATATTTATCAAGGCAAAGGTCAATGCTGCCATGAAAAAGTAAAAGATTTATAAACTTTGTTGATACATCACATCCTAGCGCCATTTTACGTTTCAGCATGTAGGGGAGAGTGGGGAACATTAAGACGTGGGGAACAGTGAGACAACCCCCCCCCCCCCCCCCGCTAGTTTCAGAGCAGTGAAGTTTATAACACTGCCCTTTAGGGATTAGGACCAACACTAAAAAAAACCACCAGAATACGGTGGCCCAGAAGTACAATGTTGCCATGATGCTCTGTTGCGTTGCTGCAGGACGTTGCTGCATTGTTGCAAGACGTTGCTGCGTTGCGGAATTGTTTTGTTGCGGCGGAATGCTTGTTTTTGCTACCGTTTCAATGGAGTAGAGTCAAAACGGCCAACGACCATAACGGCCACTTCCCATGACGGCAATCGACCAAAACGGACAATTACCAGGATGGCCAACTCAATATTTTTTTTTAATTATTCATAATATTGCCTTATTATTTATTACATGCTTTTTGGTTTTATATTGCAATATGTAATTTATGGAGAGTAACATAACAAACACACACCAATTCGTAGTGCAAAGTCAAGACTCCAATGGTGTAGTCAATATTTTTGACCATGATTTATACTATATATGTCAATTGCTATTAGCATTTTGAATGATGAAAAGAATGGGGTAAATCATGCTTTTTCATCATTGATCACAAGCATATATGATTACTGTTTATTATGCATATTAAAGAGGGAGATTGTCTATAAATTGTTTTGATCATAGATGAAGCATGCAATATCAATTTTAATTCCAGTTGGATTATTTTCAGAAACAACAAAATATTAATAATTTATATAAAATAATATAAAATTTCTAAAATGAATACTCTAAACTTTATATGCAATTAAGTAATTCATATTGTGAAGATGGCAGGTACATCACAACCTGATGTTACTGAACCACCTCCACCTAAACGTCTCATAATTCATACCTTTTAGATAGGTGGGAATATGACATTTATTTTCATTTAATATACAGGCTAGATGTATATACAGGTTTTAGAAGAAGATAGATGAATGAGAAAGCATATATACCCTACTAATAAAGCAACATCACTCCGCAGCAACGCAGCAACATCACTCTGCAGCAACGCAACAATAGTCAGCAGCAACGCAACATCACTCTGCAGCAATGCACTCTGCAGCAACGCAACATCACTCCAACGCAACATCACTTTGCAGCAACGCAACATCACTCCGACGCAACATCACTCTGCAGCAATGCAACATTACTCAGCAGCAACTCAACATTACGAAGCAGCCCCACAGCAACGCAACAGAGCATCGTGGCAACATTGTACTTCTGGGCCACCGTACCATAATGTTCCATTACCTGCAAGAATTAAAAGTGTAGCACTGGTGAGTCTTGTTGACCATGAGCAACCTGTTTGGAGCCTCCCAAGTCTTTAAATAGGCAGGCACCCATAGGGAGCCTCTCGGGTCAGGTGATTAAGTTCAATATAGCTTAATTAGGTCAAGCTCAGAGAGAGAGCCAGAAATACTGAAGCAGCAAGCGTGCCAAATCCGAGTTAATAAGAGTTAATTCAGTTCATTTCACCTTTTATTTTATTGTATATACATGTACTGCCGTATATAGATGTAAGCAACTATATGTAATTAACTGCATATTGTTGCAGGCTGTTATTTGTGAAATAAAGCTTCAAAACTTGAAATCTGGATTGAGTGCAACAAAAGCACGAGATATTGAAATTTTACTTTAAAAGTATTTCTTTTTGCCCATGCGAGTTTTCAATAATATTTTTCAGTATTTGGAGATAATGAAATTATCTAATAGTATACAAAAAGCTTGGATAGTGGTCTTTAACTCCAGATATTAATAAACAGTGCTGTAGCCATTTGGGGCTCAGAAGGTCTCATTGAGGCAGGGCGAGTTAATTCAATGAAAGTTTATATGGGAAAAATGACAGCTGAATGTCGGTTGCATGACATGTTGAATTGGTGGTGCCTTGTACCCGGTGTCTATGCCAGGCCAAGTGAATGATCCCAAGGATAAATGCAAAAATTTTTAGAATTCAAGCCTTACCATCTCACTTACAAGTCATAATTTTAGAATTTTTGTTACGACTGAAAACGACATACTGCAAAAGTGTCTCGTTGGTCCCTAACGCAAATGTCTGTACATATGTAATTGTAAATGTAAGGCAATTTGCTTATACAGTGTGTGTATGTAGGTACCTCCCTGATTACCATGCTCCACATTAAATATGCTGTTTTCAATGTGAACTGGTGACCTTCTGAGCCCCAATAGGTTTTCCCTATTTAAACACAAACAATAGGGTATATTATTTAAAATTAGATATGTTTTCCATATATATGCACTACTGTCTATGGATACTGAGTAGCATGCCTAAATGTAGTTTATAATGCCAAAAGATTATGTTCATAAAAGTGAGAATTTGTCCTAATACATCAATGGGAAATATGGACCTTGTATGGTGTGAACCACTGTCATTTTGTAAAGAACAGCATTACAGCAGTTTTAGAGCGAGCATGGACAGTTGCATCTTCAGAAAGACTTTTAAAACATTTGATATAAGAATGAAATAATCACCCCCAACATCTGGGCAATAAACTAGCTTTCTCCTCTTTTAACCCAAGTTTACCCCTTTTCTGCACAGGTACAGTTGCACCGCTATTTCTGTATTCTTCTAGACTAATGGCCTATGTAGTGGGCTGGAAAAGTTGATCAATTTACAATCTTTCTGATCTGTCTCTTTCACCCCTGAACTGTCCATGCTCTGCTAAAACTGCTGTATTTGTTAGTGTAATGCTGAAGGCTGTGACATCGTTTCAAGCATGCATTCTTAGATTGGATTCTGTATAAATTTACTCTACTACAGAAAAATCATTCCAAGTTTGCAGTAAATACCAAATTTTTGATTCGACTTGATATAATGTTTTTCTTAGTCAGCTATTACAATGTCCTAATAGGGAAATCTGAAATTGGTGGGGGGGGGGGGGAGGTCTTGGCTAAGGGGGCACGCCCCACCCTCCCATGGCTACGCCACTGCAGTCTGACTTGTCTCACATGCTTTGGGAACATAGCTGTGGTGTACAATACTGTCATAATAAAGTTTTAAAATGAAAAAATACAGTATTGCTGCACTTCCTTGTTACTCTACCAAAAAACAATGCATTCAGACTCAGTACCCAATTGTTTATCACTATCCAATCTATAAAAGTCTTCTTGAAATAACAGCCATGTGTTATACCCATGTCAGTACCCAAAGTGCATAGAAGACATGCTCTCCAAATATTATAATTTTAAAATAGTGTCTTTTTGTGGTTTAATTGACAGTACTAGGGTACACATACTATTCAACAATATTTACCAAATGTGAAACATGTTAATCAGAGATACCTGCATATACACACACCTTACATTTACAGTTAACTATACTGACATTCAGCATCCTTCTTGTTGATGGTGCTGTGATGTTCAACTATGTTTTTAGATGTTTTATTTTTTGCTGCACAGCAATGACCCTTGTTTTGCACAATTCAAGTCCTGCCACTGCATGGTATAGAAAAACTTATAGAATATTTTTGTTCCATTGCTGATCATCCCGAGTCCGATAACGGTCGATTAAATGCTGAGTATCCCCCCCCCCATTCCAGGAGGTCAGATTCAGATTCAGATCACACTTATTTGCTCTATTTTTCTTAAATTTTTTAACTTAAACAGTATAGAGCTGGGGGGACTCCTCGATGATCTCGTCATCGCTGCTGAGCCCCCCCCCCCCCCCTTACTTTATAATTATGTAAACTATATACAAACAGATTATGTTCATGGTGCCCCTTGAATCATTATAAATATGCAATTTGCAAGATTTAAAACTAAACTTCAATTACAAAAAAGTCACTTCTTTGAGAATTAAATAATTATATAATAATGTGATATGGTCATAAATAATTATCTGTAAAATATAATACTTGACTATGTAATAAAGTATTACATATGTAGCAATCTGCTAGTGAATATTGATGTATAGCTATCAAATTTAATTTTAATAGCTTTAAAGGAATTGAAAGAATGTGTGAATTGTGTCTGATATTGCCTGGCAAACTCATGACTCACAGCAGGTAGACGACTGGCAAAATTTTATAAAGAAATATGAGGAAATTATAATTATCTATCTATCTATAGACAGAACTGAACTGGTTCCCATATAATGTCAAATCGTATGGTTGATTCAATAAAATATCAGATATAATAATGAGTGGCAGGATCGAACCCCGGAACCTTTGACTCGGAGAGCTTTCCAGTCAGTTCTATTTTTAGTCTCCCTTGAGACACGCACATATGATCATGACGTCGAGCTCTTCTTGCACCATGGCCGAAGTACCAAAGGTACACAAAATAGATTTATGCGCGTGGGCAATTACCAATTACAAAACTAATAATATTAAAACATTATTAAGGAATTACTTATACGTAAAATACAAATAAATATACCACATTTTATTAAATTCGAGTTGACAAGGCTCCACAATTATTCAAACTGGGATACTTTAAGGAACTACTTTTTTGCGCGGATGGATATATCCTGAAAGAGGAGATTTACCAAAACAAATCGACTCCATTTTGTGCAATGACTCTTTCCGTCTAGTGGTAGATTTTCATCATTTTTACTGCGTGGCTTGATGAATTAGACTAAAATATGAATTTCGGAGAAGTTACAGTTATGGTGGATGTGAAGGGGAGGCCAGGAGTTGGCGCTAATAAGGAGCAAGACGTTCTGAAAGTCCCGTATCATCTGCTGTGGGAAGATCTTCGTCTAATGGTTTGTTTTGTTTTTGACATTTCATGATGCTGAAAGTTTGTCACATTGGAGCCATATTTTAGTACTAGTCAATGTCTAGTGCATTGTTATATGATCATGCCAATGCACACATGAATTAATTCACACACTAGAATTGGCGTTGTACGTATAATTGTACTGATGCCTTAAATGTTATATCTATAATTCTAGAAGGGTCTAGCATTTTCTTTCTTTTTTTAAAAATATATATTACATGATTCTGAATTTATTAAAATGACAATGACATTTCTAATCATGGAAACTTATACACAGGGTTTCTTGTTGCAATTGCTCAGTTTCTGAAGTAGTCAAATTATTGTGTTGCTAAATTTAGGAATGAAGAAAATTAGGACAAGAACTTGAAGAAGTGCCATTTTATTAGTCTTTTAAAAAAAAAACAGTAAGATATTTGTTTAAAATAAGTGCACATTGGTTTACCATCAACACTGACATGAGAATAAATCTTTAATTCAGGTTGGCATTGATTTGCAACATTGTCTCACTCTGACACATTAAAATTTACCAAAAACATCTTTTAATTGCATCATTATTAGGTTTTGAACAAAACTTTTCAAGGAGTTAATATTTTTCTTGAGTGGTAGAACATTTTTTGGTGCCAATATACTGAATCATATTCACTAAGTGAATTTCACTACGTGCTAATTAACCATTTATGAATGTTGTATTGCAGCTGATGCTGACATTCGACTGCCAGGATGTCCGAGTGAAATATGTTGATGATGATACTGAAGAAGTCTCCATCAGTAGCCAAGATGAATTATTTCTTGCATTAATGGTGAGTTAATCAATAACTGCATCTCAATTTATCTTAATTGTGATTTAGTGGTCAATGCTATGAAGGACTTCTCCCCAGGTCCCAAACTCCTAGTTATGCAGCGAGAATCTAAAACTTCTTAACTGGGGGAGGGGGGGGGGGGAGAATTCATACTGTATTCCTGAAAAATTTGGGGGAGTGGAATAGCTGGTGTAGGGATCGCGCACTCCACCTTACAGGGGAAAAAACCACATCAACAACAACAAAAAACCACAAAAAATAGAAGACAAACAGAGGCCATAGTGTCATAAAGATTGCTTATCAATACTTGTAGGGGTGAGATTAATATACAAATATAACATTTTTATCATCATTTATTATTAAGTTGTGTCATAAATGGGATATTCTGGCCATTATTGAGCGAACCTTGTCTGGCCATCCTTTACAATTTCATCATAACCGATACGACCAATAACATACTGTGGTCAAAGTTCAATTGATGTACTAAATATTTTATTATTCAATGATGATAACCAGCTTAATCTCTCGAACAGTCTCTGATAGATCTGAATAGTCTTGATAGCATGCAGTAATGAGTCATGCGCATACTTGCGGCATAGTGCTGTGAATCAATGGGAGTATATTATCATAAGGAAAGAAATATTGCTATGTATAAGAGTTGACAAAGGTCCAATGACAAACACAAGTTTGCAGTGTCAATATAGTCATGATAGTGTAATGAAGACTCATTTTTACCCAAAACAAAAAAGAAATTAGGCCTACTAATTATCACAGGGATTTTTGCACTTGGTCTACCAGGTACTATTTATACATACATGCACAAAGATCCCATGCTAAAAATACTAATAGACAATTGTTTTTGGTACAATGAATGTACTTATATTTCATCAAACCAGTTTAAGTAAAATTCAGTTTGTTTTAATTAAATAAAAATTGTAAGTTATTTTATTGCATAAAGAATTCCCAGTTGTTGGTTTTTTGGGGTTTTTTTTTACACCTCTTTTTTTTTAACCACTCATTAAGCCTCACAACTTTAGCTGTGTGATTAAAATGTAAAAAAGGTAAAAAATTAGGACAATCTGGATGTTAAGATCACTTCAGTCGATTTTATCGTACAAATAGCGGAATAGATTTGCGGGATATCTGATAATCATACTCTCCTGAGTCATAAAGCATGTTTGACATTAATCATGAAGCAGTTTTGACATATCTGCATACGAGACATGACCATGATAACGTAAGAATAAGAAAGTCACAGTGTCATGACAGTGAGTCACAAAAAAATAGTACATTTGTTTCTGCTTGACTGACTTCACACCTGAAGTGAAACTTATTTCTTGTCGCCTGCCCAGAAGAATTCCTTTATGTTGCACTTCTGGTTGATTTAGTTGTTTGATTTTGGTACCCTGATTATGGAACCTTGTCTATTTTTGTTATTACCACTGATACTTTTACCACAAATATAAACACTCAGAAGTATACCAAGTTTGAAGCAGTGTATATTGAATAATTCTAAAAAGTTAACAAAAATATAACATATGAGATATTGAGAGCCACAGCTGCAGCCGCTAAAACACAATCGTATTGATTGTTGTGAGCATGTGAGCCTTGGTTATACGCAGATTAGATTTGTTTTTATTGAAATTTGGTAATGATTGAATCACTGACTAATATATGCGGATGTTCGATGAAATTAGAAACCTCGCAGTAAGGGATTTTGCTGAATTGAGGTGGCTGAATTTTAAGGTGGCATTGTTGATAGCGCCTAGGCTTCCTCTAAAGTAATTCCAGCCATAGCCACTGTGACTAAAGCAGTCCAAATCTTTTAGCCTCAACAGAGACGGTTTAGCCACCATAATTTAAAGCAGCTTTCATAAGTTTCTAATTCCCAGTTTCACTTGTGTACACTTGAGAGGCATTTTCGTCACGAAGTTTGACAGATTCTCGCCGAACAAGCATTTAATTTAGCCACAGTTACATCAATTTTGCCAAGAGGACCGTGGCGAACGTTTAGCGGAAGCCAAGAGCGCTATGTCATACCTTCTAAAGGGGTGTCTACTGACCATCCATTTTTGCTTCATATGAATAATTGTACTGTAATATATGTTGTATTTGTGTGTTTGCCCTTATTTCTTCATAAGTTATTAGGTCAAATAAACAATCAATCAATCAGTCAATCATTGATGTCAGATATTTTTTTAAAGTTTTTATCTTGATGGCCTAGTGGGTAAGCCTTTCATCAGATTCTCAGAAGGTCCTGGGTTCAATCGCTAGCCTGAAGACCCTAAGTAAAATCCCAGCTTAGCAGAAACACTAAGCACTGCTAAAGAAATTATGAAAAATTGGATAAACTGTACCGTTGTCTTGTCCGTAAGCATAATAAGCAGTAATGATAAGCTTCGGAAAACAACATTTGGATTTCAGTTCACTTTGCTAAAAAAGATATGATGAAAAATTAACTTTGTCCTGCACTCATGGTTTTCTCAATTTAGTAGTTCCAAGTTAGGATTATCATTTGTTATGAAATATCTAAAACATAATAGACTACAAGAGGAAGTGTAAAATCTGATTTCATTTTGTTGCTAGTGTTTTGAGGGAACGAGGAAGTTTTAGTTATACGGAGAAGTGGCATCAAACATGATGAAAAGCTGAAAGGAGTGCCCCATAACTTGAGTTTCAGTTTCATTTTCGTCTATCCTTACCATACCAGTGCATTTGCCGTAAAAGAATACTTAAACAGAGATAGCTATCAGATCATTTTACATAATGCATTGAGTGGCACCAAATGGACAAATGTTATTAAGTCAAATCCCAACTTCCTGATAAAAAATATGATTAACGGATTTTTCTGTGTTCCCGACATATGATTTATTTTTCTATATATACAATATATTGTACAATGTACATGATTTAATTGCTGTGATACCTCAATTCACAAGGTTTCTTCACTATTGTGCCACTCCATAATTGTAACTTTAAAGTTTATATAAATAATGAGTAGAAAACTGATAAAATTACATCTTGTTTACAGTCAGAGAAATGGTCCATTATTGGTGTACACAGTACACTGTATGTGCGAAAAAATTTTAAACAATATTGATCGTGTGGTAACCGTGGTATTTTTAGTTTTTAATTCACATTGATTGAAGCAGGACTGCTGTGATCAGCTGTTGTGTGAGAATGACGGTTTTATTGTTTAGCCGAATGACTTATTCGTTGGTGTAATATTGTTGTTTGTTAAACAGTATCATTATGGCTATACAGTCTCAATATTTATTGTTGTTTTGAGAATTTGCTGAATATTGATCTTATTTTTCAGGTGGCAAAACAGAAACATGATATTCTCCACTTGAGAGTCGAATGCTTGTCCGAACCCGAGATCGCTATATGCTGCCATAACATTGAAGACAATGACCTTGTCGTTGAGTTCCGAGACGACATTCCGTCGACCAGAGTGAGGTCACCCTTCACCATCTTGACACCTTCGGCACCAGAGAGTGAGGTCAAAGGTCAAACTGAGATGGTGACGACTCAACCAGAGGGCCGTGTGTACTCCAATTCTGTTGGAATGGTCGTGGCAGATTCTGCGTATGTAGTTCTGTAAAAATCGTAGGAATGTTACTCATTTAGGTTTTGTGTATTTTGGATGTACACTAGTGTAAAAGTCATTGAATGGTCATTCGTATTAACATCATTATCCTGTTTTAGGTCTACATCAGACAGTTCAGACACTTCTACATCGGAAAATAGCAGCATTGTGCCGGGGGTTAGTATCAATATTTATGACTTTCCAAACGCATCATTGGTGTTCACCTTGGTTTAAGGATGATGGTGGCATATATAGACAATACTACACTTGGCGACATTGAAACTCACCTCAACGTTGAGATTTGTCACTATAAATCAACTAATATGCAGTATTTGAATTGATTTCAACCCAATGTCCTTATTTTCACCATGTATGTGGACTTCTGCGAAAAGAAAAATTAACGTTTTGTACACTTAAAATCATTGACTGCTAAACCGTTGTATCACCTAAAGTGATGTGTCATATTATCTTGTCTCTTGCAGATGCAAAATGAAACGGCAAAGGCCTATTGCAATGAAATAGCGGAAGCGGTCAGTCAAATGACCGATGACCGAGAACCTACTAAAATGGACGAGACCGGCAACAGTGAGGAGTTAGGGGACCCACCTGCTTGGTTCTGCAATTCACTGGCTAAGGTATTGTTTATATTTTCATTGAATTTAAGTGATATGAGATACTTTGAACTTGTTTTGTCATGATGCGATCATAAGGTAGTTGGTTTGAATCCCTGTAATGAGGAGTTAATCCAATCCTTCTGCAACCAGGGTTTGCAGATTTAAATCAAGGCAAAAATATCAGCAATTTAGATTTTCTTTTTCGAAATTTAACACGTTTATCAGTTGAAAACTGGATTTATTACGGCGCAAAACATGATTTATTTGAATACAACGTGATTTTGTGTAGTTGATTTTCTTTAAAAAACTGAAACTGTTAAATAAAATAAAAGTTTAGTTCATTTTTAGAGCAAAGTTCAGTAACTGTAAGAAGGAATGCTGGAAAAATTTTCAAATTTGGCTCATGCTAGACAGTACTTGAGCCCAAATTGCATCATTAAAAAAATTAAATAAAGGAATTAACTTTAAAAAAAATCGGATTTTTTTTATTAAAAATAAAAATCATGATGTTTACCAACCCTGCCTTCAACCACTGCTTCACCCCAACCCAGGGAGTCGAGAAAGACTCTCGATTGCCCTGCAAAGGATGTAAATGTAAAGTCGGCAGAATTTGTTAATAAACATGGCAGACTTGTGAACCCATAGCATTTACATTTAGTAAAGTGTTTGTAACTGAATTTTTAGTTTACACATTGGCCAGTTTCTTGGAAAGTGCCTGGAAATTCTTGATAGTACGACTCGGCCGATAGAGTTTATTGCATTGAACAGAGTGAATTATAATAGCCATGCGGATTAAAATGTCTGAAGTACAAATATTGTCCTTTCAGTTCAAGCGAGAAATTGTGGATGACATTTCTCAAGCTGTCTGCCAAAGAACAGTAAAGAATATCCTCAAGGGGCTAGATGGCGCTGTGATCACTTCCGTGCAGTCAGGCGGAACTGCTAGTCCCTCGTCAACAGCAGCAGCAGGACCAAAGGATGCAGATGCCACTTATCCTGTGTATCATCACCCAGGGATAATTTGTGATAACTGTGAGCATGCGGTCGTTGGAATTCGCTACAAGTGCGCGTAAGTGTACTTGCTTTCTTGCTGATTCTAGGTGGTTGAATCTAGCTAGCATTCTGTCACCAAGTATCATGGCAAATGTGCCACGTGCGTTTTCCATGCGTTTGGATAAACGCATAGTTTTCGCCTGGTTTATCCAACGCATGGAAAACGCACGTGGCACATTTGGCCATGTATACTGTAGTGGAGGGTATTATTGACAGTTGTCTTTCATCGACACCCCCACTAATCTACAGTCAGTTTTGTAGCAGAAACTAAAATTCTGATCATCATTGATACTTATGATAAGAAGCGAAGTTTGCAGGACTTTTTGACACAGACATCCATCATCATCTTGATTTAAATTAAATACAATCTACAGTTTTTTTAAATGACATCACATATCAATAGCTATGTTAATTAGAATAGTGAGATATGGTAGAAGCCGTCATTAGTCCACTATTTATTGTCTTATAAGTTACTATAGGCAGGGTGGTCTGTCTTATGAGATAAATTGCTATGGTGAGAAAGGAAATTATTCCAGAATTTTTGGTTTGGATTATATCTATGCCGTGGCAAGTAGAAGACCGCCCTCATAGGGTAAATGTGTAGCATGTTGTGGACTCCCGAGCAACCTTATCATCTCATTATTATGTCTGCCTCTGGCAGCTGTTCATATAAGCTGGCTAAGCTTCAAACCTAGTAGCACATAATCGTAGACATATATATACATGATTTGTTCTTCATTGTGAGGTTTGTCTTTTGGCGAGTACTATATTAGATGGAACAGACCCACCGACGAAGCTATTATTCATATATCTTACATTATTTTCATTCAGAAACTGCCTGGATTTTGACCTGTGTGAGACATGCGAAGCCATTGAGGATATCCACGATGCAAACCACGTGCTCCTGAAACTGCGACGACCAACCCACGCTAAGAGAATCAAGAACGGAGAAGTTGTTCCATTGCTGAAGCATTCTCTGTACGAACCGACTCAGGATAACCAGAGGTACGTCAAAATGTCTTGTTTTAATTTTTGGTTTAAATGGGTCAGTATAGTTGATAATGGGACAGAATTAGAGTAATGAGACAAACGTTCACGGGGATTATCATCTCATCATTGCATCTGCCTTTTGTAATTGGTCTTATAAACCGCTTAAGTGTGAGGTTGTTTGAAGGTGGCCGGCACCGACTGTGCCTCCTTCAACAGTCTTCAATCCAGTTTCTTATAATACGGGCCTGAAAATGTCTTACAAATATGCATATGTTACCATTGTTCCAGCTAGGATTTGAATTGGGCATGGCGCACAAGAATATTAGGGCACCTTAATAGCCTCATAAAGGGCGCACAAGTAGTTGAAAAGCCAAAAAAAAAAGAGGTCTTTACATTTTGAATGAAGCCAAGTTATGCAAAAAATGGTTCATTGATGCTTAGATATGACAGTAACAGGTCTCAAGTTTTTTAAATTTTCGGTCTTAAAAAGGTCTGAAATTTTACTTCATGGAAGTGGCAGCCATTTTGGACAGTGTAATTTTCACAGACTAGACAGTTTAAACATGTTTCTTTTATTTCGCAGATGGATTGACAAAATCAAAAATTTTGAAGTGAAGATGCAAAAGAAGGTCGAGAAGGAAATGAGAAAAATGGAAAAAAAGGAAGAGAAGCAACAAAAGATGGAAGAAAGAAGGAAAAACATTCAGATGATCAGAGATGAACGTTTGAAGAGAAAGTGTGAGAGGACCAACGCCACGGCACAGAAGAGAGAAAAGCTTGATCTGCCGCAGTTCAGGAGCAAATCCGAGTGAGTGTTTAAGTTGTTTGGGTTGAGTGTTGAAGTTGTTTTTATTTTGGTCATCATATAGTTTTGCATTAAAGTGCTATTTAGCCGAACATGCTTAAAAAAAACTATGTCAGTATCAAAACCACTTGACAATGAAAATCATTATTTCTGGACCTAATTTGAAATTTTTCTTATTGGATATTCGTTGTGGTCAGGGTACGAAATTCGCAAATTAGCTAACTGGTCCACGTTCTGGGAGCTAACTGGTCCACTCATATAACTAACTGGTCCATTTCAGGTCTAACTGGTCCAAATTTTCCGCCAATTCTACATTATGTTATATAAGTGCATTAATCAATCAAATAGATACACATTGATTTAGAACCTTTAATTAAAACAATCTGATTACATTAATGTGGTCACAATAACTAAATCATCAAAAAATGAGCATAATTTTAAATACTGATAATACAAAATTAAACATTAAAAATTTACAAGAAATAGAAGTGGCTTTTTCCCCTGTTAGGGTTCTATGAGGCTAATTGCACTTCACACTTCACAGAAGTTCACACCTTTGGTATACTTATTGACTGACTGCAATCAACTGCCCATACCCTAGCTTTCCTAAACTGGCGTCCACAATTGCAATTAACCATTTTCCTAGACATCTAACAAGTATTGTAATGCAAAATCCTATAATCTTTTCTCCTAAAGAAATGTCGGCCCTCGCCGGCGCCGTAATTTCAACCACTGCTAATCGGTCCACTGTGACCGATAAACTCCGCATTTTGACATTTCTAATCGGTCATTTGGATTTCTAATCGGTTTAGACCGATGGACCGGTGCAAATTTCGTACCCTGGTTGTGGTACTCTTAATGTTAATAACAAGAAATCTCTGCAGTTCTCTCTTCTTGTCTTTAAAATGGCCCTGCTTCTTTTAGGAATGACTTTGTGTCTCTTTACTGCTTCTCGTGCAGTGTTTTTTACAAAACTTGGAACTTTATGTTTTACCGTCGATGCGAAATAGTGGTATAATGCCAATTAAATTGCTAAATTTTTCTTCTGAATTTGCCATTTCTTCAGAACTTTTGAAGGATACTTTGTTGGTGACGTGACCGTGACTGACGGAACGATATTTGCTCCTGGAACGCGATTCACCAAAATGTGGGCCATCTTGAACTGTGGGAACTATGCATGGGAACATGGAACTAAGGTTAGTTATCTTGTTACTAGTTCCCTTGAATTATTTTGCATATTGCGGCTTTGTAACAAAGGTGCTTTTGCCGACATGGATCATAATAACACAAATCGACAATGTTACATCAAGAGTTTAATAAAATTACGCCATATGATATTGGCAACTTTCATATCTGTGTACCTCAAATAATCATGGGCAGTTTTGGTGCTGCTGATGATCATTTGGTGAAGGGGGCACTGGCATCTGTCCCACCTACGCAGCGTGTTGGTGGAAGACCTATAGATCACAATTTCATGAATTTGTTGTTGGTGAAAGACCTATAGATCACAATTTCATGAATTTGTTGTTGGTGAAAGACCTATAGATCACAATTTCATGAATTTGTTGTTGGTGAAAGACCTATAGATCACAATTTCATGAATTTGTTGTTGGTGAAAGACCTATAGATCACAATTTCATGAATTTGTTGTTGGTGAAAGACCTATAGATCACAATTTCATGAATTTGTTGTTACTTTACAGCTGAGGATGCTGTACGGCAACCTTGTTCCTGTCGACTGCGAGGTTGAGATCCAGCCTGTATCTCCTGGTGAAACGGCAATTCTTCAAGTAGATTTTATGGCTCCTGGGGAACCAGGGACGTACCGCAGTGACTGGCGCTTGTACAGCCCAAGTGGAAAATGGTTCGGACACAGAATTTGGTGCAAAATCATCGTGGACCCCACTGCGGAGGAAGCGATTCATGCCATGGAGGGTCAGGCCCCTGCGACAACTACAACCGAGGTCTCTGTGGTTCAAAATGATCCAAAAGATCAGGCGGAGGAAACGCAGGAGACATCCCAGGTATGATGTTTTTAGAGTTTGTATTGTCAGCCAAAATATAGGAAGTATTCATATTCCTTATAGCTAATCGTAAAAACTCGCTTTTTTAGTAAAGGACATGAAATAGACAGAATGCAAAATTCCTAATCTTTTTTTTTTTGTGAAGTAAATGTTTTTATAGCAGTTAAGATATTTATTAAACAATTGTGCAAGTTGTGGAATAAGTTTAAGAAATGCTGATCTATCGTGTTGATTCTTTTGGCAATTAAAGTTGTGTCACTCACAAGAGAAAATACGATGATGGCTTGACTGTTTACAGAAGTATAGCTGTATTTAGAAACATCATAATGTTTTGTCCATCATAAGATTTGGCCATTTTCAGAACCAACTGTCTGAAGAAAAAATGGATGACGAAATGGAGGAAGAATCAGATGAAAATAAGGATGAATCAGATGAAAATAAGGAAGAATCAGATGAAAATAAGGATGAATCAGATGAAAATAAGGATGAATCAGATGAAAATAAGGATGAAAAAATCAGCAATGTTGACGTGACGGAGGAAACCAAATCATCGTTATCTCCCGAAAACATCAGTCCTCTTTCTCCCGTCAGCAACATCAACCAAGCCATGCAAAGACTGTCGACAAGTAGCAGCAGTTTGGAGTTGTTGGACATGACCAGTCCACAAGATGAGGTGTCGCCATCTAGTGAATCACACACTGCTACAGCTATGCCCTCTCTTGTTACCGAGCGAATGCAGGCTCTTAAGCCAGGTAAATGTGAGTTCGATGGCTAGACAATATGAGAATGATGTTGCTGATGATGGATAAATGACTGTATTTAACAGAATTATTATTTGTAGGCGTAATAATGGTGTGCTTGCTATCTTTGGTCTATAGCTGTTTGATCTTCTTAGTTATTACTGTATTTCTGAGAAATTTTGCTATTTATTTTGTCATCATGGTGCCTCCTATTATGCGTGAAAAATCTGTGTATGACTAGTATTATTCGTTATAGTAACCTATCATTCTGTCTCAAGCGCATTATAAATGCTGGTAACTAAAACATTTGAGACTCTTTTGGGGTCTGTTGAATAAGACGTGACATCTAATATCAAAGTTTATGATATTTTGATATTTTTCAGCTGTATCAGTGGACTACAGCACGGCGTCTCTCGACTCCACCACCATCGACTGGAGTGACACCGATTCTGACTCTGACTTTTACGTCGTTCCCATCCCAGATTGCTTCAATCCAAATCTGCCTATGACTACTTCCACGTCAACCTCCGTAATTGTTCCTAGAGGTACGTTGTAGGTTTTTTTTTTCAGTTTAAAAGTCAGACCGAAAGTTATCATGAGACTTTTGACAGTCTAAATGCATGCGTCTTGGGAAACCATATAAAATAGCAATCTATGTAGCTAGCTACATATCTATAACTCCTCATTTCAATGAAGTGGTTTATAAAACTACTTAAATGTGAGTGGGGGACTTTTGAGCCAACAGCGGAACTCCATGCCGGTCCTATAAACTATTTTTTAAAGGCGTAATCATGCAATCATTGATGACATCACTAATGTCTTGAGGACTGGCATACAGCTCCCCCTTGTTGATCCGAGAGTTCCTCTTTGGTTTTGTGTAGGTTTGTTGATGATAATTATATGGATCTTTGATTTTGAATTTTGATCAAAAAAATCAGACTGCGGCCTTCCTGAATTCTTCAGTCATTGCGCTTCTGATTTTCCAACTATTTGGGTTCTAATTTTTGGATTATAGTTAGAGACGAGTTGAGAAGCATCTTCTTTCTGACACAGCACATCATTTCAATATGCTACAATAATTATGGGCATTACTCAGAGGTGAACATAACAAATCATTAATTTGAATGGAGTAAAGTATAGAATTCGCTGCAGCCGTAGCATGTAAATGAATGACTGTTTGTACCAGATGGTCAAAAATTACGTATAATGTTATTTAAAGAAAGTACTGAGGTGTATGTCACCAGTATGCCTTGTAATGTTGCTACAGGGTTTGAGTTCGAAGTAAGTTTCATTGGAGATCATGTCTTTCGAATCTCTTTGGAGTATTAGGATGACCGGGACAGATGGTCAAACACATTGTGAGACTAAATGTGAGTGATAATGCAGTCGATTTTTAACATAGTATAGATGGATGTCCAATAATCAAACTTCGGTGGATATATTAAAGCAGTCAGTTCATTTAGAGTTTGCCATAATGGATTACCTTGCCACAGGACACTGTTATAGTAACTACTTTGTGGTGGCACTGGATGTTTTGTCTTAATATAGTTTGAATATAACCTTGTCTAGATATTAATTCAGTTGGACTAACTGACTCTCAAGAATAAATATTCTGTTAGGATATCTGTTAAGTTGTAGCTACAGTCTTGTCAAATATCGGTAAATTTTATAACTAATTTCCCTCAGATTATGATGAATGTATTTTCCCTCTGGAGATGTGTAGAATAACTCTCTTGTCATATTTGGCTGCCTCTTTACAATGCAGGATGTACAGTAAACCTTAGTTACCCAAATCAAATGTGCCCAAGTCAAATTTTTGTACAACTCGAACCAAAGACAGCGAAACATGTGAATTTAAATTGCCTATAAATTCTTTTTTAAAATCTACTCATTAGTCGAAAGTGTGCAATTCTCAAATTGAAACAGGTTGGGTATCTGAATTAGACTCATGCAAGTTCATGAATTGTATTTATCATTTAGTTTCATTTGTACACAGATGACGTGAAGAAATGCCTCGGAATGAACTCCATGGAAACGGCCTCTATCTCGAGCAGAGGTACGATTAGTGCTGATGCGGATGATGTCATGGTCGTCAATAACAACACCCAAATGGAAAGCTTCGAAAGAGTGGAGCGAGAAAAAATGTCTGAACAGGAAAAAACTGAGGAATTGAAAAAAACGGAGGAGCCGGAAAAATTTTTGGAACAAGAAGACATGGAGGATGAATCTATTGTAAAAATAGATGAGACAGAAATTTCCCATGAGACCGAAACTTCTTCCCATGAGACAGAAACTTCTCATGAAACACAGGTATGCCTGATCACATTCTCTGTCGTAGAGATTGACCTTCTGAAATTTCATGACGCAGTCCACGGCAAATTAATGAAGTTTAAATCCAAATTCACTGATGATCTAGTTGTCAAGAACATCAATGAATGTATTTATGTTTAGACCTTTTAAAAAAGGTTGTGGCTAATTCATGATTTTGTAGGTTATATTTATAATAATTTGTTTCTTTAAAGATACAGCCAACTCCGGCCAGTCAGGTGATGGAGCAAGGTGCCTCAGCGGATGTCGAACAAGTAGAAGAGACTGAACATGAAAGTCTGCTGAAAAAATTCAAATCTCACGATGAGATGATGGAACGGCATGAAAGAGTTGTGAGACAGCACCTCGACCTTACTAGCCAGAAAGGTTTGGATATTTTGCAGACCGTAAAAACCGCCCAGAACGTTGTGAAAGAACTCCAAAACAAGGCCTTGAAAGAACATGAGCGGGTGTTAAAGGAACACGAGCTCTTTAAGGAACCCGAACAACCACGTAAAGATGATGAAACAAGTAACGATGGAGGGAAAGTCACAGAAATCCCCATAGAACACGTCCAGAGCGAGTCCACTGAAAGTAGCATGGAAAACGATGCGACTATCGTTAAAGAAATCCAAACGGAACACAGTCACTCTACTAGTCCTAGGTCGGAAACTAGGAGAACCGTCAGGAGCTCATCTTATCATAGCATGTCTACTAGGTATGTGGCTATTTGGTGCATCGAAATGATTGTTTCAGAACATCAGATAGGATGTAGATACCTTTTGGTTCAATTGCCTGGCTCAAAAATGTATGGCACAGAAGTGATAACCAGCTTAATATATTTTACTTGATCTTTTCACAACCAACAACAGCTGTATTGCTTATTATGTGTATTTTTAGGCGAGATGTATTTAATTTCAAATCTAAAATATCTTTGATAACAGGTGTGTTAAATGGCAATTAAGATTCTAAGACGAAATTGAGAAAGAACATGTTATTCTTTAATTACTCTCTATTTAAAAATAAATGGGCGGTCTCTCGACTATAATGAAACCTTAGAATAGTTCTTGAAATTATAAACAATTTATTTAATTTCTTCTGCAGCCCTACACAGGTAGCAAGTACTGTCCTCTCCACAGCCCTTGGAGTTGCAGGACAGGCGGCCGCCTCAGCCTACAGCACGGCTAGAGATGTTTTCCACACTTTACAGGCAAAGAATAAGGTGAGAAGATAGATATCTAGTGGATGGATAACTGTTTTAGGCTTTTAAAAAGTTGAAAACTTTAAAACCGTACAGATAAATAAATGTTAATAAAATTTCCTGGGTAATTGAAAATTAAAATTTGGAAGTCACTGCATGGTTAAAGTAGTTATTAAAAAATGTACAAAGTTTTCAACGTTCAAAATTGCAATGAGGATTTTTGAACTTGAACTCTGATGTATATGAAGGTAGAAGTTATTGCGTTATCTACAAGTGGACATAGTGCTGATAGTGGTTTTCATGTTTACTTACAGTACGTACATAAGCCCAGTACCTGGACCCCTGCTGCCTCAACCTGGACCCCTCCCACAGACACATGGACACCTCCGATGCAGACGTCGACACCCTCAGCCCCTCGCGTCCTTACCCCTATGGATCAGTTGATCGAGATGGGGTTTGCAAACCGCGACCTGAACAGAGAGCTGCTGCAGAAGCACAATAATGATGTGGAAGCAGTCGTCATGGAAATCCTACAGAACGCCGATAATGATTGGCATCAGAAAAGGCATTGAAGAGACTGATTCATAACGTGCTGTTGTATGCATTTTGACCGTCACTGTTCTATACAGCACTTACGATCGTTGATCGGACATTAGATTGACTTTAATTGCTTTAACTTTGAATGTTTAACCTATAATAGAATGTTTATTGGTAAAGCGACCTGTGTCAACCTGTCATCATTCGACTAATATCCAAGAGGTGGCACTACAGGTCAATGTAATCAACAGTGGTGTCGCCACTGGCACACGCATTGAAACAGTAGCCTTACAGGTGCATGTATTATATTATATATATAAAAATATATCCAAGATGCAAGTCATTATAACAGATACATGTAGCTAGTTACATGACTAGCCAGTTTGTGTATATATATATATACTAGTTTTTGAATTCCTATCTCTTATGCTGTATCATGTATATGCATCTTATTGTTAACACTTGCATTACATTTCTCAAATTGGTCACAGTGTCGATACACTGAGCTTACTTAAAATTTTGATTTAGTGTCACAAGTTTTATGTTTTGCATACGTTTAGATTTCAAAATAATGCTATTGCTATCATTATCGGAAATTGGATATGAAAATATTAATCTGAACATGCGCAGTTGTTTTTTTTACAACAACACGGGCTACTACACCAGAAAGGGCAATTCTTTTAAAGATCAAAATGAAGCGTCGTTGTAGTTGACTGTGATATTTATTGTGTTTATATTAAATTAGTTTAGGTTGTGCCGTCATTTAATCACTGACAAGTGTATTCAATTATCTACTTTTAAAATAGTGTATACTTAAAAAGCAACATCTTTTACTATTGCTATGCTTAATGCACTTAAAAAATGTATAGCATTAAGTAACTGCTCTTTTGCACATTCCGCAATGTTTTATAGCGTAATAGCAAGATTTTGGCCAAAATGTTTGCCAAGCTTTGAAAATTATGTGACCACATTTAATGTTTGAAAAACTGACCTTTTTGTCTGTTTTAGATTATTTATGATTGATTTAACTTGGTGCGATTAATTAGTATTTTAATTTTGCATTGCTTGATGTTTAAACTTTCATGTTGTGCCAATATAGGTATTTAGGAAGTGTCCCTTGTTATGGTTTTCATTTGATGCTTACTTTTATTTCCGTGTAATATTATATATTTTCTGTAGGTAATGTATGGAATCATTTATCTGGGAGTACTGTGATTTAAAGTTTTGGCATGTTCATTATATTCATAATCTCCGTTTAATTGCGAGTAACTGCTTGTGTGTAATCGTTCAATACTTGTACTACATTTAAGATTGCGTGGCCAATGTAAGATATTTACGCCAGGTGTTGTGTTTATGATATGCCTGTAAGGCTTGTATATTATGATAAACTGTGGTAGGAGGTTTGGAAATAATTAAAGGGGGGCATGGAAGGGACCATACCAAAATTTGAAGTATATATTTTGGTCTACAAAATGTGAAAAGCCAAAAGTAAAAAAAAAAAAAGGAACATGATTCACATGCTTGACACGGATTTTTGCCCAAATTTCCACATGGTTTGCCCAAATTCAGATCTTTGGGGTGGCCATTAGCCCACCCTATCCCTGCCTCCTACGCCTATGATATGATATTGATGTAATCTTATATATATAAGGTGTTTTTAATATATGCAGTTAAGCTACATAAGAGCCGGATCTCTGTATCGTTGTGATAAAATTTTATATTAAGATGCGTTTCAGTTTAGATGCTATGCATTGGGGCCATCTGATGTTGGATTAATTGAAAATATAAATTTCTGGAAATTTGATGACTCCTTCAATTGTACATCGAAGTGACACATGGTCAAGGTGATATGGGATGAACTCGCTGGAAATGGAGCAAAAGACAGTGATTTTGTGATGTATAGCTTCAAATGCGCAACAGGACAAAATGATGACAATGATATTTTGCATGATAATCAGAGTGTTGAATTCCCACCATCTTGTTAGTGTAAAAATACACTGAAATTGCGGGAAGCAAACAACATCGAGGATTTGAAGGGACACCAAGTGACCTTGTCACTACATTGTAAAGGTCATTGCGACATCCAGATGACGTCTGTGCATGGTGTTTTAATTGAATGACTGCAGAAATCAAAGTAGCCTTACTTTGTAGTTTGTGATAAAGAGGCGAACGCATTTTGTATGTTGTTATTTGAAGGAGTGTGCCTAAAATAAGATGTGCTGCGACTGGCACACATATTGTACAGGTGTACAAAGTGGGTTTTGAAGATAATAAATACCGTGCAGTTCTATTATTTTTTGTATGTGTATTTGATGTATTTTAGCAGTGGAGTGGCCTAATGGTTACGGCAATGATATGGTCGTTGGGAAGTCCTGGGATTGATTCTCGACCCATGAATTTGTTCTATATATCTGCTTGAGTTGTTTGTGTAAAACGTAAAGTTGACTGTACTTTTACTCAAGCAATTGATGATGGAGTATACTTAGTATAGTTGTGTCATTTGCTGCAGGTGCAAGCTTTATCATATCATCATGACATCAGCCTCTGGCATCAGGTCAAAGGGCCGACAAAGCTCCAGATGCTCAGAACTTTCTGGGTTTCAAATCCCTCTGAAATCAAGTTGAAGTGGTTGGAGATACTGAGTAATTCAGTTTTAAAATGCTAAATATTGCAGCATGTGATTTTCATCAAAGTGGGTCATGTTATTACACAAGCAATATGTTAATTTTCTGCTGATGACCTGAAAAAAATAAAAGGGTCGAGTGGTTAAGGCTGTTGCTCTATGCAGGTGACCTGGGTTCAGTGCCGAGTGCGGGCAAGTGGTGTGTCCTGGTTCTATGCAAAAGGGCATGGGGCACATGAGCCTAGTGGTTAAGGCTGTTGCTCTATGCAGGTGGCCAGGGTTCAGTGCCCAGTGCAGGCAAGTGGTGTGTCCTGGTTCTATGCAAAAGGGCATGGGGTATATGAGCCTAGTGGTTAAGGCCGTTGCTCTATGCAGGTGACCTTGGTTCAGTGCCCAGTGTGGGCAAGTGGTGTGTCCTGGTTCTATGCAAAAGGGCATAGGGAATATGAGCCTAGTGTTTAAGGCTGTTGCTCTATGCAGGTGACCTGGGTTCAGTGCCAAGTGTAGGCAAGTGGTCTGTCCTGGTTCTATGCAAAAGGTCATGGGACACGTGAGGTTAGTGGTTATGGCTGTGCTCTATGCAGGTGGGTTCAGTGCCTAGTGTGCATGGGCAATTGGTCTGTCCTGGTTCTATACAAAAGGGCATTGGACAGATGAGCCTAGTGGTTAAGGCTGTTGCTCTATGCAGGTGACCTGGGTTCAGTGCCCAGTGCGGGCAAGTGGTGTGTCCTGGTTCTATGCAAAAGGGCATGGGACACATGAGCCTAGTGGTCAAGGCTGTTGCTCTATGCAGGTGACCTGGGTTCAGTGCCCAGTGTAGGCAAGTGGTCTGTCCTGGTTCTATGCAAAAGGTCATGGGACACATGAGGTTAGTGGTTAAGGCTGTTGCTCTATGCAGGTGGGTTCAGTGCCTAGTGTGCATGGGCAATTGGTCTGTCCTGGTTCTATACAAAAGGGCATTGGACAGATGAGCCTAGTGGTTAAGGCTGTTGCTCTATGCAGGTGACCTGGGTTCAGTGCCCAGTGCGGGCAAGTGGTGTGTCCTGGTTCTATGTAAAAGGGCATTTGACAGATGAGCCTAGTGGTTAAGGCTGTTGCTCTATGCAGGTGACCTGGGTTCAGTGCCCAGTGCGGGCAAGTGGTGTGTCCTGGTTCTATGCAAAAGGGCATAGGGAATATGAGCCTAGTGGTTAAGGCTGGTGCTCTATGCAGGTGACCTGGGTTCAGTGCCCAGTGTAGGCAAGTGGTCTGTCCTGGTTCTATGCAAAAGGGCATTGGACAGATGAGCCTAGTGGTTAAGGCTGTTGCTCTATGCAGGTGACCTGGGTTCAGTGCCCAGTGCGGGCAAGTGGTGTGTCCTGGTTCTATGCAAAAGGGCATAGGGAATATGAGCCTAGTGGTTAAGGCTGTTGCTCTATGCAGGTGGCCTGGGTTCAGTGCCCAGTGTAGGCAAGTGGTGTGTCCTGGTTCTATGCAAAAGGGCATGGGACACATGAGCTTAGTGATTAAGGCTGTTGCTCTATGCTGGTGACCTGGGTTCAATGCCCAGTGCGGGCAAGTGGTGTGTCCTGGTTCTATACAAAAGGGCATGGGGCACATGAGCCTAGTGGTTAAGGCTGTTGCTCTATGGAGGTGGCCTAGGTTCAGTGCCCAGTGTAGGCAAGTGGCCTGTCCTGGTTCTACGCAAAAGGGCATGGGACACATGAGCCTAGTGGTTAAGGCTGTTGCTCTATGCAGGTGGCCCGGGTTCAGTGCCCAGTGCAGGCAAGTGGTCTGTCATGGTTCCATACGAAAAGGCATGGGAGACATGAGCCTAGTGGTTAAGGCTCTTGCTCTATGCAGGTGACCTGGGTCCAGTGCCCAGTGTAGGCAAGTGGTCTGTCCTGGTTCTATACAAAAGGACATGTGATGCGTGAGCCTGGTTACAGCTGTTGCTCTAACACTGCACTACAGCCCTCGAAGGTCCTGGGCCTCCACGCAGTGAGGGTGGAACTACTTGGGGTGCAGTCCTCTATCCCAAGTGGCTAAAACAGGACAGTGCGCATTGCACAAGCTGCTCCAGCTATCCAACGCAGACAATTATGATATAACACTATTATGAGATATGACCATAATCTGAAATGGTCGCATAGAAGACTTTTTTATAGTTAATATCTTAAATAATTGATATTCATCCTGATATTAGAATTGTAACTTGATTTGGAATGCTCTACAATATACAGATTAATTTATTTTCCTGCTGTGCCTACTGCTTCAAACTTCAGTGATAGTGAGGGGCATCATGTATACTTAGTTTGAACAAAGTTAGAACATACATGGGCCGTTGGTAGCTGGTGCTAACTTTTATATGAGTTTGGATTCACACTTAATGTCAGCTTATCTAAATTATCTATCGATATCCTTCCTGCCAGCATTTAGTGCAAAATACAATCCAAACAACTGGACAGGACTGAAACTCAAATACAAATGACAAAAAGTATTAAGATGCAAAAATGCCTGAATAATTCACCACGTTACAATGGGCGGAGGCCTAGCTCAGAAGTAGCGCTCTGGGCTTCCAACCGCTGGGTCCGGGGTTCGATTCCCGGTCGAGCCTAAGTTGGATGGCTGTTTCATCCTTCGTCTCATTGCCATGGTCTCTGCCTGTCCTAATCAGCCCAACTGGTGCAGAAATACAGGACGTAAAGCCCTAATCACCCACCCACCACCTTACAAAAGCAAGGAAAAATATTTAAAAGGTATTTTTTGTATATCTCAATTATTTGCCTAAAAAGGCTAATGCAATGAAGCCTGATACAAACCTATAATTATATTAAATATGCAAAATAACATTATCTATTATTCATTTGTAAACATTAGTGAATAATAGTAATGTGTGCTTGCCATGGATGGCCGGCATCTACAAAAGGTGTTTACCTCGATTTATGTAAATCATTATGGTAGCTATAGAGTATCATATGGAACTAGGCTTCTAGAAAGGTGTTAACTTACGATGATTTAAGTTTATATGACCCAATACATAAATTTTAGATACTTACCCAAGGCATAAATCCTTTTCTTGTATGGCAGCTTCCCTTCACCAGACCATTTAAATTTTGCAAGGATGGCTGCCCTCTTCACAGTATCTTTTCCATCCAAACCCCTTTCGTACAGTCCATTTTCCATTAGCTTTGAATATTCCACTGATATTTGGGAAGTTGTAACTTTCATAACGATGCCAACCCAGGGAACCTTTCTGAATTCTTCATCTGCTACACGTTGTGGTATTCGTACAAGTACTGCATCACCAACAGTGATCTTTAATGGAACTTTTTTAAAATCACTGTCTTTTGGGGATCCCTCAAAGGTAAAAGGAGAACCTGTAAAAACAATAAAAACATTTAAATGATTTGGAGCAGCAACCTACAATGCCGTTCAAAAGCAACTTAACTTCAGTAATCTAGTTAAAAAAAAAAGTAAACATCGCTAGATTTACCTACTTATATGCTTCACACTCTTCAGAAAGTACATAGTTTGGAGGAAGAAGCAAATCTATGAGGTCTTTTAACATACAGGGATATTACATGCATTGCTAAGACTTTTTACTGATTATGTTGATAAATCTTATATAGTTTTATTTTTCTTAAATGTTCTATTTTGAGAAATCTACAGTAACAACATAGATGTTTTAAATGCAATTTTCCCAGAAAAGGTGATTGAAGTAGAAAAAATTCTAAACACATAAACTGTTCAAGCTCACAAGTTGTTAACTTAATGAAGTACCTTTACATTTAGTTGGAGTGCTCTCAAGATTCTTTTTTTTTGGAGAATGCTGGAAACGACATTTTTGTCAGGACTGCCAGAGTTTTGCTTTTCTGTGTTGCTTGTCTTGCTATTCTTCTGGGGTGGGGGGCCTAGCTCAGTGGTAGCGCTCTGGGCTTCCAACCGCTGGGTCCCGGGTTCGATTCCCGGTCAAGCCTAAGTTGGTTGGCTGTTTCATCCTTCGTCTCATTGCCATGGTCCCTGCCTGTCCTAATTAGCCCAACTGGTGCCGAAATACAGGACGTAAAGCCTTAATCACCCACCCACCCACCCCTTGCTATTCTTCTGTGGTGTGTTAGAGTTAGTTTTTTTCCGAGGAGTGCTTGCCTTGATACTCTCATATGGAATGCTTTCCTTTCGTGTGCTTCTCTTGGGGTTTTCCTTTTCAGTCCTGACTAATCTTTTCTTTTGGCGTGCTGGTCTTGAACTTCTCACTTTGAGTGCTTTTCTTTGTTTTCTCGGGAGATGAGTACTCATAGTCTTCTGTTGGTAGGAAGTTATGTATGTATATATATGTATATATATAATGTAAAGCACACAGGTTCACATATCAGCTGTATCAAAATGCTTCTTGCAGGAAAACACGATTCATAAAAATATAAAAAAATAATACTTTCGTCACTTAAATCCATACGTAGTTTCCTCTCCATCAAATGTTTAACCCCATCTGTGAAAAAAGACAATGTGTAAAGTTACTTGGATTTTTATAACCATTGTGGAAGTAGCCTAAAATAGGAGAAACGTTTTAATTTCTGAAAATATAATATTTGTACCTGTCATTATTCTTTTTAGTTCTTCTGTCGTTAAACAGATCCCTCTGTATTCAACTGTGGATGATGTTAAGGTGACTGACTTGCGTGTCACACAGTGCACATTGCACAAGCTGCTCCAGCTATCCAACGCAGACAATTATTGATTTTTTACATGCTTCTGGTTTCTACTACCAACTATAGATAATCAATCTTACCCTAGAGAGCCTCTACATAGCCCACTCAGGTGCTGATGAGGCGTTAAACAATAACACTAACTAACTAACTAACTAAATCACACTTGTGACTGATTCCAACTCCAATGATAAGGGACACTCCTGAAACATAAGAAATAGTACATATTTGCTAGGAATCAGTACACTTCTCGAGAAGGTATAATTGGAAATAGAAAAACATTATGAGTTAAATAGCATTATATACACAGGAAAAAATGTAATTTCACAAAGTGAGCTGGGCGGAGGCCTAGCTCAGAGGTAGCGCTCTGGGCTTCCAACCGCTGGGTCCCGGGTTCGATTCCCGGTCGAGCCTAAGTTGGATTGCTGTTTCATCCTTCGTCTCATTGCCATGGTCTCTGCCTGTCCTAATTAGCCCGACTGGTGCAAAAATACAGGATGTAAAGCCCTAATCACCCACCCACCCCCATCACAAAGTGAGCTAAGCAGATGGACACGCAATCTATGAAGTCCTTGACACTGTAATGGCTCAACTGCCATGCTGGTACTCCTTAGAAATGGCAACATTGACTGCCATTTCTGAGGATTTTAGTTGCTTTTCTCAATTTCCATAGACTTGTGTGAGCATGTGTCACAACAGTTTTGCATGCATAGGTCAGTCAGTCAGTCAGTGTTATTGTTTAACGCCTCATCAGCACCTGAGTGGGCTATGTAGAGGCTCTCTAGGGTAAGATTGATTATCTATAGTTGGTAGTAGAAACCAGAAGCATGTAAAAATCAATAATTGTCTGCGTTGGATAACTGGAGCAGCTTGTGCAATGCGCACTGTCCTGTTTTAGCCACTGGGGATAGAGGACTTCACCCCAAGTGTTTCCACCCTCGCCGCGTGGAGGCCCAGGACCTTCAAGGGCTTGCATGCATAGGTGAGAATACAGACAATGGAGTACACAATGAGTGAAATATGTCAGCCAACTACCTATTTAGGGTCAGGCCCTCATTTAAGAAAGTTCCCACTCATACTATACTATGGTAGTGATGTCCAAATAATTATTTTCATGTGTACTAGATAAAATTAACTCTGTTTGTATGCAACAGAAGTCTGGTGTCTTGCACTTTCTCTGCTCGTGCTCTCTTCTAAAGGACTGACTTCTTAAATCCTGAATCCCTGTATCGCTTCAGGATTTCCAGGCGTCTCCCACCTTCTACCTTCCGTAGTGGATTAAATGTTGAACTTTTTGTAGTTCCAATCTTCAGCTGCTCCCGAATGATATCATACGACTCATCAAAGCTAGCCACATGTAGATGAATTTGTAGTTTCTGCTTTTCCCCTCTCTGAAACATGTGCAAGTGAAGTGCTAAATGAATAGGACAAATGGCATGGTAGTGTGCTTTCTATGCAAAACCATGTGTGAACTATACTTACATTAGTGGCTCTGAATATCTCGTACGCTTTTTTCAACTTGGTTTCGTAGTCTTCTTTGGTATGGATCTTGCGTAGGTTCTCCACACATTCAAAATCCGTCATTGCTAAGGTCCGGTTGGTATCAGCATTTCTTCCATATGCCAGTTTAATAACTTCCTCTTCGTTCAGGTCTTGGTAAACTGCTGCGGTTACTACCTTAAACCATTCTGGTTTGTGAAACCTTCTGATTCTTTCCATCGCTGCATGCCGGTGGTTTCCATCAATTATCTCATAATTATCACCAGTTCCTTTCATCACCGTCAATAACAAAGATAAATTTGGCGAATCTGCCGCCAGAAGGCGTGCAACAAGCTCATCAACATATTCTTCCTTGATGTCTCTGACCCTGTATGCATCTCTCGGCGTATGAAGCTTCTTGAACAATATGTTTTCCGTAGATGCCCACTTATCCGTGCTTAATGCTGTGTTTCTCATACTTGATTCAGTGTTGCCCTTATTCTGATCAATATCCGTATTCTCTATTTCCTCATGCGCTCCAACCACGGTATCATAGATGGATTGATCTAATGTTTTTCCGGGCGTAGCACACTCAGGAGACTGGTTCAGCTTCTTGAATTTTTCCACCATTTTAACTGCTGATGCATCCGAAATTGCTGTGGAATATATTCCTTTACTGGTGAACTTCTGAACTGGTAGCAGAATATGGTCATCGTTTATCAAAATTACCTGAAGGACAAGCACAGTAAATATTTTTTTATTCAAAATGTGACTGAGGTATGATTTGAGTAAATCATTTTATCAAGTGATTTGCCAAGAATAAATTGAACTGGGTCCCTGGATTTAAATTTTTAAAAGGCAGGGAAATTCTACTTTAACATGTTTAATAAACACAAGGAGCAGGTGTCACTAGAGTTAGGCAGTAGGTTTGATTTAAGTAAATCAATCAATTCCCTTTTATAATGGACCTATTATAACACCACAGCAATACATTTTTAGTAAGTGATTGTCTATGTTATAAATACAAAATACAGCATGGTCAAAGGTTTGAACATTTCCCTGTACATTTTAACTGTTCCAACATTCTCTCGTCTACTATGCTTGGTTGACAGTAGGTGTGATGATTTAAATAAATCAGTCTCAGATTGTACTGACCTCAACTGTGTCGTCGTTAACAGCTTTCATTGAAAATATAGGTCTGCCTTCTTGTCCTTCATTCCCGACTTCCTCTGACAATTCTGCAAAGTAAAAGTTCTTGATTAAGCTACTAACAAACTTAAACTGCTGCAAAGCATTTGTTGTGACATAAAACTATATGTGATTTTTAATTACAATTTTTTTGCTGGTTTTTAGCACTGTTGATTTACACACCTACACAACCTATTTTGGTAATGCATCACAGCAAATTTAGTTAGTTATGCGCTGTTTGGTGCCAGTTTGAACGAATATTATATGGTCGTTTATTTATCATATAATGCAATTGATCAAAATTGATTCTATAAAATCTATATTAACATTAGGAATGCTTGAGTGTGGAGAAAATAGCCAGATATAATGTTGTGCATTCTTTATAGCCTTGCATAAGGCTGCAGTGCTGAGGCAGCATGTCAGATTTGCCCACTGTAAAGACAATAGAGACCTTTTTTAGGTTTGAAGTAATTCCTTCAGTACATTTCTATATATCAATAGTTTTTCTGTTCAATAACACTTGAAAGGTTCTTATTGTCTTAGATATACCTGAGGTGTCCCTAACTCTTACATGTGCATCCATTCCCCCAGTTCCATTAAATATTGACATAAATTCCTCAAGATGTAGCCAGAAATTCTGGTTGTTTCTTAGTACCTAACATTGAAGTATTCTTTACAAATTTGCAATTTAACAAGGAGTGAGACAAGAATCTTGTTTGTATTTTATGTGCAGGAGAAATAACCTATAACAGTTTTGTAAGTACTTTTACACATACATTTGAACCCAAATGTTCATTTGTATGTACAGTGGTAATGTATTACAACCCATGTGGAAAATAGCAACATACTCTAGCCGAACTTGACTGATTTATTAGCATCCTAGTTGTGCATGTCGCCTACTACTAGCAACATGTCTGAATCGACGTAAGTGGATGTTTATATTATTTTGTGTATAAGTACTATTTTTTTTCTGAAACCTCATTTAAAGTACACCTTGCAGCTGTACATAGTGGTTTTAATGTTGAGGTGGGGTATGTGTGTTGCCAGTGACCCACTTAGTGCTTAGGTATAACAGTGGCAACTGTAATATATTGATTTCTTTGATTTAAATCAGATTATTTTAATGATGCAATTAGGGCTCAAGTACTGTCTACACTGTGTTGTCACCCTACAGCCCAGCGACCTAATTATGGACCTTCTTTGCTTGTTTACCTAGGTTAACAAAATGATTGGTTAAAATATATAGCCGATTGGCTGTGTACATACTTAAGAAATCCTCTCTTAAAAATACAAGAGAAATTGATTCATATTTTTTTAAGTTTAGACAATTTTTTCTGAAATGCCTGCTTGACAGAACAAGAATTGCAAACCTCAGCACATGAACATCCAATTATTCTGTAATTTCATTGTTAGGTCTTCGATACCGCAAGCCAGCCTATAGGCTATACGAGGATTTGATTAATTAATTTTATTTTAGATGAGTAAATGAGCAAAACCTGTACATAATTAGGTCGCTGGGCTGTGAGGTGACGACACACAGTGTCTAGCATGGGCCAAATTTGACCAGTTTTCCAGCATTCTTTCTTAAACTTACTTGATTTAAATGATGATTTAACCAGATAATAAAATAGTAATAAGTAAAATGTGCTGCCCTGGGCATTTCCAAACTTTTGGAGGGCAATGTAGAAATGAGTTCCCTATTCTTGAGAGTAACTGCACAATTACTTCACACAGTGGCCTTGAAATTCCGCATCTTTCCAGCATGTGAGATCAAAGGATATTGAATAAATTACTATATTTACTATAAATGTAAGTTTAGACTCTACTGTATCAATATGCACAAAATCTTTTTTTTTTTTTCACATTTCGCAGGCACATTACTATGTAGCAAGATCCTATTTTATGTCCTTTTTATGGGGCGGGGGCATAGCTCAGAGGTAGCGCTCTGGGCTTCCAACCGCTGGGTCCCGGGTTCGATTCCCAGTCGAGCCTAAGTTGGATGGCTGTTTCATCCTTCGTCTCATTGCCATGGTCTCTGCCTGTCCTAATTAGCCCAACTGGTGCAGAAATACAGGACGTAAAGCCCTAATCACCCACCCCACTAATTTCCTGTTTATGTGCTTTACATGTGTGGTCCTATATTATATATCCCACACTATGCTGTGTTCCTCATAGAAAACCTATCAGGAACAACCCATGAGATATTTATTGTGATCCACCATCCCTAATTATAATAAAATGTGATCCATTATCCCAAATATAAATATGTACAGACTATTTCAGGCTGAGCAGTTCTACTTTCACTTTGCACACTACGACCACAGCCAAATGAGTTCAATTTCTCCTCTCTTCTAATCTACTCACAGTTGCTTTCTACATCTCTCTGTTTTTCCGTATCAAATGGGCGTTCAAAATGTGGTTACCATGCAGACCAAATACACAGTGGCGGCACTGAGGAATTTGGTTGCACTAAATCATGGTGTCTGACTAAAATTAGGCACTTTCTACATTAAATGAGGAAATAGATCTTTCTACATGAATAGAACCAAAGTTTCTATTACGAATACAATTTAGCAAGGGTTTTTTTTTCTGCTAAAAGCCTTCAAAGTTGCGAATGGGAGGACGTTGTGACGTCTGTCCATTTGCTTGGTTCTCTGCTGTGATTGGCTGCTGAGTTCTACATGAATATTAATAAGATTTTTCCTCACTGATTGTGTAGGAATATCAATATGAAAAGTACAATAATTTGGTCAAAGCAATTCTTAAATTCTTAGCCTTACCAACCAGAAATATAGAAAATATCTGAAAGTGTGGGATATAAATAAAACCCAACCACATTGATGATACAGATCATTGAAACCCATCACTCGTGGAGTTCCTCCGCCAGACAGCTCACTCATGGATTTCATTGAGCTAATCCACCGCTGTGGTTGGGTTTTATTATAATCCTTGGCGGGGGCCTAGCTCTGAGGTAGCGCGCTTGGCTTCCAACCGCTGGGTCCCGGGTTCGATTCCCGGTCGAGCCTAAGTTGGATGGCTGTTTGATCCTTCGTCTCATTGCCATGATCTCTGCCTGTCCTAATTAGCCCAACTGGTGCAGAAATACAGGACGTAAAGCCCTAATCACCCACCCCCACTTGTTCCAGCTGTCATGGATTCAATCAGATTTTATATGAACTGCCACAATGTTATGATTGTGGCCAATTGCAAACTGGTGCCGATTCTTCAGGAACTGTCCAAAATGGCCCAAATTGTTACTATGTTACGAACAGACACACTACAATCACTACCGATCGACAGTTGGCCTCAATTAGCCCAGTTCCAGGTGGAGAATTGTCTAAGTGGGATGTAAATACATCCTTTTGCGCGGCACCATGTTGGCATTTTTCCCTCATTGACCTCACTTTGATTACATCACATTATGACATCATTACTGCTCCTCCATTGTTCTTGCACTCTGTGACCTCACCAGGGCCATTGTCTACTAATGACGTCACAATACTATATCTGAGTGCAAAGAGGTCAATGAAGCAAAAATGTCAACATGTCTGCCATGTGAACAAGACCCCCCAATCAGGAATTTGATCTCACAGGGACCTTATCTTAATCTCTTGTGTTGACACGTATGATATCACACTATGATATCACCTGCTATCTGCTTAGTACCTACCTACCTACCTAGCTACGACTGGCTGCTTTGACGATACACTGTGTGCACAATTATTATGCAAGTTGCTATTTTGAGGATATTTAGCAGTAAAGTATCAGTGTGACTTTAAATCATTTTTATTTACTTGTTGAAGGTGTACGGACATAATCTGTAAATATTGTTGCTATATAAACGGGGGTTCCCTATAAAGTGAATATTTGGTGCATAATTATTATGCAGGTATGTTCAGTGAATCAGAAATGACCAATAAAATTTGATGAAAATTGGAATAAATGATTGAATATTGCAAAATACATATCAGAAGAGGAGAACAAACACAAGTTTATACAGGAATGTATGTTACTTGTATTTATGTAACATAATTTTGTCATATGGTGTGATAAACAATTAATTTTGTATTATTTTCAAAATATCAATCCTATCTGTCTAAAAATTCCACTCTAATGTTCCAAGAGCCTTCTTGTGCAACCATTTGTGGATTGTGATAGCAGAGTTCACTTAATAAATTCAAAAAGTCAATGCCACTGTTTCAGACAAAATCATATGAACTAACTGATCTGAAATAACATAAGTGGAAATGACCCATATATAGGGAATTACTTTTAAATAATTTGCTGCAAATAATCTTGCAACTGCTTGTTTATTCGGAAAAACTTCTAAATATTTGTAAATCATCGCATATGCTCATTTTATAAATGATTAGGCTAAAGTGACAAGCAAAATGCCCATAAAAGGTCTGAAATTCATCAAAGAGGGCTGGAATTGAACATTCATAATGAGGCTGCAGACAGGGTGGGGGTCTAGCTCAGTGGTTGCACGCTGGGCTTCCAACCACTGGGTCCCGGGTTCAATTCCTGGTTGAGCCTATGTTGGATGGCTGTTTCATCCTTTGTCTCATTGCCATGGTCCCTGCCTGTCCTAATTAGCCCAACTGGTGCAGAAATACAGGACGTAAAGCCCTAATCCACCCCACCCATGAGGCTGCAGAGGGTAATTTCAACTTCTTAGCCCAAAACAGAGACTGGAAACATTTTAGAATTACTTAATTCCACTGTGAACTGAAGAAGATACCACAATACTGTGATTGTGGTATGATATTACTGTTTATTTTGAAATTTTGTCGCGTCAAAAAATATTTAAACATATTTCAAGTATTTTGAATGCTTTTATATATGTTATTCCATCACTGTTATGCTATTCAACAAGTTATTATTTCATTAATTGTCCAAAATGTAGTGGAAAAGTGATGAGCTGGTGAAATTTAAAATCTTTTGCTTTGTGTCACATTATACATAAGCAATGTGAATTTGTTTGATATCGCATAAAGAGTTTTCCTGGGGGGAAGCTTTTGATTCATTGCAGACAACATTGCTTGTTAAATATTATAATTATTGAAAAGTTACGCACAAAATAATTGTGCATGCATTGTACCTGGCTAATCAATCGGCAACTCCACCTTAATCGCCCTAGAAAGTCATGGGCTTCCTAATGGCAAGGGTGTGCAGCCATGCACTAGCTCTTTCTACATGGTACTCCAGTATGTCTGTCACTTTCTATATAATCATCTCTCCTTACACCTTGCTCTCCCTACATCTATTTTTCCCTATACCTTACCAAGTGGGACTGACCTCTTTTTAAAAATAACTCCAGAGGATGTCAAATGAATCCAAGATTCCTATTGCCTAAAGCAATCTCCCAGCCAATAGGAGTCATAGATTAGCATGACATCATCTACAGTTAATCTACTAAAACAAATATGTGCCTAACATGTACTGAATTTACAGCATATTTTGTTCTTTACTCTTATACAGGACACGCTCTGGGCTTCCAACCGCTGGGTCCCGGGTTCGATCCCCGGTCGAGCCTAAGTTGGATGGCTGTTTCATCCTTCATCTCATTGCCATGGTCCCTGCCTGTCCTAATTAGCCCATCAGGTGCAGATATACAGGACGTAAAGCCCTAATCACCCACCCACCCTTATACAGGACACAGTGTATTAGAGTCCTCATCACACATGCGAAATACACGTCTTGGAAAAAGTTCCTGCAATGGACTGATCAGTTGATAGATATCTTGAGACTATTGCTTGTTGAAGGAGCTGATCCAACATGGATACCAGAAGAAACTCAAGGCAAACATGTACCACACATTATGGTAAAATATATTTGGTACTATTCTCTGTACAACATACACACCTGTTTCAGTCATTTACAAGCTACTCTTGAGTTAAACAAAATGGCTACATGCACTATCTATCAAATAACTCCTGATATATTTCACTACACATTTTTGTGCTTTTACATGTGCAAAACTAATCCATGAGTTCAGCTGTAAACCATCTTTAACTTGGTGTGTGTGTGTGTGAGTTATTGTTTAACGCCTCATCAGCACCTGAGTGGGCTATGTAGAGGCTCTCTAGGTTAAGATTGATTAACTATATTTGGTAGTAGAAACCAGAAGCATATAAAAAATCAATAATTGTCTGGGTTGGATATCTGGTAAAGAGATGTTGTAAGGTATTAGCTTGAAACAAAGGTCTTCTAAAGCGTTGTAAGTGGCTGCAATCTAATAAAATATGTTTGATTGTTAGGGGGCACCGACAACTCTGGCATACCGGTGCCGGTTCATTGGCTAAAAGGTGTAAATGTGTAAGTCTTGAATGTCCTATGAGGCATCTGTGATATATTCCTTGATCTTTGCGAGTATTGAACCTACTAGGTATTTTATTTTGAATGCAAGGTAAGATTGAATGCAACTTGTTGTTATTACATTCATTCCATTGTCTTTGCCAGCAAGACATGATAAAAGATTTTATAGTCATTTTAAATCTTTAACTTGGTATGACAAGGCTGTTTCAAAGATAAAGCTCACAAATGGCCCAGCTGTTAAAGACCTCCCCAGCTATGATGTCAAAATGTCGTTAAACAAGTATACCTACACAAACCTACAGTTACCAGGGTGGGGGCCTAGCTCAGAGGTAGCGCTCTGGGCTTCCAACCGCTGGGTCCCGGGTTCCATTTATAGGGTTCGATTCCGGTCGAGCCTAAGTTGGATGGCTGTTTCATCTTTCATCTCATTGCCATGGTCTCTGCCTGTCCTAATTAGGTGCAGAAATACAGGACGTAAAGCTGTAATCACCCACCCCACCCCCTACAGTTACCATCTCCTCCTCAGAACTCCACACTTTAACGCCCTAAGTGGATAATTAAATTCACTCAGAAATTATCTTTCTAGTCAATAGCTTTATCAATTTTACAGTTAAACAAGTTAAAATATCATTTCAACATGGTTTCAGTTCCCTAATGAGTAATTGGAGCCAAATATATGACATAATAGACCAGTGTGTTGTCATATAATTCCTGGCAATTGTTCTCTGTTCGTGAATACCGCCTCATTTCCCCAGCATAGCGCATCCTACTTACGAGAGTGTGTGATCTATTTAATCTGTGGGCACAAGATGCGAATGCTAGCACGTAACAATGTGAGCCAGTTTGTAGCGTCACCATCTGGCTAATGTTGGTAGAACTACTGCAGCTGGGCTGTCAACACAGTCAAATGCAGATTGCTAATCTAAACCCATCATTATGAATGATGATAATATGAAGGTATATATATATATATATATATATATATATATATATATATATATATTTATTGATAGTCAGGAATAAGGAAAAAATAATGAGACTTCATCCTATATTTAAATCTTTATTGTCCTCATGCACTGATATACATTTTTTTATTTGATATTTTGCTAACAATAATAAACTGCATCCACCTGTAACATATATTTGCAGATTCCTGGCTGGTCCTGTATATATTAGCGGAGTATTTGATGTCATTTAGTATTTTGCTTTCGTGACGTTAGCCAAAGCTACCAATTCCCTTTGGTTACTGACTATATATAGCCTCTACATAGCCCACTCAGGTGCTGATGAGGCGTTAAACACACACACACACACACACACACACACACACACACACACACACACACACACACACACACACACACACTGACTCTATATACTATATTGTAATTTGATTTGGAAGCATATTATGTTTTACAAAGTTCTTCTGCCTGTCCTAATTAGCCCAACTGGTGCAGAAATACAGGACGTAAAGCCCTAATCACCCACCCACCCTTTACAAAGTTCTTACTTCTTATGAAGGTAAACCTGCAGGAACCCTGATTGACTATATATCGTATATTGTAATATGATTTGTTTTCAGGATACAGGACGTAAAGCCCGTTTTCAGGGTGATGAGGGTTCTGTTCTTTACAAGTTTCTTCGAATTGTGAAAATTCCTATTGACAATGCCTTGGAGAAACTTCTACCATTGTTTCTAACTGAGAAATGCCTGAGCCACATGGAACCAAAAGGCACAGTGTTGCATGCTTTGGTTGATTATAATACAGTTTTTTTCCCAGAAGAGTTGCCACCCGGTGTCATTGAGCATTATGAAGAAATTGTGTCAGGAATCATTAAAAGAAGGCCAACTTTGCTTGATACAACTGCTTGTGATGGATCTACTGCCCTGCATATTTTTGCAAAGCAAATTTATTATAATCCTTTGGGATATGAAATCTTACCTGTTCTCATGACTACAAAAAATGTCAATAGCCGCAACAATAATTTCGAGACACCGTTTTCTTGGATTGTAGCAGGGAAAGTACAAAATGAAAACAAAAGTCCACATACATTCAAAATAAACTCGGACATGGAAAAGGTTTTTGTTAGCAAAGGAGCAGATGCTAACTTAGCAAGGGCTGGATCAGCAGCATCGGTGTAAGTAAAGTTAAAGAGACTATTATGTTTCTTGAAAAACATTGCCCTCTATTAGAGCGGTGGTTGGGTGGAAGTTGGTTAGCATGACTGGTTCTATAACTGTAGTTCTGGTTGCTTGAGTTCAAAGTCACTCTAGTAGCAGGGTCATTTTGTGACCCTTTTCTTTCATATTTTAACTAATCTATTTTTTGCATGTCCACTTTATTCAATTTTGTGAGTTTGCATTCATTATTTTGAATAATTTCCTCTTAGGTCAGTAATTTTGTGATCATATGTTCTCCCTCGATTCTTTCCAAAGGTTATTTCTGATGGTAGGGAGTGGTGAGGCTCTATATCATCTTTTTGCATGCCTTTATTGACTTCCTCCTGGCGAGGGTGGTTACACTTGGGGTAAAGACCTTGAGCCCCAGTGGCCAAATAATGGCACTGTTAAATACACTCTTGTTATCTTGTTATCTAGCACCTCCACACTGAAGCATAGACCTGACCTCAATGGTTAAAATACCATGAAATACAATATACTGTACCTATAATCATTGAGCAAAATGTTTAAACATTTGTCTGATGCCATTTGCTTTCAGCGATTGACATCTAACTTGCATGATACATGTATGTACCCATAGCCATGGACAGCCACTGCCATAAGTGAAAATCTGAGCTAAACCTTTACTAAGTTACTTATGTTATAGAGCTTGAATTTCAAGACTTATATTCAATAGTTTTTAGCATGAAAATCATTTGTGACTCAAAATGACTTTTGTTGCATGGGTATTATAAAGACAACCAATAAGCCAATTCCCTCATAATTTGCAGATATCCTTGGATTCAACATGAATTGGTAACAAAGAAATGGACATTGGAAGGACATTTCGATCATGTTGGAGATTGGACAGATTTTAGCAGGAAATAAATCTACTGCACAACAAATATGCAGTACTATGATTACCACACATGTATCGTGGGAACCATCACTTTTTATGATGAATCTTCTTTGTTTTTGCACTGAAAATGAAGCCAAAATTACAGATGCAGATTTACATATTATTTTATCATGGAGCAATGCCCTGACCAGTAATAAACATCGTGCAATGCTATACTTAAGAATTCTCATGGCAGTAAATAAGCATAAGAACTGCAAATGTGAGTTGAAAAGTCTTGGAGATCTGTATTCAATATCAGGAGAGTTTATTGATATGGCACGGCAGCTCACTCAACTGATGTATGACACAATGGATACCTGTTTGAGATCAGGAAACCTGATTGAATTTTTACTGTTTGTCTCCAGAGAAGTAAATCAAGGGTTGTTAAATAATAGCTCAATGTACAATTTAAATGCTACTAACTGGCTGTGCAGAAGTCCATTGCATCTGGCTGTTATATTTCTTGACAGTGAAACTTTGAAACACTTGCCTGGAAGGTTAATCAAAGAGTACGTTAACACAAAGGATATACATGGTTGTACACCATTGCATGTGGCATATTTGCACCACAGTGAAGATGCAGTTCGATTTCTACTATCACACGGGGCTAATGAGGATGTGACAGACAAATTTGACGTAACGCCAAGATCTTTGGGATTGCGTCCTGGTGTTGTCTTGAGAGAAGGCCAATTGAAGACTGTGTATTATGATAAAGATGGATGCTCCACCATTACAGAAGACCATCCTGATGTGAAATACCACAAGATGTGTTGTGATTTCATCCAAAGTAAATCTGGCATTCTGGAACAGCTGAGACCAATGTTAGTTCTCAGTGAAAAAGAAGCGGATGAATTATGCGATGAGCTTACAATTCTCTTCGGGCGAATGACAGAGGATACTGACTTAAGAGGATGCAGATTGTTATCACTGGCAGTATGAGAGAGAAGTTGAAAATAGGGCGTTTAGATGAAGCTGATATTCAGATAAGGTTCAAAAGCACTTCTGTACAGATCAATGATAACAAGTGATTTCTTAAGGAGTTTTCATATAACATGATTGACAATCTCAACAAGATCAGTTGGGATGGAATTGACCTCAGACCAATTTCCGCTAGATGTCCTTGGAAGTTCATCAGGGAGGGATGTAGTTTGGCAGCAGGTGTGACATTGTCTGTGGATGTTGTGCCTCTCATCATTTTTGATGAAGAAGATACGGAAGAGGAGGAAGAAGAATGGGAACATCCCCTAATGAAGCAACAAGATCTGTACAAACTACATCAAGAAATTCTGGAGGAAAGTCCTGTACACAGAGGCATGGAGTTTTCCACACTCGATACATGGAGAGATAGCACAAACTTCTACAGCACTAAGTTTGCATATGATTGGGATATTATTGACTGCCTCCTGCCGAGCTGCAGACTAGCAATTGTCATTTCAAAAGCTCTAGTTGAGGTGAGTTAAATGGTCCCTCTCTAAAAGGTTCATTGTTAACTCTTATGGTTTTCATTAGTAACGTCTTCTTGATATGTATCTTGATATGTAACTTGCATGAGTGAAAATTTTAGCAAAGCAAACAAGATGATATAATGCCTATCAATAGAACATGATGAGGCATATGAATAGTATGTGGTCTTCGTACCTTACTTGTAGCCCAGACATAAGTGACCTTTCAGGTTAAGACTTGTAATTTCACTCTAAACACGATTTCAGAATAAAATCACATTTGTCTGAGGCCTCCAGCAACTGTGTGTAAAAACAACTTCTTAGGTCACATGACCTGGATTGACCAATCAAGTTGCCCCCTGGCTAACCCCAGTTCTACCTACAATTTCTCACACTTGACCAAAAAAATCTTGTTTGTCATGACTGGGGTTCTTACGACAAAAACATGTCTGAGACAATATGTAATGTCACTCTGAAAGTTTTTCAACACAATATATATACCAACCTAAATACCACTGAAAGCTCATTCTTACTATTGGTTTCTCAATCAGTAGCTGATGAGAGCTGTCTTCAACAGTCTTTAACAGACCCAGAAGTCAAAATTTGATTATCTGACTTATGAATTTGTTTATTGGTAAGGAATTTACAAAGAAAATGCTTGCCACAGGAACAAAGATTATCAGGGAAATATATTAGATGTGAAACAGTACAAAAGAGTGTTTTTTTAATATTTTTCTAATTCCAGGCATATGATTGGTGCAAGGGTGACAAGGATCATGTTGAAATGCCTGTCCTTGGCAAATCGGATATGGTTAAAACAAAATATGAAAAGTTGAATTTTAATCCAAATCCCAAATGGACAACTGATGAAGATCTAGATCAATATGGAGAGGAAGCAAGACTTTGGGCCTGTCAGATTTTTGCACTCATAAAATGTCTTGCAATATCCAGTAGAAAGTTCAAGACCTTCTGGGACAGATATAGTTATTCTGTTCCCCTTATTAATCTTAATAATTTTGGAGAAGTTGAATATGTCTGTGACATTTGTGACTGTTTGTTGGAACACCTAGATGAAAATTGTTTCTGGGGGAAAGTTTGCACAGGTGAAAAGTACAGTTGAACCGCAGCAATTGCCATTGTGAAAAACTAGGACATTTACTTAATGACTGGAGGAGGTGTATCAGTTTATTAATCAGTTCTCATTGCTCCAGGCAGCCGCCATTTTGCTGGTGCTGTTCCTTTAGTCCAAGTGCGGCCTCTCAGGTCTGTGTGGTGCTTTTGCGTGCGTTTTAAGGCCACTATGCTGGCAAGCTGCTGCTTTATATGACAATGCATAAGACAGGTGATCTAACAGTGAAATGTCTTAGAACTGTTTTACAATAGAAGTGAGCAGTTTGGCAAATGCCTTGGATGAACTTTGTGTGTCATCAAAATAATAAGTAGTAAAGAATACCTTACTCTTGTTTCTGCCTTTTTGATTAAGCAACTAGGGTGGACCAGGTGGGGGTGGCAAGTTTCTATGATTAGGATTGGAGTATGTATGCACCTTATGCCAGTGAGTTTCAAAAATCTGGACACATTAACGTTTACTCTTATTCTCTACCACCAGCCAGAGAAGCTGGCCATAGTGGTTTCATGTCAGAGAAATGTCTACTTGAGTGAGGTTATATTAACCAATACACAGACTTTGCATTAGGCCTATCATTGAATTTAGACAGCCAGCATTAAGGAACTGATACATTTTTGAGATGTGTTGTTTTACACTTGAACCTCTCAGTAAGTATTGCTTGACAATCCTTGGCCAATGTCAGGGTGGTAGCACTTCGGATAAAAGAGGTCAAACTCCAGTGGCCAACATTTGGCACTATGCATTTCACACTCTTGTTATACCTATCTAGCCAACTCACAGACATTACTAACCCTGACAGTTGTGCATTAAAATGTTGTTAAACAATGTGTATTTACAAACCTTTGGAAGTCCTGGGGCTGCTCGTGCCAAAGTTGGTAACTGGGCAAAGCCCTTGGACACCAGTTGCCAACATAGGGCATTGTGCAATGCACACTTTAGTTCTGCCTGTCTAGCTATCCCATACCTAGCAAAGATGTAAATGACCTAACCTATTTATATGTCATAATATACATTGTATCTCTACCTTGTAACTACATTAATGGCATGAATGATCATAGGAGTGATCCTACTTTTGATATATTGTGTAATAAGTATGCCAATAGAGTTATATTGAAATGAGTGGATGTAAATGAATTGTATACTAGGATTCAAACTGATTGATCACACATTGGTTATCCACTGGTTCTTCCGTCTTATTTTTCCCTGCATACATGGAGCCACAAAAATTGATGGATTTTGGCAAAGAGTTATACACCCACTTTCTAAATGATGATGCCACATCTGCTTTAATGATAAATAGTTGCTGCTTTCTCAAGTTCATTCTCCACCTCTTCTGGAAAAATTATTAGCTGAATTATAATTTTGTTGGCTGCCTCCTAAGTTAAATCCCTTCTTTGGGTTGTTCTGAGTTCCATTGGATTCACTGTCAAGCTGTTCACTTGGATATTCCCCATGTTCTCATTCACTGTCAGAAACAGTTCCAGCAGTTCACTGACAACTTCAACAACCCATAGGGTTTGTATGTATTATGATCATAGATGATCCTAACATTTCGTCTAACCTCAAGAAAAATTATTGTAGAATTTTGTAGGTTATGCGAGGATTGATCACGTATGGAATTTAATTGGCATGCCAGGAGTAATTCTAAATGGGATTTAAATTCCTTAGTAGTTACTGTTACTGTTGTTTCTCTGTAGCCATGTCAAATAGCTATAATCATGACAACAAGGCATATAATTGTTCATAGTTTGTAATTAAACTCATCTAGCAATAAAATGTACTACTACTGCATTGACAATTTTAACATAGTCATACGTTATTGACAACATCCATTGAATGAATGAATGATACCTTCTAAATTCTCTCTTGTATCAACACTGGTCAGATCGTAAGATTGGTTGATAATTTGTATTGGAAAGTATTGCCACAGGTATACACAAAGTTACTAGAAATATCTAACGGACATTTGCTTGCAATATGGCAGTGACAATATTGCTTGATTTTCTTCCAAGAGTGGGACGAGTGACTCGTGAACTTCTTTCGGAGAGATCCTTTGATATTACCCAGTAAGTCATCATGTCTCCTTTTCCCTGAAACAGACAACTTAATTTCTCATTGAAAGCCCTGATGCTGGGTGTTAATGCTTTGGTTGAAGACCTCCAACCCCAGTGACGCAGGTCTCTGTGCTTGCAAACTCGTTCGTTATGCCGGTCTATGGCTATTTCATGAAATTAATCATTTGTAAACATAATATTGTAATTGGCTTCACAAATAAGGCCACCTAAACATTAAGATGATGTTAAGATCAATAAACCTACACCAGAGGTTTTTTCTTTGTACTTACGTGAATCTTCACCGGGTAGGCTGGTTCTATTTTGAAAGGCTGGGACTTGAGTTGGTCCCTGGTTGATGGACTAATGTGCACTTTCATTGGCTGCAAGAAGGTAAGGTGCAAAGACACTTTTATATTCATTTGTAGTAGAAAATTCAGTCGACTAAAAAATTAACAAATGTTGTGCTCTGTAAGTAAGCAACATAATTTTTTTAAAAAACCTGCTTGAAGAAATGGAATCTAAAATTAATTTTTTTTCTTACTGCATTGATGATATGGTAGTTCATCAGTTTTCAATAACATTACCTGATGTTAATCTAAAAACTATATGTCAGCTTCTGTTAAATATGTTCGTAAGACTAGTGGGAGGGTTGCCAACTCTCACGGTAACTTCCTTACATCTCTGTTATAACAGGAAGATGATCTGTTAAGTGCTTCAATGACCAACAATCATTGTGTCACTTATAGTTTTACACTTATGATTTTACAAAGGTAAAAACAACATACTGTTTGCTAAAATATGAGACTTCTTTTGAGCCCATCCAAAATTTAAAAAACCTAGACTTGTTCAGTATATACTAATTATATTATGAATAAGCTTTAGGAAAGCATTAGAAAATATCTCGCCTCTCCTGAACTCTCCATCTTATTGGCAGTGCTGACGCTTTCTCCGATGAGGCAATAGCGAGGCATCTTTACACCAACCACCCCAGCTACCACTGGGCCCGTGTGGATTCCTAGGTAATAAAAAATATATTTATTTTTGGGTTATATTTACAATTGACTTAACTCTGTATTGCAATATCCAAAAACTAGTAAATACACGGTGAGAAACTTGTGTGTTTAAAATTCATTACATTCGCTCAATGGATAGTTAGTCCTTAGCCACCTTATGAACGTGAAGACCTTAAAGACCCCAGTGCGTTTGGCCAACTCATGGCCGGGTTAGGGCCTAGCCCAGTGGTAGCAAGCTATACTTCCAATCGCTGGGTCCTGGGTTCAATTCCCGTTCAAGCCTAAGTCCATCATATCATTGCTGTGGTCCCTGCCTGTCCTAATTAGCCTATCAAGTGCAGAAATACAGGACAAAAAGCTCTAATCCACCCACCCACCCGGTCGCCAACACATGGCTTTGTGCCATTCACTCTCTAGTTTTTCCTGTCTAGTTGATGTCTAGCCCTCGCTACCTGACACCCTTAGTTAATGCTTATCAGGCCAGTTAAATTTTGTTTGGTCAGACATCTTCGTTGAATTGAATTAAACCATATAAAAATGATACGGAATTATGCTGGCCTTGTTGATGTTAGAGTGTTCGATTAACAGCAGTGTGTATTGTTAATTGAAGTTGCTGCACAGGGGAGCTAGTTAATTAATATATCCTGTTAGGCAGGTGACTATGTCATGTTAGAGGGGTGACTAATAATATGTGACCACCCAGATGCTTCAACATTAGAACAAAATACAAGTTTACAAATCTATAAATTCTATATCTCACCCACTCTTATCCTCAGGCTTTGCCCTGGACGTGATGGGTCCGGTACTCGTTTGATGGCTTCAATCATATCAAACCCCATATCTGTAACATAGACCGCATGGAACTTCGTCTTCACTGGAGCACCACTGACTACCATGTATGCATCTCCTATTGTTTCAACCTAAAAAACAATGTAAGGTAAAGTGCTCGTAGGATGGTAACACTGGGGGTAATACCTCAAACTCCAGGGGCCAACACAGGGCTCTGAAGTGCACACTGTACTGTTATGCTGGTCTAGCTATCCTGTCACAGCTGTGAATGACCTTCCTGGCAACACATTGTTAAACATGATGTACATAGTAGTAGTAGTAAAATTGTATTTATTGTCGTTTCAATTCGCATACATTGTTCAAGAAAAAATAAAGGAACCAAGCAGAAGCTTCTGTACGACATACTAATAAGAATACATAAACAAATCTAATAGGACTAACAATTATATAATAAATATAGCACATTTCTGTATAGCACTTCATTTTAGGTTCAGCACCTTTTGAGTCAGCATTGTTACAAGTTATCACAAACAGCTCTTTAATAAATCAATGCATTTGACAAGTCATTTCTACATTTTGTGTGAGATTGTAGTTTATAAAAAATTAATATTCATAATGTCATTTTGATTATATAATGATATAACTAACTAACTGATGTATGACATGAAAACAGTTATATATGCATTTTATTAAACTATAGGATAGATACAGGCCATATTAGCATCAAGCAAGGTACTTGTGGTATGTTAATGGTAATATATTGTGAATGGACAGCATAAAGCAAAGTTAAGCTATTTAAGCTTGTAAAACGTGTCATTCTAGCTGAAATAAACGTTGCATCAATTCATTTAGAAAATTCAAAATGTTACCTTGTAAACTCTGTGTTTCTCGGTAAGGTTATCAAACTCAGTGAACATGGAATTTAACATTCGGACGACCTGCATTGGTGTGATGGCGCTGCAGACCGTTGTAAAACTAACCACATCGGTGAAGAGAATACTAACAGATTCATACACCTGAAATTGGAGAATCCCAATGTTTATTTAACATGGCAATTATAGATTGATAAATGAATTTGAGTTCAATAAACATAAGTAGAGAATGCTAAATGTTCAATGAATATTAAAGAATGTGGATATTAATGAATGCTAGCTGCCTCCCTCACGAGACATTTATAGCATACATAAATACTTACTTATGAGACATTCATAGGATAATCACCTGTGAGACATTCCAAACAACCTAGATAATCACTTGTGAGATATTCACAACAACAGCCCAATATTAAGTTGAGATACATTCACAACAACCCCTAAAATTCACTTGTGAGACATTCATAACAGCACCTTAATGCTAACTCGTCAGACATTCATAACAGTATACTTAGCTACAAGTCCCCTGTACACAGGACAGGGTTACATCGATCTAGATGAAAAAATATGGAATTTTGCCTTGTCCGGAAACTATCCTTTTAATAAACGTTTGCCATACCAAATGTACCTGGTCTAGGGTTAGACATACCTTTTTTCTATTATATCACGCTAAGATATGGTTGATTTCTTTCAATTTCAATCAATTTCGGTGCCATTTTCGAATTCACATTTCGTTGATAATGCTTGACAGCCGCTGGGGGCATTCCCTGCGTCAGAATGAAAGCGAGGCGTTGGGAAAACCCCCCCTGTGGACGCCATTGACACAATGTGGTGCCACTGTGCCTGTTCAGACTTGTTGATGTTAAAAAATTGGTGAATAATTTGCTCTATTTGCTTGGTATTGAATTTGAATCATGTGGATGTTTTTTATATCAAATTGACAGAACTAAGGACTTGGCAGCATTATTCCGTGTGAATTTTATCCCCTAGGGCAATGCACGCTAGAACGTCGCCGGAGCCCTCTAGCAAGGTTTGGCGGTACTAGGCAAATGGATTATCAACGAACGTGAACTCGAAAATGGCACAGTAGTTTAATTGGTAGAAATCAACCATATCTGAGTGCGACACAATAGTAAACAGAGCAGTCCTCCAGACATAACGACGAAATAAGGTATGCTAACGTGTTTGTTCAAAAATGTCAAATTCCAAGAATTCCTATACAAGTCGTTCCGACCCTACGTCGCATCTAATGCAATGTAGGTCGGTTCTGGCTATGGCATACTCATTGTATTGTATTGTATTGCTGGTTATTGACTGTATAAAGAAGGAGCTCAATACAAAATCTCAAAATTTGAGTATAATATTTTGGATTTTATGGGGGAAGCACAAATATAAAAGATATTTTACACCATTATGAAATGTATAGTACTTATAAATGTAGTTTGTAGAGTCACTGGAAATGACATAAGATTTGATAAACAAGTTTACTTGAGATAGTCTCTGGCTTTGTTTTCACCAGGTCAGGCACCGAGGAAGTGTCCAGGGAAGGGAATAGGTGGAGGATATGTGATGTCCTTGGACAATCATTTAGGACATGTCACTCAGTCTGTATTCCTTCACCTCCCGGTCGAGCCTAAGTTGGATGGCTGTTTCATCCTTCGTCTCATTGCCATGGCCTCTACCTGTTCTAATTAGCCCAACTGGTGCAGAAATACAGGACGTAAAGCCCGAATCACCCCTTCACCCACTGTATTCCTTCACCACATTCGCATAGTCTCTCGTCTTTTGGTATATGCGACCACATTTGAGACATTAAAAATATCACCATAATACTCACTTGTGAAATTCATAATAGAACCCTAATTCACTTGTGAGACATTCACAACAGCACCTTAAAACTCACCTGTGAGACATTCATAAGAGCACCTCCAGTCCTCAGCTTGTCTGCCACTTGTTTTGGAATCATCTGATAGAGCAAGGCATCTGTTCTCTTCAACTCTTCATCCACTTTTTTCATGCTGTCCTCCAGTCGTTTTGATTTGCTTTGTTCCTAATAAAGAATACTGAAACTGTAAACTAAAAGAAAATTTTGATAGCATGGTCAGCCACCCCTTAGTAGTTATTGTGTGGGCTCGTTCAGTAATTCATCAAATTTATATATATATAATCTTTAATCACACACATAAATGGTGAACTTGATATGATACAATGTAGAAAAAAAAATTCAAAAATCAATTATTATTTACATAGTATATGGTTGATTTAAATATAAGAGTCTCCCATTATGAGAAATAAATTAAATTGACTAGTTTTCTCATTCTGAAAGTACAACTTTCTCGAAGTGGCTGACTTAAGTGGTTCATTATGAAAAGTTTACTAAAACTATAATGTAATAATTACCAATTTTAGGAACACCCTATTACATTTCAAATCACACCGTCAGACTGGTGTTGCCACCAATGGCCAGGAAATGGCAATAAAGGACCAAAGTTGGCCAATTTTGGACAGACCTGATCGAGTAGTAGCCTGATCTCTGCCTGTTGTTGAGTTCCAGCCAGAACGAGGTCCCTGCTTGAGTCGTGCATGCTGAGGTCGTTCAGGTACATACCAGTTCTCATCATTGTTTCCAGGTTTTCCATGCTTCAAAATTTCAAGAAATATGCATTTAGACTACAAACTAAAAATTTGGGTAAATACAGCCTTCTCATAAAGGCTTTAGTGGAGCAAAGTTATATCTACAAGTAATGTCCTTTACATTGATTACAACTGTAGCTCTTAATTGAGGCTTGGCTGATCAATGAATTGGACTAAATAGAAAACCCAACTAAATTTTAAGACCTTCACTGGGTTCCAAAATCAATGTTTAGAATTCTTCATTGGGTTCCAAAATCAATGTTTAGAATTCTTCATTGGGTTCCAAAATCAATTTTTAGACTTCTTCTCTGGGTCCCAAATTCATGATTAAAATGTTAAAAAAGTCTCAGTTAAGACAGACTTGTTTTAGAGTGAGCATGGACAGTTCAGGGTTGAAATAGACCGATCAGAAAGATTGTATAATAATTGACCAACTTTTCTAGCCCATTCCAATGTCCTTGTCATAAAATACTTGTCTTTGCTATACAGGCCATTAGTGGGGGAAGATACAGAAATAGCATTACAATTGACCTTGGTCAAAAGAGGTGCAAACAAGTTTATTGCCCAGATGTCGGGGTGATTATATCATTCTTATCAAATGTTTCAATCAGAGCTAATCAGTCTGAAAAGTCATTATGAGGATGCAACTGTCCATGCTCGCTCTAAAACTGCTGTGTCACACTTTCTTCTTGTTAAGTCTTAGGATGGTCAAATATGTGGGGTTCCATGGTATATGAACAAAATTGTACATGAATATACAGTCAAACCAAAAGTTATTCAGACATGTTACTTTTGATCAATATATCACCTTCCTAAACGACATTGACACAGACATTGCAATCACAGCCTCAGAGTGTTATTGAAATTAACATGACAATGATACAATGGAATCCAGTGTCACCTTAAGCTAAATCACTATTAATATGTTTAAAATTTGCATGAAATTCCGAAAGAGTCTGAATAATTTTTGGTGTGACTGTACTTACACTGGGGTGCCTATAAACAGGAAGGAATTCCAGTGCTTCATATGAAACATTTGGCCCTTCAATCGAAGAATCTTGTAATCCGCTTCTTCCTCTTCTTCATTTTCAGCTGAAATGGAGAATTAACAAAACTAAAGAATGTGATCCTGTGTCTGTATGTTGTATTTTTTCATATTTATAAACTTGGAAAGGTTGATATTTACAATGTAAATAAAGGGAAGGCAGATGTAAATTGGGAGACATTTGGTAAAAATTTGGGTACGTTTTAAAAATAGAATAAAGGTACATTTTATATATGAAATAGGGAAAGAGATCTCAAGTTAATATGCATTGATAAGTCATTTCTCAAGTTAATATGCATTGATAAGTCATTTCTATCAGTTTTCACCATACTTTTCAATGCTGTAAAAACAGTACTGAGTCTCTTGAAATTTAGTGTTGCAAATAGGAGTGCCTACAATATTGATGTATTCCATGGATATGTTCTAAAGCTGGGAATTTAGCTAATCCAAAGTGGCATTTATCTGGGTTTCCTAATTCTCATGTAAACCTATACTTTTCTAACTTTCCGCATCAGGTCATTGAGCGTCATTGGATCCAGGTGTTACTTCGCCCTCATCGACAGTTGGTTTGATTCAAGTCATGAGTCAAAGTGAAAGGATCAATAGTTCGATCAAGACATCAAAGGAGGTCAATACCCTACTATTTCTCCTGATTAAAAATGTATTTTAGACCTTTTGGCTATAGCATGAAATTCATGAGTCCTGGGCCACCTCGCGGCCAGGGTGGTCACACTTTGGGTGACCTTTAACCCCAGTGACCAACATTGCACACTCTACAGTTATGCATGGTAGCTATTCTGTACCTTTACACAGATTCGAAGAACCTTACCAGTTGCCACTTTGATTTTGTAAAACAAAATATGTACCAATGTATGACGTTTATTCCCTATAAAGTTAGAGGGAGGACAGCTCTGTCTGGATCAAGTTGTTTCTACCTACCCTCAGTGTTCGTAGTTGTCGAAGAGTCGACCACAGGGTCTGAAGTATGAAGTTCAAATACGTTGTTGATGTAATGTAATATCTGCAATGATGGAGACAAACGTTTGTTTTTCATTGATAAACAGTGACAATGAGAAAGTGAGGTTTTTGGCCAATATGGCAAGTCAATCTGCACAATTGGTGGAAACCTGGACTGGATCAGGAGACAGTATGGAGCCCAGACATATTAAATGGCCACTATCAGCTCAACTCAGTTTGCTCACTGATGATGAGCAAGCAACTGTAGTAGCTGTGAAAGACTTCATTTTTGGAAAAATAGACAAAGACTTTTTACCCCATTAATTTTCCATTTATGTATTAAATAACATTGTAAATTAACTTTATAATTTCTGTGTATACCTTTAATCAAAGTGTATTTAATAAACATATATATTGTAAATTCTCACCATCTTAAAATTCTAAAAGAGGCATTTACTTGTCGGGTATTAAGTATTAGTTTTATCCTGAATAAGAAGGAGTTAACTAAAATGGTTGTTGGTTATATCCCGACACTGAAGGTGGAGGGATATAACCAACAAAAATGTTAGTTACCCGACTATGAGGGATATAACTAACTTATACTCCATTGGGCATATTTACTGATTTGTTTGATTGTTTGTTTTGTTTTAATGCCTTTATTATGCATAACAGTTCAGTTTTCACTCCGGAGGGAGTTAACTAACATTTTCGTTGGTTATATCCCGCAAAAGAAAAATAGAAAAGGTCACGTGGTGAAGTATAACCCAGGTTATACTTCACCTATAGATAGTTTTCCTGTTGTTCTGAGTGATATCCAACAAAAATGTTAGTCTCGACTACGAGGGATATAACTATTATATATCTGTAAGAGTATTGCTGTAATCATGTCTCAGGCTGCTGTTCAATATAACTGAATTTCATGTCTTTTACCAGCCTCATGAACAGACAGAAACACATTATTGATGAAATTCATGCACACAATAGAAGTCTGATGGAAAAGTTGAAAGATGTAATCTGAAGGTAATATAAGACAGAGACTTTGCCTTGTTTTATTATTACAGAGGATATCTTGGCATGGGGCTAATTCAGCCAAACGATATTTGGCGATAGGTGTAGGTAGTTGTGGCTTCAAGTTGAGAGTCCACCAGCTACAGACAGCTGAAAGGTGGTTTTACCATTGATCTTTTACCTACATGTAGATAACACTTAACTTAGTGGTTTCTTCTGATATCTTATAATTTAAATATTCATTTATTTATTTCTTAATCTGTATATATTTTTCCTTTATTCAAGGTGGCATCTACATAAACACTATGTCATATAGCTTACGGATGTCTCCTGACCACCCATTTCGCGCTTTATGTTTTTAATAATTGTAGGATAGTATGTTGTATGTATGAATGTTTGCCTTTATATCTCTGTATATGTGTATAATTAGGTCAAATAAACTACCAAACTACATACTACTTACTCAAATGCAGGTACAGTGTTAAGTTCAAAACCAATATTCTAAACCCTTAACTTACATTTTCCTCATTTAATGTTACCAGAGGTCTTTTCAACACGAAAACCTCATCGACCGGGTGACCTCGGATATAGGGGACAAGTTTTTGTAGACTTGCGCCAGCGTCATTGATGACCAGGTTTTCATCAAACACAAAATTAAAAGGAAATACAATGTTCAACATCTCGTATGTAATTGGCAAATCTTTCGTTAACTCCAGTCGGGCTAGCTCTTCATTTTTCCTTTCGATAAATGCTGAAAAACAAGAGTGTACGTTAGTTAATGAGCTACTTGATAATAGTAAAAAGCACCAGTTATTTATCATAAGTCAGAATAAAGATGTAGTTCTGTTATATATTACACGACACAGGACCCTTATTGGCAAGGAATTTTTCAGACAAAAAATGAATATGAAATAAAATAAAGAATTCACCTTTATTGTCAAACTTGAGTCTCATGACTATGTAAGTCATATTCCTGTTTTCCTCTTCCTGTAAAACTTCCACGTCCAAGTCGGTATGATAAACCTGGAGATAGATAGATAAATAGATAGATAGATAGATAGATGGAGAGATAGAGAGATAGATAGATAGACAGATAGATAGATAGATAGATGGATGGATGGCCTGTTGTCATATATATTCATCATATATTTTTTAAACTTGCATATGAATATATCTTTGTACCATCATTTTAATGTATTTATTTTCATTTATTTATACACTGAGCAAGACGTGCCTCTCTAGCAATGGATTTTATTTGCCCTGTGACGTATGGCAGGTAGCCTTTTCTTCTGCTGCGATAATGTAGGGTAACTCCTGAAACAAAGAAAGATGGAGGTTTTTTTTCCTGTGTAAAAATAGAATAAATAATAAATGAGACTTGAGTTTGTATACAACGTTGATGTTTCATAGCCTTGGAAACTGAAATCCAGAGGAAATCAGGTGAATCCATCAATCCCATTGTCCCTCAGCCAATGGGAGACCTGAATTTACATTACATCATCTGTAGTTCAGTGTCCAAGTAAATGAAATCTGTTGTCTTAAATAGTAATATTAAAAGTTCAATACCATCTTTAGTTTCATTCTCACAGAAGAAACTTGGAGGCTTGATGTTGGGGTAAGTAAACCTCAGGTATTCATGCAAGTTGTCCAAGCAGTTGAAGAAATCTCTGAGATGCCTGCCCAGCACTTTGATGACTCTATCGTAGCCATATTGAGTGATGTAATGGTAGAATTCGCTGCCACAGGCCTCCATCAGGGCATTGGAATCCATTCCTGTTATTTCTGATGCTGCCTGAAACATTATTTATTTATTTAATGATTAAGGACAAAACGCGTCGCCTTCAACATTTGATCCACATTCAAAACCATGACATGAGGTTTTCTGGTATCAATCAAAATTTTATGTCAGTGGGTGTCTGTTGCCATGGGTTCAACATGTTACACTTATCACTGTATTATAAATATCGTTAATATGGGATATTTTCCAGTGGTGCCCAACTGGTATTATCTCTGAGCATCTGTCACGTCAAAAATTTTCTAGCTCCCTTGATTACTGGAGACCTAATTCTGGAGCAAACTTACCTCTGACATACGTACAATATGTTATATTAGTTTATTGTATTGCTTAATTGGAAGGTTGGCTGCACAGTCAGTCAGGCATGACGATTTTTCATGTAACAAACACCACTTGCTTAATGCACAATCTTCAATAGACAAGACCACTTCCCCGCTTTAGACGGTAGAGCTTTCAACACCGGCCCTTGCCAATATATATAACATTGCTCAGTGATGACAGCCCTTATACTTTTAACTAATACCAAGGCTCCTGACTACATTACCTGGATTCTCATCTCAAGAGGCAGCTTATTCATTTGCAACAGCCAATCAGAATGTAGCTGAATACATTAGGAAATGCCCTGAGCTTGATGGCAATTCTTTTGCTAGTTTACCAGTTAGACTTAAATACAAACAAATCTGCCTAATAGCCTATAGGCTGGCTTACAGCATTGAATGTCTAACAGTGAAATTGCATATCAATTTGTATTGTTTGTATTGATTACACTCAATTCTTAAACAACCTTGGGTTACTCAGGTCACTTAATTGGCTTGAAGCAGACAGCACACAGTGATTGGGAGAAATTGGTCAATCAGGAAGCACCACCATGTGTGTAGATGGTGAAATATGCTAATAAGCTGCCACTAGAGATGAGAATTGAACATTCCCAGCGAACAGGCATGAAATTCCCTTTGGAAAGTACCAAGTATCACTTGGAATAAGAAGGAAAATCATTTTTGGCTATAATATTGCCGTGGCCTTGGTCTTATTGTATGCTAATTTGCTAATTGTCATGATGGCAAATGCCTGTGATTCCAAAAGGTCGGCTGCATTTTTGGTTAATCAGCTTTTTCTTACAAATTTGACTGTTAGGCTTTTGATGAACGAGCGAGTCAGTTGTCCGATGACTACATTTAATTAGACAAAAAGTATTCAAAAGCAATTTTGACTGACAGTTTAGCTGGAGAGGTTTTCCAGTTTGATGTCAAGGTATTTAGTCACCTTAGTAAGTGTTGCCTATGCAATTAGTCAGTTTGACTAACTTCTTAGTCAAAACATGTCATCAAAATGCAGTGGGTGGCGGTGGGTGAGACAGGCTTTATGTCCTATGTTTTTGCACCAGGCAGGGCTGATCAGGACAGATAGGTGCCATGCACAGTGTCGTCACCTACTCAGCGACCTAATTATGGGCATTCTTTACTAGTTTACCTTGTTAAAATAATTGGTTAAATTATGTAGCGGATAGGCTGAGTATTGAATTAAGAAATCTTCTCTTAAAAATACAAGAGAAATGGATTCATATTTTTTGATTTTAGGCAATATTTCTTAATTGCCTGCTTGTCTGAACAAGAATTGCGTAAACTCAGCACATGAACAAGTAAACGAGCAAAACATTTACATAATTAGGTCGCTGGGCTGTGAGGTGACAACACACCGTGCAAGGCAATGAGGCTTCACTGTGTGTCGATCAAACTGCAGAGGTCTCACCTTCATGATCCTGGGAGCAGCAGATTCAGAGTATCTTTTGTCATTTGTGAAATGCATCGAATGTAGATGAGCTTTATGAATTATCTCCTTCCATGTTTCTTCACTGAATTGAGCTCTTATTGTGGCCCCAACACCTTCCAAGACGAAGCCATACATTCTGTATAGAAAAGAAGGGTGAAAACAGACTGATAATTATTTAGTCAATATGGTAGAGGAAGAATTGATATCAATGAAAGAAGAGAAAATTAGGTATATGCAGAAACTTTATAGATTAAATTTATGTCACAGAACATTGCCATTACAGCCGGACTCATACAAAAATCTATGAATCCCATTGGCTAAGGCAGTCACTCAGCCAATATGAGTTTGGAATCACATGACAACCTGCTTACTAAGACCACTTAATTATATGGAATCATCTATAGTCACAAAATTATAATTTTGCATTTATATTTATTGTTCAAGGACTGCCATCCTGTCCTCATGGTTCTCCTGTAGTCTCCTAGGCAGACGCTCTCCTGCTAGGGGCACTAAGCGAATGTCGATGGCTCTGAGGGTCTGCCAGATTTCCGACAGAGCAATGATCCTGGTGGGAGAGCAATGATTTTAACTCTTTCTATCAACTATTAGTATACAAAACAGCGACAGTCCATGCTAAACAACCCAAAATGACGCCAGATTTGGCGATATTTAAAGAACTACTTTGTTCGCTTCTACGTTGAAAATAATTGGCGCAGTAATTGACCTTCTTTCAGGCTATAGAGCAATGCTGCGAAATCCCATAGTCTCATAGTCTGGTATTCCTGACTTGAATGACCCTGTGGTTGGTTAGGTATAAGTAACCATGGGGTAATTCTTGTCAGGATTGCTAAGAAGACAGGATGGTTAGAAAAAAACTATACACAGCACTAAAGTCGTAATCAAGCAAGCATATATCAAGATTTTAAAGAACATGCAAGGGAAAGTCCTATAGAAAATATTGATTGCTTTTAGAAATGCAAGGTAGCAGCAGGGTCTACTTTCAAAAAAGGTCCTTCATAGAGTAAAGGGGCGTTCACACTGACACGGATAAGACTTACATATGACCACGGACGTGGAAAATGGACTGCACTTGCTCACTCATGGCTCTGTTAATAACGTATAAATTCTTTCGAGGAGCATACATGAGGTAGTCGTAGATCGCTTGGTGGATGTCCGTCGACCGCTCACCGAACTTTCGTCAACCACTTGAGAAAGACTATGAATTGGCCTATCAAGCCCAGATTGGTATTTCAAATTGGGACAACATCGTTTCAATGTTGGCTGCCGTTGGTATAACATCGTATCGACATCGCTGACGTCACACTGATATCAATCCAATCTAGCGTGTTGTTTGGGAGGATGTTTTGCTATTTTTGTAAAGTTGGCAGAATCCTTGTGTACAACATACTGGGAGAATTTGTATTAAAGGTATTACAGCAGCTTCCATAGACTTGGAAACAAATTATGTCAAAAAAATTCTTGCGTAGACTTGCCACATCACCAAATGACTAATCGTGCTTTTACAACTGCTAGCCCATAAAATATGATATATGATTGTACTGTTTTGGACCGCTTTTGTGTCTGGAATGAAGTTTATGATAAAAAAGTTTCAGACGACATCATGTGAATTCAGGACTCCAAATGGCTGAGGGCCTTAAACAATGGGGTGTCCTGGGTTCACATGACGTCCTTTGAAGTTTAATGTCCAAGTTTATGACTTCATCTGTAATAAGGTTTGACAAGCGAATGATGAATATGCATAGTACAGAAAGGTTCATATTGATCAGTTGGATTTTAATGACTGAAACCAGCAGGACCATTCTTTATTTACACTTCTTCGAAAACCTGTCCAGGACTCCAGGGACCATAGTTTGTTTGCCAGTGTTTGAAGGTTTCCATATCACTGCTATAACTTTTTAAATACACTCGGCGACAGTGAATTTCGCCACGACAGCGAGATTCGCCACCGCCCCTAAAACTGAAATTAACACCTTTAAGATGGCTGCCACCGTGTTAGAACACCGACAATGAGATAAACAATTAATTTTCTAGCAAATCAAGAATTTGCAATGTTTATAACCATGTTTTAGGGGGGTGGCGAATCTCAATGTCGTGGCGAAATTCACTGTCGCCGAGTGTAATAAAAAATGCATGATTTTTATATTTACCGGCATCATTTCTACACCCTCTACATCGTTAGTAATAGTTATATCCAGGATTTAACTACCATTTTTGTTGGTTAAACCTGACGCCAAAACGAATACTCCATTAGAAATATTTATTAACTTTTAGCCAATTTCATTGACTTGGAAACTAAACTCCAGAGGGCGCCATGTGAATGCGGGACTCCCATTGGTAAAGGGGGCAGTTAAGATTTTTGGATTCAGGTAATTTAAGATGAAGTTTAGTTTCCATGTCTATGCAATTAGTGTAATTTGTTTGGTTGTTCAAATGCCCATAGAAGCACTGTTCTTACTCACGAAGGAGATCACTAACATTTTTGTGAGAATAGTATCCCTTTCAGAACAGTGGTAAATAGAAACCATCTTGGTGGAGTGTAATATTTTGATATTGTCAAATTCAATTTATGACCTGTAAAGGGAAGCACAAATCAACATCAATGACTTATAGTGAGTCTTTACTACTTACAGTGTAATATACCAGTCTGCCTGAATAAGCTGTGTGGAGAATACGGCAGAACTATTGCCCACTACCTGAAAGACTCTAACACAGTGCCCCCAGGGATGGAATCTATTTTAGGGTGAGTCGTTTGATCTTTTCTTGCTTTTGATCCTGATCAAGAAATGTAAGCCTTCCAGTGAATAACTGCACAGTGCGTCTTGCCTTAATATATATCATGTTAATTCATACACTAAATAAGTATACTGTAGGTACAAAAAAATATGGAAATTAAGTTAAATTATAAATAAATCTGTTAAAATATAATAAATTTCATGTTTGTACAATGAACAGTTCATCCGATTGTCTCTGAGATCGCAAAGCTTCTCTCACGATTGAGGCATTGAGGACATGCCTGCAGTTTTCAGCACACTTAAACCAGCTGATGGACATTATGTTGTCTGAGAACTGAAGCTGATTATCTGCACTTTCAAGAAGTTCCATGCAGTAAGACAAATTCCGTGCAATGAGACTCCCAGATTATCCTATGGCTTGTGTAAGCCCCGGGGACCCATGCTAACACACGGGTTGTCAGGGCTATAGTCAGGGGGCCAAGGGCAGAAAAAGTGAATAAAAAGGGTATCATCCAGTTGGAAATTTTCTGTATTTTCTTAAATCGGTGCTTGTTTTGTCAGTTTCTTGGACTGGAGATGTTACAATGCTTGACATTTGTTGGTAGCATGACTAATCTGCATGGCTGACCTCATTAAAGTTTTGCAGTAAACACTGGTTTTTCTCAATTTCCTGTTGCTATGGTAACAGTTTTACAAATATTTTCATAAATTTCATTAATTTGCTTTGATATCTTTGTCTGTCCAGCTTTTATAACACAGTTAAATGATATACTTTTGGTATCTAAAGACACCTTAGCAGATTAGTCATGGTACCAACAAATGTCAAGCATGGTAATTAACAGCATACCACTAAAATAATTTTGTTAATTTGTTCAATACAAAAACGTACTTGTTGCCGAGAATACCAGAAAAAAACATCTCCGGTCCAAAAAAAACCGATCTCAAAAAATACAGAAAAGTTCCAATTCGATGATACCAAATTTGAGGAGGTGTTTATTGGTGCAAACAAATCCCAACTTTGAGGGGCTGGCCCCCTGACTACTAGGCTTGTGTGCTCACAAGGCGGGTGACATCTGTGCCATTGTTTAACATATCAGCCATAAACTTGAGGTATCTGCTAACAAGCATGTGCCTGTCACACACTCCAATGAAGTCTCCTCAAAATGGCTCAATGTGTTCTCCAAACCTGCCTCACAGCTTTGCGCTGAGTAACTTGCTTTTTTTTTTTTAGATATGTATGAAAAAGGTAATTATAAGCTGCCTTAGAATGAGGAGCAGTATGTGTAAAGCAGTTCAGCTTGAACGCTTGAGGGAAGCCTGCCACATTTTCATCTAAACGTGTTGTACTGCCTAAAGAAAAAAATAATAATCCCTTCAGCATTGTGGCATTTGCTGTTACAAAAGAGTTTGTGTACGGAAAGTGAAATGTGTTTGGCCACATGAGCCATCTTTTTGAAACGCAATATTGGCTTTTAGATCCATTAATAATCAAGTCGTATTTCACAGAAAATTGTTCACATAGTTTAGCCATCACATTTAAACCTTCGGATGTTGGTTATAGCAGTACAATGTTGTCAGCATACACCAAAGCTCCGACAAAATGTGGCCCAATGTAACAACCAAAGCCAGATAGTGTTAACTTGTGGGCACGTCCAAGTACAGTGCCAAAGTTGTGGCAATATTTTGTTGGAACCCAACTGCAGTTCATACGTTTCATGTTATTAGCTTCCTCAGATAGTATCAATAAATCCAACCGTAGCAAAACACAGCCACTTGAGGTTACTGCCATGTATTTGCCAGAATCTCTTGTCAATCTTCTGACTTTGGGCCATAGCTACCTGTAGGACATCAGATATATCAACTAAGTTAATTATTGTAAATATTGATTATCATATCAGTTGATTATTGCAAAGAATTATATTCAGTGATCTAGTGGTAAGACGCTCGCCGGCTCCTCTGAAGGACCCAGGTTGAATCCCGGTCCCGGGTTGATTGATGAGGTGAGAGAGGGGAGGAGTCCACATATGTTATACATTTACCCCATGGGTGGAATCTTTTTACTTGCCTCATTAATGGCAAGGTAGAACACAATGCTAGAATAGGGATGGCCATTTTTCTCGTGTGACCTTCTACCCGGAAGTACTAATACAATAAATGACGTCTCTAATGCCTAGATGACATCATCAATAATTGGGCTGTTGTGACGTCATGCATTGTGCAAAGGGGAGAAAAGTAACAGAGCCTACAGAGGGCACTACGACTGTAACGCATAAAAAGACAATAAGATAACATCACTACTTAATTGTTGCATGGATGACATCACAATAAATGACGTCATCAAACAGTACTTATCTGCTACGGTCTCAGTGACCTCTGGTGGTACTTTTCCTCCCTACTACTTCCTGCCCCTTTCCCGTCTCAAGTAAGGAGACAGGTCGGGTCTGTAAATCGCAATGTGATGTCACAATGTGTGGATGCTAGATATCAACCAATCAGATCACAGAATTCGCCAGACCCAATCTGAGTGTTTCTTCACTCAGGGAACCAGAGAAATTACTGCCGGGTCCTAGATTACATGAGAACTGGCCAGCCCTATACTGTCCCAGATTATATGGCTCATTGGTTCAACATTGACTTAACGACGGCCGCTGACATCAACATTGGAACAATTTTTGCGCTGGTCTGGTATGCTACAGTCACACCAAAAATTATTCAGACACTTCCAGAATGTCATGCTGGTTTGAGCTGTAGTAGAAGATATTAAGCTTAAGATAGCGTTGGACTCGACAGTGTCATTCTCCTGTTTGTGTAAATAGCTGTCTGTGGCTGCAATTTCAATGAAGGTTATATATTTGTGAAAAGGCAGAGGTGTCTGAATAATTCTTGGTGTGACTGTATCTGGGAAAATTTTAAGTCGTGTGCTACAACAGCCTTGGCTTAAAACATAATGTAGTGAGAGACCCCATCCATGGGTAAATGTGTAACGTTGATTGTATTATCATGATTATCATCTCATCATTACGTCTGACCTGGCAGCTGGTCTGTTAAGCTGTCTAAGCCTCAGACCAGTTGCAATGATATTCACTGTAGCCAGGTATATAAAAATATGGAACCCAGGACCCTCAGAGGAGCTAGCCAATGTATTAACATCTCGACCACTCAAGCAACTCAACTATTTGCATGACATGTCCCAATTTTCAAGTTTCTTACTTGCCAAAAACACCTTTAGAAACCAAATGAACTAAACTTTTAACTTTTAAAGATTAAAGGCAGTCACACACTACACTCCTGTCATTACTGTGTCATGTAATTCCAATTTGGTTCTTAAGGCAAGCGTTAATCAGAGAGTGTCATCAGAGAGAGTCATCAGAGTGAGTGATGAGAGAGAGTGATGAGAGAGAGTCATCAGAGAGAGTCATTAAAGAGAGTCATTCGATACAGGCATCACACACAGTCATTGGGGGATTTGGGGATAGTCAGACAGTCATCAGGTGTACCACACCACATCAAAGAGACAGCACATTCCAAAATCAATCTTAGGCAAACCTTTCATGCGGGACTCGTGTAATGATGCATATTTTTGCTAATATTTATATATATATGTATATTGCTAGTATGTATATGTATATATATTGTTTTTTTTTTTGGGTTATTTTGTGAGTGTTGAAAGTTATAAGGAAGGTTCTATGTTAGGGCAAACATAGATTCTAGGGTGATATTGCAGTATTTTAATTATTTGTATGTTTAATAAGGTATATTTAGACTCTAGGCTGAAATGGCGGTATTATATTTATCTATTTTGCATTTATTATGATATATTAAAAACATTGTGGCACCATCAGTAAAAATAATATAGTTTTAGTGCTAAAATATTAAAAGGAATATGTTAAGGCAAACATAGTTCATTAAGATATATTTAGATTCTAGGTTGAGAAATGATGGTATTTTCATTTATCTATTTATCTATTTATAGATATATTTAAAAAGTTGAGGCACCATCAGTAAAAACAATTTTGTGTGTTGCTTATTGTCTACAATAATACATATTAAAAGCTTAGAATACAGGTAAAAATTATAAGAACACTTGTCTTAAATTACCAAAACTTACATCAAGAATGCACTTTATTTACACAGCTGAACATAAGGAAGGAAAGAATAAAAAATATATTTAAAACAAATTTCTGACTGGATTAAGCAATAAATATTGACAAAAAAGAAAAAGATAAATTAATAAAATAAGTTATAAATGATAAAATGAGTAGATAAATAAGTAAAAAGTGTTTTACCATACGGTGGGTGGGTGGATTAGAGCTATACGTTCTGTATTTCTGCACCTTTTGGGCTAATTAGGACAGGCAGGGACCATGGCAATGAGATGATGAAACAGCCATCCACCTCAGGCTCGACCAGGAATTGAACCCGGGACCCAGTTGGAAGTCCAGCATGCTACCAGTTAGCTAGGCCCCATCCCCATACTATATTGTAATCACAGGGATAAAATGAAGATATGAAGTGGATTGCTAGTAGTGAATTAAAACGTTTTTGAAAATAAATAAATAAATCTGAGTAGGTTTGACCATTGAAGTGATTATCCCTTTTTATGGTAATTAAATCCTAATAACACAAAATGAAACAAAATAGATCAATAGAAATAAAACATAAATTTACCTTAAAGTTGGCTGTACTCTTCTTTGTGGCTAGACAACTAAATGGAGCATCCGAGTTAATTGGTATAGAAGACTGAAACGGTTGCTATGGTAACGAGAGCGCTTATGCGCAGTCACCAGGTATGGCAGGGCAGTCACAGACTCAGCAGCCGAGCTATTTATGGATGACAGAAAGGCTGGTGGAAGCATACAAGCAATATTCCTGTATTAGATAATAGACTCATGCTATAGATATGTTTGTGTTCGTTTTCTTAATTCTAAACTGAGAGAAACCTTGTAAGCTTTTGCCTTTACCGTATAAGGAATTCACAGAATTTTGGTTTGGATGAACGTTTCAACACTTCTATGTAAGCTAGAAAAACACAAATGGTACCAATTTAAATCTAAGAACTAGTCCTATAATTTGTGAATATTAATATGATGGTTATATAGAAAAGTTTAGTAGGCATTGATGAAATTTGTAATTTTTCGCCAAAACGTTCCATTTTGGAATGTTTCTAACCCTCAACACTCAACTAAAGCATGCCTACATATTTCAAAGAAGCCACCCCAAGACAACATATATTAACATCCAATTTGTTTCTCAAAGCAAATGATCTAAAGTATATATGTGATTAATTTTCACTATTTTAGACTTCAAAATTGTTTACTTGTTACCATGGAAACCTCTGGGAAAGATTTTCCCCAAAGGGGAATCTTTATGACATTTTTTTTGGACAAAACTACAGAAAATGTTTCATATGATACAAATTTGGCCTGTTATCTGAAAGTCAGGAGTTATGCCATTTTCTACTGGACTATAAGGTAAATACTTTGGAAATCTAAACAGAATACAAATTTTCAGAAAATCTGGTGTAATGAAAATTTTCAGCATAAGCTAGCTGTGACCATGCATGCCTTAATTTTCAAATTTCCTTCCAATTCCCCAACCGCAACTTTCTAACCCTTAAAAACCCCTCTCTGTGCAAATTAGCTTCAAGTTTCCTATCTATTCAAAGCTATATTTTTTTTGCCATTCTGTCATCATTATAGTTAAAATGGAGAGTATGGCAAACTTCAAGTTATTTCTTTCCCAGCAGTGTTTTTATCAGGATATTTCTGTCCATTTTGTGCTGCTCAATGTTATTTATGGTATAATATGACTGAATCCTACTATAGTATTTATCTTTGGCTCATTGGAGGAGTTGGCAATGCATGTTGCATATCATAAGCACAGCTAGGGACTACATACAGAGGAGTCGAGGGCTCCACCCAGCTGCCTTGCTCGTGTTGCCGTAGGACTAGCCCGAGAAATCTGATGTTCGCTTAGCTCTTGTTTATTATCTGACATAAACGTCACAACATGAATAAGAGCCGACAGCGGTCAGGAAGAGTTTTTCGGGCTACTCTAGGACCAGTTCTGTTGTGGCCAATAGAATTTTAACCTATGAATATTGGTTGCATCAATAAAGACAATGCCCTTTAAAATCCTAGGCATCATTGTTCAAAACAAATGGTGCATAATTTATTGACTGGTTTGGGGGACCTTATAGTGCTGTATATCATATGGAATACTACACAAAATGACATATTAGACATTTTTACTTCATCATAATATATATATCTCATTTTGCTGCATGCTAAGTTGATATTTCTCATGGAATTTAGAGAAGAGTGACAGAAAATTTAGGGAATTATATTTCCATGACAAACTGGAAATCTTGGAAGCAAATATGATATGGAACAAGTTGTTTTCATCCAATTATCTATTTGAACTTTGCGAAGATCAATATTTGTCTGCTTCTGTGTCATATGACCTTTGCTAGTGATGTGTGGTCCCCAATTATGAAACCTAATTCCAAGAAAACTCTCTTGTGCACCAAAAATAAAAATTTATATTTTGAGCTTTATACAGATTGTTAATTAAATTGAATGAAATTTTTTGTAAATGTACTGTAAACTACTGTAGCGTATTGCTGCCACCGAAAAACAAATTTCTCATTAAAAAAATCCTTTGGTTTCGAAAAAATCTTGGTTTTAACGAAAAAAAATATAAAATTTTGGACTGTCACATCATCATGATCATAGACATGTGTAAATAGACTGTGACGATGTTATAATTTTGTGCTTTGTGTAAATACCTAATTTCTTTCACACTGTGTGCATGATATATGAGAATGAATTAAAGATGAAGATGATAATTCTCCACAAGTGTTGTAAAACCCAGATAGCATTCCAAATTGTTTCAACGTCGGCGCGATGTAGGCAATGTTAATACGATGTTGTTATGACAGTGGCCTATAGGCTATATGGAAATGATGCTGGGCAGATTTGGAATGCTATCTGTGTAGATTATATATAGCAAAATCATATAATGTACATGAACAAAATAAATTTTACAAGGCTATCTATGTACCAAGGGAGGATATTTTGCCTTGAGACCTGATATTTAATTAGCTTTTGCACTCAATTGCAAGGACTTTCATACACCAAATAGGGCCTTCAGATACTGCATTTATTAGCTTTTGTACATTGGGGGGGGGGGGGGGTGTTTTGGACCTCTCAGTTCATCCCTCTCCATGCCCTGGAATGAGTGTCTGAACAACAGATTACCATTGAGACAATACACTACTAAGTAATGGAATGAAATGCAATAGTGCGGACGAAAAGTGAAAGATCGATGCATTATCAAGGCAAATGGTTCCTCTGTTGTTTATAGTTATAAATTTTGTTTTAATTCAAACCAATCGAGTAAATCCCAGATAGCATTCCAAATCGGGCCAGCGTCATTTCTATATAGTTCACTGTCGGTACATCATCGTTTTGACGTCGCCAACGTCGCGCCAATGCTGAAACGATTTGGAATGCTGTCTGGGATGGCACTACTAATGGGAGAAAAACTACTAGCGGGCACTCGGGAGCGGGGGCCTAGCTCAGAAGTAGCGCTCTGGGCCTCCAACCGCTGGGTCCTGGGTTTGATTCCCGGTCGAGCCTAAAGGGCCTATCTCACATAGCCGAGTGACAATGCCGAGTAATGCCGAGTAATGCCGAGTGCTTAATAAATTAGGCAGTCGGGAATACACGGCTTTGCACGCCGACCACTCTGGAAAGGCTCGTAAATACACGGCAATACTCGTAGAACGATCGTAAAGTTTTAAACATGTTTAAAACTTTTTAGGATTGTCGCCGAGCAAATTTGCTCTGAAATTACCTCGCCGTGCACACTGAGAGTACACTTGGTCACACTGGGAGTACACTTGGTCACACTGGGAGTACACTTGGTCACACTGGGAGTACACTTGGTCAGATGGATTGCTTTGTGGACGTGATTTCCTCGCCGAGTGGTCGGCGTGTGAAGAAGGCGAGCAATCGGCGAGCGATCTGCGAGTGATCGGCGAGCGATTGGCGAGCGATCGGCGAGTGATCGGCGAGTGATCTGCGAGCGATCTGCGAGCGATCGGCGAGACCTTGCTGACTTGCTTTTTCTAGTCATCAAATGAGCAAGAGTGACGCCGATTGCTTGCTTTCAAGCGATCGTCATTACTCTGCATCGTCACTCGGCTATGTGTGATAGTGGCTTAAGTTGGATGGCTGTTTCATCCTTCATCTCATTGCCATGGTCTCTGCCTGTCCTAATTAGCCCATCAGGTGCAGAAATACAGGACGTAAAGCCCTAATCACCCACCCACCCACTAGCGGGCACTCCCAGATAGCATTCCGAATTGGCCCAGCATCATTTACGTATTGGCCACCGACGTGACAACATTGTGTCAACATCGCTGATGTCGCGTCAATGTTTTCCCTATTTGGAACGCTATCTGGACTGTCGCCGAAGCAGATAAAGCACAATTAGATGACATCATCATTTATTGTAACAAAACTAAAAAGACATCACTGAATAGATGACATAATCAAACAATGCTTATCTGCTTTGTTGCCCGCGACCTCTGGTGGTCATTTTGCTTGCCATTGTTTGTTAAACAGGGTCAGTTAGGTTATTATCAAAGCGACTGCTGACTGTGTTAATTATTGATAACAACTAAATGTCACATGATTGATAACAACTAAATATGTCACATGATCAATACAAAAAATTAATAATTTTGATTTATGACATTTTCCAGTCATTTATAAGCTTGGGTTTATGGGATGAACTTTATCCCAAAGAGACATTGAGACATCACTACCTAAGTTTTAATTATTCTGACAAATTTAAATGAGTTACGTTATTTGATGATGAATACAGTTATGCTGTTAAATATTTGAAATCAAATATAGGCCTAATATGTTTTTTGCAATATTTTTTTTAGAAATTTGGCTTTTTTTTGTGGTTGAAAACATGAATTTATCACACAACTATAAATACCTGGAGCTAATAAATTGTGATTATATGGCTTTACGATCAATAACTTTCTGAAATGCCACCACAGTATATGTGCTCATGGATAGTCACTACATGTAAATTGAGCTGTCCCTAGCATCAGACATACTCTAAGCCTATTTTGATTGATACCACAGGTATTGATGCTGCCATATGCTAAATAAAATGCAATGATAAAATACCGAGGCTTGTGTAGACTTTTAAGCAGCACTGAATTAACAAGTTATTCATTTAAGACATCACCATGGAGACAGTGTCTTCAAGCGGAAACTAAAGTATGAAAATAACCATTGGAATTCTGTCTTTTAAGAAAACATCGTAAACTCTAAAATGTTAGACAGTGAGAAATGTTAACTTCATTGTCAACACAATTTTCAGTGCATTATTGATTTTAAGTTGTGGGTGCCACTTTTCAGTTTTCATTTCCCCGAAGAGTCAAGCGAAGCGCGTTTTACCCATAAAAAATTGAACATTTAAGCGCCTCGATGGAAGTTTTAAATAATATCAACTTTCCTGGAAATAGCTTCAGTGTTGTTTATTTTACTTGACATTTATGACAGTTGACTCTGACCGAAAATAGTGCTTGTATTACAACTGTGATCTATAGTGGCATTAAGTTTTAATAATGTTTCTTATGTATTTCTAGGCGACAGCATTACATTTTCTCAGTGCCAGGTGAATGACAGTACCATCATACATCAAACTTGAACGGTCTAATCAGATGCATGAGAAAACTATTTGGAATGGAATATTTTCACCTTACTTATGTACTATTTCTGGTGCATTCTGCCTCCACTCATTTTCTATGTAAGTATACAGTTATTTACATGGCACAGTGATGGCACGGGTGTGAGCTCTTAAGCCATAATTGATGAAGCATAACAGTAAAGGATTAAGCTGTGACCTATGGACAGCACATAGTGAATGAAATTATGGGATTAATTGATTGTCAGACTCCTTTTACAAACTGATACAGCGCTATAACTTGTCCATGTTACTACAAAAGGACAATTATAACATTATTGGCATACATGTGATATCTGTAATTCAAAATCAGTATTCAGTCCTAATGCAGATTGTCATACCAGTATTTTAACAAAATATAACTACATAAATTATTATTAGGCTTGCAACAGCGACTTTAATGTAAACTGCTGCAACACAAACCATGAAGCGGAAGTAAAATTCACACTGTTTTTACCGTATCACTTCGTACTTATGTTAACTACATAATATTATTAAATATGAACATGAATTTACAAGGAATTGCCTTGCAAAGTTTGTCGCCACACCAAGAACTTCCAAAAATGCTTGTTTGACATGTTTCATGCAGTAAGTTTGCAAGCATTTCTCTAAATATCACCTAATGTTCTGCTGGTCTTCCTCACTTTTATGCATCACAGGGACCAAACTTTGTGCAAAGAGTGAAGAATTACTCAGCTCTACGCCAAAGTTGCCTAAATGTCTTCATTATTTGTGGATTAAGCCTTAATCTGTGTGTTTTCAAGGTTAAGTACTTGTCCAGGGAGTTGAGAAACACTCCGGATTGGCCTGCCAATGATTTGTTTATAAGATGAAAATGTATTTTGGCGCACCAAAGGACTTTGTTACAGTAACTGTCTATCACAGTTTTATTTATTCATGTCTATGATTACTTAATTCCTCATAAAAGCTGCACAACGATCCAGCAATAGTAAGATGCAACAAATTAAACATAACTATCAGTCGTATCTGAAAAATCTGACCAGCATGAAACTGTTATCGACACATATAATGTCTCATTGGCACCACATCGGTCCAAAGATGGCTGCCGATGGCCAACATTGAAACGACATTGACCGGATCTACTAATTTACTCATGTGACTTGTGTCCTAATTGCAATGTTCTGCTATTTATATTTTACTCTTTTTTTTTCCAGCTGGACATTATAACTGCACGGAGGGAAGATGTACTGCTGGTCGTGATAATGAGGTTTAATTTTTTTGTCATTCAAGTCAATTTATATTAATTTCAATTGGTGTCTGTCCTATATGTGAATGTTTCATAGATGCATACTACCCTGAAAACATTCCAAATCTGCCCATCATTGTTTCCATATTGGCCACTGTCGTTACAACATGGTATTAACATCGCCGATGTCGCGCCAATGTTGTTCCGATCTGGAATGCTATCTGGGTACCGTGTGTCCAGCTTTAGGGGTGTTTCATGAAATTTTATCAGGACCTAGGTGAGGTGTAAAAACAGAAGACCCCTTGGTGTGGTAATTTACTTAATTCCCCTAAATTTTCACATGGTGGCCTATGAATGCACTTCAAATTTTGTTTGCCCTTTAACGAAAATCCTCGTAGGATTGGGACAATTTCTGCTAAATGCTTCTATCTGTCTATGATCTAATAAGATGCAAACATTCAAAATTACATTTAAAACTGCAGATCATATATCTCCATAATAATAATAATTGATTTTCTTCTAACAAAAATTGAAGTTGAAAAAATATGGCATACTTTGCAGATATTTTATAATACTAAAACGGGCAGGGGCCTAGCTCAGTGGTAGCGCTCTGGGCTTCCAACCGCTGGGTCCTGGGTTCAATTCCCGGTCTGGCCTAAGTTGGATGGCTGTTTCATCCTTCGTCTCATTGCCATGGTCCCTGCCTGTCCTAATTAGCCCATCAGGTGCAGAAATACAGGACGTAAAGCCCTAATCACCCACCCATAATACTAAAACAGTTGATAATTTAAAATCGATAACATAAAATGAGTTCAAAAGTTAAAGTAAAGGTAAAGTTTGTAAAAAAGGTCATCAGTGAAGTTTTATACAGTCACTAGCTGGTAATTGTAGAGGGCAAAATTAATGAAAGAGTGTTTACACCTTTTAGCTTCATGCTGCTGGTTTGAAGCTCAGCCAACTTATATGAACAGCTCCCAGAGGCAGACATAATGATGAGATGATAAGGCTTGGAGTCCACACTATTTAAAATTATTCCAAAAAGCATTGGTGTCCATTACAATTTATTAGCAAGCATTAAAAACCATTTTTTATCATGCATGTAGGACAATATAGAAAGGCCTGTTCTTTACAAAATCCAGCCATGGCTAGTTAGCCTTATTAATGCCACATGTGGCAAAAAATTATTGCCACATCACGCTCTTCCGAATCCGCTACTGCTGTCTGACGCCAATTGGATCTTGACCAAAAACCAAGGATGTACTTGTACTTGTACTTGGACTTAAGTACTCAGATAAATAGCTGTACTTGGACCTGTACTTGTACTTGATATATTCTCTTGTACTTGTACTTAAGTACATTGTGTTGTACTTGACCCCAAGCCTGCCAAAAATCACAGTGGCTAACTTCCTAGTTAAAAGCATTTTTCCTTGGTCAGTATTGATTATATTATCCCGCTGGCAATAATCACAGTGGCTAACTTCCTAGTTAAAAGCATTTTGCCTTGGTCAGTGTTGATTATATTATCCCGCTGGTAATAATCACAGTGGCTAATCTTTTAGTTGAAAGAATTTTGCCTTGGTCAGGATTGATTATATTTTTCCGCTAGCAAGGATGAATGGCCTAAATATTTTGTGGTTATTCATCTCTTTTCTGTAAACTTTTTTCACAATCAGAGAAGGCCTTAGAAAAAGACACCATATTTGGAATATGGTGTCATATTTCGTCATGTTGTAAGCTGGTCTCTGATTGGCCCATAAAATCATATTTTCCACCAGAGGACGACACCTGCAAGCACTTCCAATGGCCCAGGAAGGACTATTACCCACTCATATTATAGATGGCAGCTTGCAAATCCTCAGTGATTACGACCTATGGGGTCACAGTGTTGCTGCGTGGTAGCGAAAATGAGTGACATGAAGATGTTTTGATAATGGTTGGCTAAACGTGTTAGCCAAAGCTGGAATGGGGGATAGTAACTCTAGTCAGTGTCAAATTAACTAAGAACTTTATCAAATCTGTTTATTATTTTTTTTAGCAGACAATCATCCTAATCACGCTTATATTATCTAAGATCCTAATATTCAATAGCCAGTTACCCCACCAACAGTGTAACCATGACACGATCTTGATACATGTGAGGGTTTTATCACGTTTAATTGCTCTGTGCTCCCATTTTTCTTATATATATATTTACTTGGTTCACCTGAAATTTTAAATTTTTTTATTTAATATACTGTTGTTTGGAAAGGTTTTTGTTGGAGTCACTTTTAAGTCCCGGGGGGGGGGGGGGGCACCTCGGCGGCGACTCACCATAAACAATGAATAAAATTATTACTTGTATGTATGTTTTGATAAAATGTAGTTGATATATGTCATATGAAATAAATGATTGAGTTCAAAGAGATTTTCAGTTTATTTTGGTACTTCCAGACAGTTCATAACATCAACATTACGGCCTGCTTTGACGAATGTTCCAAAAGAAGCTGGTGTTACTCAGTAGACTACAACGTTGTTGCTCGAGTTTGTGATATGCAGGATTTCACTCCTACATTTCATGACACACCTAATCCTGATTTCACGGCATGCATTATTGGTTTGTTGAGCAAAATATTTCTTAGTACATGGCCAAATGTGCCACGTGTGTTTTCCATGAAAAGGATAAACGCATGGAAAATGCATGGTTCTTGCAGAATTATGATGTGGTGAAAATCATGTATTTTCCATGCATTTATCCAAACGCATGGAAAACACGCGTGGCATATTTAACCATGAACCATTGAGTTATTTTCGTGATCAAGATAATTAAGATTAAGACTGTGATTGAAGTAACTTAAAGATAAATTTAAGATAAGATTTATTTTATTGCCAAGCAAAGTACATGGAATTTGTTATGGAAAGCACTGAAAATACATAATGAAATAATGAAATAATGAAATAATATAACATTACAAATTATCTATGAAATTAATGGCAGTAGGAATGAAGGTGTTGCGAAAAAGTGTGGTCTTACAATGCGGTATAGCAAGTCTGACACCATGGGGCAAGAGGTTGAAGCAGTGATGTAGGGGATAGGAGTCATCTTTCATTATCTAAAAAACTACCAGAGCTTGTTTCCATATACACTGTACAAAGTTAATTTATGTCACATCCTCTTAATTACTCATCTTACATTTTCAGAAGCATTGTACCGGTGTTATCCAAGCAGAACTGACATGACAAACGATACTGAGGTAAATAATGTTTTCTGTTTGATCACTTTTCTCAGATGTCATTTTGAATAAGTGACAGACTTAGAATTATAATCTTTTTATTTATCACAAAAACATTAAAAAAAATTATTCGGAAACACTAGATTATAAAACAAAATTATACAATATAAAAGTTAATGTGATGGGGAGATTCCCCAAAGACAAATGTTTGTCGTAGATGTTAAGCAATTTTATAATGTAGGTATAGCATTCTGGCTTTTGGGACAAAATCTTAACCGAGAGAAAAGATTGCAAAAGTATTTCCCAGGCAAGAATATCTGCTAGTTACAACAGAAGAAATAATCAAGCATCAGTGACCCCCTTAAATAAGCAGACAAAACTCCTTCATACAGCTGGGCAGTTATTTTATTTACATTCCACATAACATCATAAACAAGCACTGAAACAGCCTTGATTATTAGGAATATTTTATTCATGGATAGCCTTGTTACAGTAAAAAATAAATTGCCAAAGGCAAGATCTCCTATATTTCATGCATATTTTGCACAATTCTTTTATTGTCTGTCTTTACATAGTGCTTTTATTGCTTATATGAGAAGGTACATTTTTGTTAGAAGTCTCCTCTAAGACATTTGACCACTATTGAGTGACCACCTGTTGCTGGTTACTTGAGCTACATTTACATGGATCTTTTTGCTTATACATGTACGTATGTGTATGCATGTGCGTGTACGACATATGAGTGGAAGTTTCACTGATTTTATTTTTGATGTGCATGCGTATATATGCAAAACTTGCTTATTACACATGACCTATATAGCATTCCAAATCGTTTGAATGTCGGCGCGGTGTCGGCGATGTTAATACGATGTTGATGTAATGAGAGTGGCCTATATGGAAACGATGCTTGGTGGATTTGGAATGCTATCTTGGAATTGCTCAACTTATTATACAAAGTCCTTGGACATCTTGGTCCACTCCTTCTTGATGGCAGCCTTGAGGGGTCAACACTTGGGTGGGGGGGGGGTCTTGGTAGTGGCCCTCACTAAAATGCCCCGCACAGCATAGTCCTGCAGGGACAGGTCCAGGCTAGAGGAGAGCCAGAAATCTGTCAGCAAAGTTGGCTAAGCAGAACTGCTGCACCTTCTTGGTCATGTGGCAGGGAATCCCATCCTAGATCCACACATAGTGGCCATCAGGGAAGTTGACCTTTAGCCATGGCAATTAAGACATGGTACCTCAGGACCTTGTAGTAAACAGCTGCACCCACTCTTTCTCCAGACTTGAAGGAGAAGGGCTGCATCTTCTTGCTGTCGGAGGCCACTACACCCAAGACCATGACCTGGGTTGGGTGCATGGTCCTGAAGGTGCCCTTGACATCAGCTGTCAACTGCGCATAGAATCAGTCATTTCGGCAGTTCGAAACAGTTGTTGTTGGGAATGCTTTTTGGATTGAGCAATTCTGCCACCCTTTGTCTTTCGTTCCTCTTAGTAGTCATTTTTTAAGTTCTAGGTACATAACATTGACCCATTGTACAGCTTACTGGCTAGTTTGTTTAATATTAGTCTCACAACATTCAGTCAAGTGGTAGTTGGTTTTTATGACTAAAGTTCATTCCAAGTTTTGCACCCTTTACTGACAGGTCATCATGGAAAAAATATTTAAATTATACTGACAGTGGTTAATTTTCCATTAAAAAATTCACTTTCTTTTTCAATTGTAAACCATATATATTTGTGAACAGATTGTAGCCATCTTTCAAATAACAGATTGTAAATCTCCATTGTCTTAGATCCTATTGAACGAAACATTTGATGCGTGTAAAGAAGCATGTCACCATAGAGACTGGTGTATGGCATTCGACTATGTTCAACCAACAAGTGAATGTCGTATGCAACCCAATCCTCTAGGGTTGTTAACAGAAAATGATAATGTGACAGCATGTGTTGTAGGTAAGTCTGTGCTAAGGCATTTTTATCTTAAAAAATTGCCCATAACATATCCATATGAAGGACGATATAAGGAAGTTTTGTGGAAGTGGTTGTTTCTTTGGCATGGATTGGAAATGAAGAATCGCAACTCATGCACCAAATCTGGCCCTTATCTTATCAGTAGAGATCTGGTTTTCAAGTTAATTTGGATGTAAGATACTCCTGGTTGCAAAACATGTTCTATGGGATTACCCTATGAAGACACAAATATATCCCAACTATCAATATTGACATCAGCTAATTGAAATATCTATATCAAGTGTACTAAATAGTGCAAATATGTAATTTTGATACTTAGTGGAGGGCATGCTCCATTCTTGCATATTTCATTTATTTTATATTTAAAATTGGAAATAACATTTTAGATTAATTTAACGTCATGCCATTGTCGATAAATGTGCATTGTTCATGGCATAAGGAACAAAGAGCCTTTTTCACTGTTGAGTACATTAAAACCAAAAGGTATACAGCAATTTAAATTTTTCATCTATAACTTTGCCTTAACTTGTAAACGACATTGGCGAATACATTGCAATCACAGCCTCAGAGATGTTATTGATATTTACATAAAATAATAAATATGGAATCCAGTGTCACCTTAAGCTAAATCATTTTTAATATGGTTCAAATTTGCATGGAATTCTGGAAGTGTCTGAATAATTTTGGTGTGACTGTATATGGCATTCATCCAGGTACAACAATCATCCTTTGACTAAACAACTGTAAAACGATGTCAATGTTGTACATTTATCATCCACATTTATCATCCACATTTATCATCCACATCTATCATCCACATCTATCATCCACATTTATCATCCACATTTATTATTTCACAGCATGCAAGAAACCAACTTTTCCACCAGGGAGTGTTCATGCAGCAACCCAGGCAGTGGATGGCTATCGGCATAATTCTAAACTGTATTACATGATTACTCATGGCGCATCAAAGGGCAGATATGCACTGACATGCAACGATAGTCTAACATGGGAAAGTTCAATTGCCGAGGGTGAGTCTTTGTAGTTAGGTAATTTGATATTATCAGTTTTAGGAAATGATGTGTCCCAGACGGCATTCCATTTAGAACAATATCAACGCGACGTCGGCCATCTTGATATGCCAGTGGCGGCCGATATTTAAACGACCCTGGCCCCATTTCGAATGCTATATGGGGTTCACTGTTTATGCATAATTAACTTTATCATCATCTGGTAAAATCTTAAGTTACACATTGGTGACATCATCTATATACAGCAGTCAAGAATCAATTCAATACCTTTACACCACAGAAGTGCTTATAAGATGGACAAATGACAATACGGCTCTGGGAACATCAAATAAATATTACAAAATATATATGAAGTATTACTATGATTTCTGTGTTTGGTACTGATTAAAAATGGAGTGCAGTATAAGTCAGAATACATATGATTTGCAGAATACGGCTCTATCTATGAAACTACTGCATTAATTTTGAGACTGTTTTCTTTGACCAATAATAAATACATAATTCATAAGTAATATTATTTGTGTAACTTTCAGATTTTGTCATCAAGCACTACAGGAATGCCATGGATGATACTTACAAAACCGAAACTGCTGCATTTCACACTGACACACGTTTGGTGACAGCAAGAAGTAGAGTACATTGTGCGATTGCTTGCAGCACTGGCCAAACATCGTTACATTTTGTGAAATGCGCAAAATTCGAATTTAACAAACAGAGGACCTATGACAACTGTCAGCTATATATAATAATTTGATTGTGAACTGAAGAAAATGTACTGTGAAAAGGGTAAAAATTTAATCTGACAACAGAAAGAGAGAGAGAGAGAGAGAGAGGGCAACGGGAGTGATGAGAAAATATTTTAATAGGATTTAATGATTACTGTTAATATTTGCATATGTAACAATTATTAACCTCACATCTTGCATTGTACCTGTCTATGAATTTTTATTGACATACCAAGAGAAACCAGGCAAGCCATGGGTATGAGCTTTTTCCAGAACACTTCTCACCTTCATTTATGATATTGGGAAGCTGATATCTTGGACACTTTTTGGAGTATTCATATTTTGCTCTATGTAATACAAAATTATTAGGATTTCTTGTTTCGTATGCATGAATTTCATGGAAATGAGGAGTGAGAATATTTGTGAAGTAGGGTGGTTATGTATTATGCACAAGTTTACAATTTTAATAAGCGTAAATGTAGAGTGTCTTTTACATTAAGTGTAGAGAGCTTTTTGAAGAGGGGTTCTGAGTGTTCATTGTATTTACTTTTAGTTATAAGTCTGACACTTTTTGTGGTTATTTTAGTATACTGTTTGAGTCATATCCCATAATTGATATGCAATAATACAAGTGAGTTGTATATTGGGAGTAGGATATTACTGGGTAAAATGTGTTTCAGTCTACTTAAAGTTCCAATGACCTTGCTAATTGTTTTGGTAATTTTGCCAATGTGGCAATTCCGACAGATGTTTTTGAAAAACGATTCCAAGAAAGTCAAAATTTTCTGGTGATGTGTCGTCCTCAATTATGAAACCGAATTCTAATAAAACTCTCTTGTACACCAAAAATAAAAATTTATATTTTGAGCTTTATACAGATTGTTGATTAAATTGAGTGACTTTTTTTTGTAAATGTTCTGAAAACAACGGAAGCGTATCTTTTGGTTTAAGCCAAAAAATCTTTTGGTTTTAACCAAAAAATCTTGCTTTAAACAAAAAAAAAATTTTTTTGGTCATTGGGACTAAAATCACCAAACCAGAGACAAATTGTTTGACTGTCACATCATCATGATCATAGACATGTGTAAATTGACTGTGCCAATGTTATAATTTTGTGCTTTGTGTAAACACCTAATTTCTTTACAACATCGTATCACCATCGCTGATGTCGCGTCAATGTTGTCCTTATTTGAAATGCTGTTTGGGCTGTCGCCGAAGTAGATAAAGCACAATTAGATGACATCATTTATTGTAACAAAACAAAAAAGACATCACTGAATAGATGACATCATCAAACAATGCTTATCTGCTTTGTTGCCAGTGACCTCTGGTTGTAATTTTGCTTCCCATTGTTTGTTACACCGGTTTTGTTAGGTTATTGTAAAAGTGACTGCTAACTCTGTCAATTATTGATAACAACTAAACATGTCACATGATCAATAAAAAAAGCAATATATTTGATTTATGACAGTTTCCTGTCATTTAAAAGCTTGGGTTTATCGGATGAACCATTGGAATTCTGTCTTTTAAGACATTATCGTAAAATGCATTATTGATTTTAAGTTGTGGGAGCCACATTTAAGCGCCTCGATGGAAGTTGTAAATATTATCAACTTTTCTGGAAATAGTGTTGTTTATTTGACATTTATGACAGTTGACTCTGACCAGTAAAAAAGTGCTTGTATTACACCTATAACCTATAGTGGCATTAAGTTTTAACAATGTTTCTAAGGTATTTATAAGCGACAGCATTAAATTTTCTCAGTGCCAGGTTAATGACCGGTACCATCATACATGAAACTTGAATGGTCTAATCAGATACATGAGAAAACTATTAGGAATGGAATATTTTCAACTTACTTATGTACTATTTCTGGTGCATTCTGCCTCCACTCATTTTCTATGTAAGTATGTTACAGTTATTTACATGGCACAGTGAGCTCTTAAGCCATAATTGATGAAGCATAGCAGTATAGCCGTGACCCATGGACAGCACATAGTGAATGAAATTATCACACAAATGGAATGAATTGATTGTCAGACTCCTTTTACAACTGATACAGCGCTATAACTTGTCCTTGTTCCAACGAAGGACAATTATAACATTATTGGCATGTGATATCTGTAATTTAAAATCAGTATTCAATATATTTGACATAAAAATCAGATCATGAGTCCTAATGCAGATTGTTATACCAGTATTTTAACAAAATATAACTGCATAAATTATTATTAGGCTTGCAACAGTGACTTTAACGTAAACTGCTGCAACACAAACCATGAAGCGGAGGAAAAATTCACATCGTTTTTACCACACCACTTCGTACTTATGTTAACTACATAATATTATTAAATATGAACATAAATTTACAAGGAATTACCTTGCAAAATTGTCCAAAAATGCTTGTTTGACAGATGTTTCATGCAGTAATTTTGCAAGCGTTTCTCTAAATATCACCTAATGTTCTGCTGGTCTTCCTCACTTTTATGCTTCACAGGGACCAAACTTAGTGCATATAGTGTAGAATTACTCAGCTCAACACAAAAGATGCCCAAATGTCTTCATTATTGGTGGATTAAGCCTTAATCTGTGTGTTTTTTAAGGTTGAGTACTTGTCCAGTGAGTTGAGAAACACTCTGGATTGGTCTGCCAATGATTTGATTAAAAGATATATTTTGGTGCAGTAACTGTCTAACACAGTTTTATTTATTTATGTCTATGATTACTTAATTCCTTATAAAAGCTGCACAACGATCCAGCAATAGTAAGATGCAACAAATTAAACATAACTATCTGTCGTATCCGAAAAAATCTGACGAGCATGAAACTTATCTACACAGAAAACATGTCTCATTGACACCACATCGGTCCAAAGACGGCTGCCGATGGCCAACATTGAAACGACATTGACCTGATCTACTTATTTACTCGTGTGACTTGTGTCATAATTGCAATGTTCTGCTATTTATATTTTCTCTTTTTTTCCAGCTGGACATTATAACTGCACGGAGGGAAGATGTACTGCTGGTCGTGATAATGAGGTTTAATTTTTGTCATTCAAGTCAATTTATATTAATTTCAATTGGTGTCTGTCCTATATGTGAATGTTTCATAGATGCATACTACCCTGAAAACATTCCAAATCTGCCCATCATTGTTTCCATATTGGCCACTGTCGTTACAACATTGTATCAACATCGCCGATGTCGCGCCAATGTTGTTCCGATCTGGAATGCTATCTGGGTACCGTGTGTCCAGCTTTAGGGGTGTTTCATGAAATTTTATCAGGACCTAGGTGAGGTGTAAAAACAGAAGACCCCTCGGTGTGGTAATTTACTTAATTCCCCTAAATTTTCACATGGTGGCCTAGGAATGCACTTCAAAATTTGTTTGCCCTTTAACGAAAATCCTCGTAGGATTGGGACAATTTCTGCTAAATGCTTCTATCTGTCTATGATCTAATAAAATGCAAACATTCAAAATTACATTTAAAACTGCAGATCATATATCTCCATAATAATAATAATTGATTTTCTTCTAACAAAAATTGAAGTTGAAAAAATATGGCATACTTTGCAGATATTTCATAATACTAAAACAGTTGATAATTTAAAATCGATAACATAAAATGAGTTAAAAAGTTAAAGTAAAGGTAAAGTTTGTAAAAAAAGGTCATCAGTGAAGTTTTATACAGTCACTAGCTGGTAATTGTAGAGGGCAAAATTAATGAAAGAGTGTTTACACCTTTTAGCTTAATGCTGCTGGTTTGACACTCAGCCAACTTATATGAACAGCTCCCACAGGCAGACATAATGATGAGATGATAAGGCTTGGAGTCCACACTATTTAAAATTATTCCAAAAAGCATTGGTGTCCATTACAATTTATTTGCGAGCATTAAAAACCATTTGTTATCATGCATGTAGGACAATATAGAAAGGCCTGTGCTTTACAAAATCCAGCCATGGCTAGTTAGCCTTATTAATGCCACATGCGGCAAAAATTATTGCTACATCACGCTCTTCCGAATCCGCTTCTGCTGTCTGACGTTAATTGGATCTTGACCAAAAACCAAAGATGTACTTGTACTTGTACTTGGAATTAAGTACTCAGATAAATAGCTGTACTTGGACTTGTACTTGTACTTGATATATTCTCTTGTACTTGTACTTAAGTACATTGTGTTGTACTTGACCCCAAGCCTGCCAAAAATCACAGTGGCTAACTTTCTAGTTAAAAGCATTTTGCCTTGGTCAGTGTTGATTATATTATCCCGCTGGTAATAATCACAGTGGCTAACTTTTTAGTTGAAAGAATTTTGCCTTGGTCAGGATTGATTACATTTTCCCGCTAGCAAGGATGAATGGCCTAAATATTTTGTGGTTATTCATCTCTTTTCTGTAAACTTTTTGCACAATCAGAGAAGGCCTTAGAAAAAAGCACCATATTTGGAATATGGTGTCATATTTCGTCATGTTGTAAGCTGGTCTCTGATTGGCACATAAAATCATATATTCATAAGATCCTAATATTCAATACCCAGTTACCCCACCAACAGTGTAACCATGACACGATCTTGATACATGTGAGGGTTTTATCACATTTAATTGCTCTGTGCTCCCATATTTCTTATATATATATTTACTTGGTTCACCTTAACTTTTTAAATTTTTTATTTAATATACTGTTGTTTGGAAAGGTTTTTGTTGGAGTCACTTTTAAGTCCCGGGGGGGGGGGGGGGGCACCTCGGCGGCGACTCACCATAAACAATGAATGAAATTATTACTTGTATGTATGTTGTGATAAAATGTAGTCGATGTATGTCATATGAAATAAATGATTCTGAGTTCAAAGAGATTTTCAGTTTATTTTGGTACTTCCAGACAGTTCATAACATCAACATTACGGCCTGCTTTGACGAATGTTCCAAAAGAAGCTGGTGTTACTCAGTAGACTACAACGTTGTTGCTCGAGTTTGTGATATGCAGGATTTCACTCCTACATTTCATGACACACCTAATCCTGATTTCACGGCATGCATTATTGGTTTGTTGAGCAAAATATTTCTTAGTACATGGCCAAATGTGCCACGTGTGTTTTCCATGAAAAGGATAAACGCATGGAAAATGCATGGTTCTTGCCGAATTATGATGTGGTGAAAACCATGCATTTTCCATGCATTTATCAAAACGCATGGAAAACGCGCGTGGCATATTTAACCATGAACCATTGAGTTATTTTCGTGATCAAGATAATTAAGATTAAGACTGTGATTGAAGTAACTTAAAGATAAATTTAAGATAAGATTTATTTTATTGCCAAGCAAAGTACATGGAATTTGTTATGGAAAGCACTGAAAATACATAATGAAATAATGAAATAATATAACATTACAAATTATCTATGAAATTAATGGCAGTAGGAATGAAGGTGTTGCGAAAAAGTGTGGTCTTACAATGCGGTATAGCAAGTCTGACACCATGGGGCAAGAGGTTGAAGCAGTGATGTAGGGGATAGGAGTCATCTTTCATTATCTAAAAAACTACCAGAGCTTGTTTCCATATACACTGTACAAAGTTAATTTATGTCACATCCTCTTAATTACTCATCTTACATTTTCAGAAGCATTGTACCGGTGTTATCCAAGCAGAACTGACATGACAAACGATACTGAGGTAAATAATGTTTTCTGTTTGATCACTTTTCTCAGATGTCATTTTGAATAAGTGACAGACTTAGAATTATAATCTTTTTATTTATCACAAAAACATTAAAAAAAATTATTAGGAAACACTAGATTATAAAACAAAATTATACAATATAAAAGTTAATGTGATGGGGAGATTCCCCAAAGACAAATGTTTGTCGTAGATGTTAAGCAATTTTATAATGTAAGAATAGCATTCTGGCATTTGGGACAAAATCTTAACCAATAGAAAAGATTGCAAAAGTGTTTCCCAGGCAAGAATATCTGCTTAGTTACAACAGAAGAAATAATCAAGCATCAGTGACCCCCTTAAATAAGCAGACAAAACTCCTTCACACAGCTGGGCAGTTATTTTATGTACATTCCACATAACATCATAAACAAGCACTGAAACAGCCTTGATTATTAGAAATATTTTATTCATGGATAGCCTTGTTACAGTGGCATAAATTGCCAAAGGCAAGATCTCCTATATTTCATGCATATTTTGCACAATTCTTTTATTGTCTGTCTTTACATAGTGCTTTTATTGCTTATATGAGAAGGTACATTTTTGTTAGAAGACTCCTCTAAGACATTTGACCACTATTGAGTGACCACCTGTTGCTGGTTACTTGAGCCACATTTACATGGATCTTTTTGCTTATACATGTACATATGTGTATGCATGTGCGTGTACGACATATGAGTGGAAGTTTCACTGATTTTATTTTTGATGTGCATGCATATATATGGAAAACTTGCTTATTACACATGACCTAGATAGCATTCCAAATCGTTTGAATGTCGGTGCGGTGTCAGCAATGTTAATACGATGTTAATACGATGTTGATGTAATGAGAGTGGCCTATATGGAAACGATGCTTGGTCGATTTGGAATGCTATCTTGGAATTGCTCAACTTATTATACAAAGTCCTTGGACATCTTGGTCCACTCCTTCTTGATGGCAGCCTTGAGGGGTCAACACTTGGGTGGGGGGGGGGGGGGTCTTGGTAGTGGCCCTCACTAAAATGCCCCGCACAGCATAGTCCTGCAGGTTCAGGTCCAGGCTGGAGGAGAGCCAGAAATCTGTCAGCAAAGTTGGCTAAGCAGAACTGCTGCACCTTCTTGGTCATGTGGCAGGGAATCCCATCCTAGATCCACACATAGTTGCCATCAGGGAAGTTGACCTTCAGCCATGGCAATTAAGACATGGTACCTCAGGACCTTGTAGTAAACAGCTGCACCCACTCTTTCTCCAGACTTGAAGGAGAAGGGCTGCATCTTCTTGCCGTCGGAGGCCACTACACCCAAGACCATGACCTGGGCTGGGTGCATGGTCCTGAAGGTGCCCTTGACATCAGCTGTCAACTGCGCATAGAATCAGTCATTTCGGCAGTTCGAAACAGTTGTTGTTGGGAATGCTTTTTTGGTTGAGCAATTCTGCCCCCCTTTGTCTTTCGTTCCTCTAAGTAGTCATTTTTTAAGTTCTAGGTACATAACATTGACCCATTGTACAGCTTACTGGCTAGTTTGTTTAATATTAGTCTCACAACATTCAGTCAAGTGGTAGTTGGTTTTTATGACTAAAGTTCATTCCAAGTTTTTCACCCTTTACTGACAGGTCATCATGCAAAAAATATTTAAATTATACTGACAGTGGTTCATTTTCCATTAAAAAATTCACTTTCTTTTTCAATTGTAAACCATATATATTTGTGAACAGATTGTAGCCATCTTTCAAATAACAGATTGTAAATCTCCATTGTCTTAGATCCTATTGAACGAAACATTTGATGCGTGTAAAGAAGCATGCCACCATAGAGACTGGTGTATGGCATTTGACTATGTTCAACCAACAAGTGAATGTCGTATGCAACCCAATCCTCTAGGGTTGTTAACAGAAATGGATAATGTGACAGCATGTGTTGTAGGTAAGTCTGTGCTAAGGCATTTTTATCTTAAAAAATTGCCCATAACATATCCATATGAAGGACAATATAGGGAAGTTTTGTCGAAGTGGTTGTTTCTTTGGCATGGATTGGAAATGAAGAATCGCAACTCATGCACCAAGTCTGGCCCTTATCTTATCAGTAGAGATCTGGTTTTCAAGTTAATTTGGATGTAAGATACTCCTGGTTGCAAAACATGTTCTATGGGATTACCCTATGAAGACACAAATATATCCCAACTATCAATATTGACATCAGCTAATTGAAATATCTATATCAAGTGTACTAAATAGTGCAAATATGTAATTTTGATACTTAGTGGAGGGCATGCTCCATTCTTGCATATTTCATTTATTTTATATTTAAAATTGGAAATAACATTTTAGATTAATTTAATGTCATGCCATTGTCGATAAATGTGCATTGTTCATGGCATAAGGAACAAAGAGCCTTTTTCACTGTTGAGTACATTAAAACCAAAAGGTATACAGAAACTTTAAATTTTTCATCTATAACTTTGCCTTAACTTGTAAACGACATTGGCGAATACATTGCAATCACAGCCTCAGAGATGTTATTGATATTTGCATAAAATAATAAATATGGAATCCGGTGTCACCTTAAGCTAAATCATTTTTTATATGGTTTAAATTTGCATGGAATTCTGGAAGTGTCTGAATAATTTTGGTGTGACTGTATATGGCATTCATCCAGGTACAACAATCATCCTTTGACTAAACAACTGTAAAACGATGTCAATGTTGTACATTTATCATCCACATTTATCATCCACATTTATCATCCACATCTATCATTCACATTTATCATCCACATTTATTATTTCACAGCATGCAAGAAACCAACTTTTCCACCAGGGAGTATTCATGCAGCAACCCAGGCAGTGGATGGCTATCGGCATAATTCTAAACTGTATTACATGATTACTTATGGCGCATCAATGGGCAGATATGCACTGACATGCAACGATAGTCTAACATGGGAAAGTTCAATTGCCGAGGGTGAGTCTTTGTAGTTAGGTAATTTGATATTATCAGTGTTAGGAAATGATGTGTCCCAGACGGCATTCCATTTAGAACAATATCGACGCGACGTCGGACATCTTGATATATGGGGTTCACTGTTTATGCATAATTAACTTTATCATCATCTGGTAAAATCTTAAGTTACACATTGGTGACATCATCTATAGCAGTCAAGAATTAATTCAATACATGTACACCACAAAAGTGCTTATAAGATGGCATCAAATAAATATTACAAAATATATAGGAAGTATTACTATGATTTCTGTGTTTGGTACTGATTAAAAATGGAGTGCAGTATTAGTCAGAATACATATGATTTGCAGAATACGGCTCTATCTATGAAACTACTGCATTAATTTTGAGACTGTTTTCTTTGACCAATAATGAATACATAATTCATATGTAATATTATTTGTGTAACTTTCAGATTTTGTCATCAAGCACTACAGGAATGCCATGGATGATACTTACAAAACCGAAACTGCTGCATTTCACACTGACACGCGTTTGGTGACAGCAAGAAGTAGAGTACATTGTGCGATTGCTTGCAGCACTGGCCAAACATCGTTACATTTTGTGAAATGCGCAAAATTCGAATTTAACAAACAGAGGACCTATGACAACTGTCAGCTATATATAATAATTTGATTGTGAACTGAAGAAAATGTACTGTGAAAAGGTTAAAAATTTAACCCTGACAACAGAACGAGAGAGAGAGAGAGAGAGAGAGAGAGAGAGAGAGAGAGAGAGAGAGAGAGAGAGAGAGAGAGAGAGAGAGAGAGAGAGAGGCAACGGGAGTGATGAGAAAATATTTTAATAGGATTTAATGATTACTGTTAATATTTGCATATGTAACAATTATTAACCTCACATCTTGCATTGTACCTGTCTATGAATTTTTATTGACATACCAAGAGAAACCAGGCAAGCCATGGGTATGAGCTTTTTCCAGAACACTTCTCAGCTTCATTTATAATATTGGGAAGCTGATATCTTGGACACTTTTTGGAGTATTCATATTTTGCTCTATGTAATACAAAATCATTACAATTTCTTGTTTCGTATGCATGAATTTCATGGAAATGAGGAGTGAGAATATTTGTGAAGTAGGGTGGTATGCATTATGCAAAAGTTTACAATTTTAATAAGCGTAAATGTAGAGTGTCTTTTACATTAAGTGTAGAGAGCTTTTTGAAGAGGGGTTCTGAGTGTTCATTGTATTTACTTTTAGTTATAAGTCTGACACTTTTTGTGGTTATTTTAGTATACTGTTTGAGTCATATCCCATAATTGATATGCAATAATACAAGTGAGTTGTATATTGGGAGTAGGATATTACCGGGCAAAATGTGTTTCAGTCTACTTAAAGTTCCAATGACCTTGCTAATCGTTTTGGTAATTTTGCCAATGTGGCAATTCCGACAGATGTTTTTGAAAAACGATTTCACGAAAGTCAAAATTTTCTACATATTTGATACAGCTGTATTATCAATCTTAAGATTTGATATTTCTGTGTGTTTGTGAGGTTTGTTGAAGATCATAAATTTGGTTTTGTGTATAATATTATTAAGTGATAGTTTATTTAATTTTAGCCACATATGAATTTTACCTAGATCATTATTTTTATGATAAGTCTTCTTACTATTGACAGACAGGATTGTATATAGTGTCGTGTCATCAGCATAGATAACTGGCTTAAACATATGAGAAACATGGGATATGTCATTTTTATATATATTATGAAAAACAAGGACCCAAGTATTGACCCTTGTGGGACTCCTGTAGTAATGTTAAAGTATCAGACTGAGTATTTTCCATTTGAAAATATTGTTTATGGTTAGCTAAATAGCGTTCTAATACGTCAAGCAAAGTGCATAGGGTGTTGAAGGCTTTTGACAGATCTAAATATATATTGCAAGGACTTTCGTTATTTTCTAATGATGTTATAAGCCTATCAATTAACTCCAGAGAAGCATATTCTGTTGAAAATTGGCTAAATTGATCCTGATAATATTTGTATTCCGTATATTTAAGTATACAGTTGTAGGGTTTTAAATTTTCAGAAAGTACATCATAAGTATCTGAGGATTTCATTCGTTTATATAGTTTATCTCTGAAATTTATGGAGTTGATAATCTAAAGTAAATAAATAGATTGTTCCTATATAATAACATCTTAGGCTTCCTGTTTGTAATTGTGAATGAAAATTAAGACAATGACACCAATCTAATTTTGATTATTTAATGACACATAAAAAATATTAAAACATATATATTTTTTAAATCAAGGATATATATATCTACATGTATAAGATCTCATGGTTTAGAATTGGCTGTCGACGATTTTGCATGTCAACGAATTGACTCGATACCTGATTTTGATCTAAAACTTCACTAGAAATATTGCTGGTCATTAAATACTACATTTATAGGCCTTTAATACAAAATCCGTCCTGGTCATTGGCCGTTTTGGCTTGTTGGCCGTCATGGGAAGTGGCCGTTATGGTAGTTGGCCGTTTTGACCCTACTCCATGTAAACAAACAAGCAGTGGATCCGGCGATTAAAAAAAAAAAATGTCTTCTATAAAATGAATACACTGAGTGATTTGGCTTAGGGGGAATATGGAAACATTGGAGGATTCAGAAGTGCTAAAATTGGCCGAATAAAGGTAGAAAGTGCATGAATATATATTTTTAATACTTTGCATAAATTACAACTGTGTGAAAGTTGTGGATTCGCCGATCCGTATACTGATTGAAATGCATTCCCCTGCCTGCCTACGCTGCCTACGCTGCTGCTGCGTTGACCAATATATTTTTTCGAACATAGTATGATAGTTCTATACAAGTTTGATAAAGGCCTAGGCCCACGTATAAAAATAACCTAAACTAAAAAAATATGAATCCATTTTCTTGATTTGGTGCCCCCGTCACGGCCAGGACTCTGTCAGAGATCTCCCCGAGCGGCGGCGGCCTGTATTTAGAGAAGATTTCTTAAGTCTATACTCATAGTTAAACCAATCATTTAGTTTAACTAGGTAAACTAGCAAAGAATTTCCATAATTAGGTCACTTGGCTTATAAGTGACGGCACACAGTGCCAATTAGGGTAGCACTATTTCTAGAGAGTAGGCAGAGTTGTTTCAGGAATAAATCCATTTGTTGAATTGTATTGTACATATGACTAGGGTGGGCAACATTAACGGCTTACCTGTGAGTTCATTCGGTTAGTGTGGAGAGTGAGCAGGTGAGAGTGTGTGACTCTGTCAATGGTTCATATATATATATATATATGTGTGTGTGTGTGTGTGTGTAATATGTATATACTTCAAATTGTACATACAAATACTAAATTGTATATATGACTAACGTGCATTTTATTTTGCAGCCAAGGCAGCTACCTCTGTATATATAGCTACACTATTTGTGTGCAATTGAGTTATTGCACACCGACTGCTGCAAGTGAGATCTTGACATAGAGGTCCAATAGGACCTGAGTCCAGTAATGCTCTAATCTAATCTAATCTAATCTAATCTAATCTAATCTAATCTAATCTAATATAATATAATATAATCTATATCCCTAATATACTCCCCCTGGTCGAGGGGGAGTATATCAGGGATATACTGCATCAACCCATGGTATGACCTTTTTATCCCATTCCTCAGATTTTTTATTATTTTTATTATTATACAGCTAACCTTTCCCTTAATATGTATATTCCTGGGAAAAGTCTTGTATAGGGGAGAAAATGCACCTAGGCATGGGATAAATAAATATATATATATAACCAATGCGTTAATTTTATTAATATTAATTTTAAAGTTATAGTCACACCGAAAAGTATACTGATCTTCTTTTTTACAATAAACTTTCAAAGTGTGACATTGTGTGGCATTGTACCCTCAAGCATAATAGATATGCTTATTATAAGAATAATTTATATAGCGCTAGTATACAAAATAACCAGTCAAGAAAATCTCAATATTTTGCCAACATTGCTTTAACATTGCCACAATTTAACTGGAATAATAGAATAATAATTATGATAATGGTACATATGGTCCAATTCAATTGTGCCTTTATAGTTGAATTTTGCATAAAATTTTGCATAACTCAACGTTAGTCAAAACTTTGGTTCATTTGACTTCGACTGAAGCAAGATTTTCCTATGATATAATGTTGTAGTAGTGCTTGAAACTTTCCAAAAGCTACCAATATCCTGCACAAGATCTGATTTTCCCTTTCATGATATTTGTATAGGCTGCTGTATGTTATTGATATTGATATTATAATGAATTTATTCAGAGAGTGATTACAAATATAATCTGACTTTCGTGCCAGATACAGTTGTTTTCTAACCATCCTTATAATGTCGTTAATATCAACCTAGTACCATTACTGCTATTTCTAGGATACCTCTCTTTCCTATTTATTTCCTTTGTCCACTGCTGGATATGACTCGCTACTGAAGTTTGCAGGGGATCCTACATCTTATTTTCTGGTCTACTTTTCCTCCAGCTGTATGCATGTATCTTCCATCTGGCAGTCTTCCTAGCTGTTCCCCTACCTTATCAACTCCATTATTCTTGGTGCCTGATAATTATTGTTTTCCTCTTTTGCTAGATTCAACCATAGTTTGCGAAACTTGTTACATGGTATTTTTTCGTGGTATTTTGCAACAGGTTCAATCAATATTGTCGTGACAGTATACACGCATCAGTGCCAACTATCACCATTTCACATCATTGAAAATGAGTAATTATGTTTTATCGGCAATGACTAAATCGTTTAATGATAACATTAAAAACATTTTAAGAAGCAGAAGTTGAAATTGCTGATTCACTGTATGAAAAAGATGATTGTGGACAAATGTCAAGATTAGTAATAGTGTGTGCTCTCGTTATTTTTCAGTATTAAGTAAATTCAGGTAGGTAGGGAGGCTGTATGTGTGCACATATCTCACAAAAAAATATAAAGAAGCTCTAGTGCCACCTTGTGGTTAATCAGAGAATCTTTCTTCCTAATATAAATTTCCACAAGCACATGAAGATGTAGATAAAAGTTTCGATCGTTGTAAAATCAGACTTATTTTACATTCATCCATCTCAGCCTGATGTGGTCACTGTAAACCTGGATTACCAATTAGGTGTTTTGGGATATGTACACCATTCTACAAAGTAAAAGATATTGAAACATTTACAGCCAATTTCATAGAGTTGGAAACAAATCTCATAGAATTGGAAGCTAAACTGCAGAGGACGTCATGTGAGTCCTGGACTCTTATTGGTGGTTTACATGACGTCCTCTGAATTTTACCTTCGAAGTCTATGAGATTTGTTTCCAACTCTATGCCTTAACCAATGGAAGTCCTGCCCTGATAGCATTCCAAATCGGCCCAGCATCATTTCTATATTGACCACTGTCGGTACTCTTGGTATAACATCATATCAACATCGCCGACATCGTGCCTATGTTGAAACGATTTGGAATGCTATCTGCGTGGATTCACAGGATCCTCTGGAGTTTAGCTTCCAAGTTTATGAGATTAGTTTCCAAGTCTATGAAATTGGCTGTAAAACCAAATGTTGATCTCAATGATCGGAGGACTAACAAACCGATTCCAAAGAGAGACCAGGGGGGATAATGTTCTCCGTTTGAGACAAATAGGTCAGTCAGAAAAGTGACCTTTATTTGAATGTCCAATTGATTGTCTGGTTATGGTGACATTTAAGTGATATTTATCTACTGCTATTGTTTGCAAACAGCAACAGCTTAATATGAAGCATTAAAATATTTCGTTTTGCTGCATGAACATGTTTTCATGTCAACTGAGAAAATCTCTTTGGTCGAGAAGAGAGTAAGTGAAAACTTTTTAAAAATTCTTATTAACCTGCCCAAATAGCATTCCAAATTGGGACAAAATTGACATGATGGCGGCGATGTTGATATGATGCTGTTACAGTGTTGGCCCAATTTGGAATGCTATCTTGGTGTTACACTCTCCATCTAATTTTCAGACATTTTGGACTAGCTTTTAGACATTCTAACTAACGTTTTAACGTTAGTTAAAAGGCGTTTTGACTTTGCCGAGAACGGCTGGCAGCTTACAGGCATTTTACCCTCAGCAAAAACATTTGCCGAAGGTATTGTAGTTATTTCGATCAAAAGTTGTCTGTAAGCTGGGTAGGCGGCACACTTTGTTTCCAGAGCAAAACTCCAACACTGTTGTATATACATTGATAAAATGTGTTATTCATAATAGTTAAGTTGTGCCTTTTGGGGGATTTATAGCCATAAATAATGAATATTTATATACAAAGTCACACAAGAACTGACCAGCCCAATAAGTGTTTGTTGGCCAGTGGGGTCCAAGGTCTTCATCCACAGTGTTACCATCCTCGCGAGGAGGCCCTCATGGACAGACTCGAGTGACATTCTTCCCAATGAAAAACGTATATTTCAGCATTTGACATTTACATCACTGTAAGTAGTGAAGGTTACTCAGGTATTTTTACATGACTTTTATGATGGATGTCTTTAGCTGATGCATAAAATGAAGAAGTAATTGTAAATAATCTTTTTGCATCCCAACTGGGATCATTGTGGCATTAAGTTTTAATGTTACCTGTGCATATATTTCACAGCATTTCTCTATAGTAACTAGCTCTTCTATTTCTATGAAAACATCCGATTTGAACTGCACCAGAAATGGAATATTTTCAATTGTTCAAACACTAATTCTGGTTCTTCTTACCTCCTGTTATTTTATTAAGTATGATTACTTTTGTTAACATTAAGCGTTATTGAACCAGTGATGGCACAGGGGTGGGGGCCTAGCTCAGTGGTAGTGCTGGGTTTCCAACCACTGGTTCCTGAGTTCAATTCCCAGTCGAGCCTAAGTTAGATGGCTGTTTCATCCATCATTAATTTGATTACTATGGTCCCTGCCTGTTCTGATTAATCCATCAGGTTCAGAAATACAGGACATAAAGCCCTAATCCACCCTCCACTAATCACTAGTAATGGAAATGGAGTGAGCTCTCAAGCCACAGCTATAGGGAGCTTAAACAAGCTCTAGATTTACCTGACACAGGTAACCATAACTACCACAAGATAGCGAATTCCAGTAACATAATGATAACTGTCATATTAATATTTAAGATTCTCACAACACCACTTGTAAGCTTGATTCATGCAATGTTAAGAAATATTTTATTGAAAGATATTACAAAACATGCGCATTTGAAAATTGTTATGTTTTTTTATTATTAAACATTATGTAGTAGTTGAAATTTCAATAGTCATTTTTTATGTTTCTGTGTTGATATAATTTTTTATGTGTTTTCTTTTACACGGTATAACATATTTTAAATAGCAATTGAATAATTTTCAAGTGCAGTAGGTTCCTCAATTTCAGTATCTGAGATAATCTTACTCTTTTTTTTTTAGCTGCACAGTGGGAAGAGTTGTTGAACGTGATCGTGAGGTATGACGGTTTTGTCTTAAAATCAAGCTAGCTTACGTTGGTTGATTGTATCACTGTTTTGTCATAAAATCAAATTTAGTGTAAGTTTATCACACTCAACAAACCAATGTGACACAGTGTGAGTTCCTTTTCAATATTTTTATCAGTCACAGTAGGAATGAAGCCCTGCATATTGCACGTCCCATCACTCTTTGAATCCACTGAATAACACCAACTTCTGTGGGAACATTGATCCAGGCAGGTATTAAGATTGGTGACAAGGATTTTCTGAGAATAAGACATATATACCGAAAGTCATTTCGGTTGAGATTTGACAATTTGAGAAGTCTGGAAATTGACACTGACTGGAATGTCTACCTTGTCACAGATGTATTGACTAACAAGTTAGTTAACCAGTGTCAATACTGACAAAGGCTTTAAAGTGGGGTAAAAAATATCCAATTTGTTTCATTAGACACGGCCTGTCAAATCAAACCTAGACAGCCAGATAACTTCTGCTATACGATGCTATCTTCCACTAAACAGAACTGTCTGGCTATAGCTGGCTACTCAATTTGGATCTAAAAGTACATGCAGCACCATTTGGTGCATAAATGAGGAATTATGCATATTTGTAATTTTTTGTTGAAAGACGCATGTCTATTTCAAATACATAATTATGATATATTAGATGAATTTCTTACATGTACCAAGGTTTATATTTTTCAGTGGTGGTAGGTGTAAGCCAACTATAGGCTAGGAGTAGACAGAAGCAGCTGGCTTCAGCCAGTTATAGGTACAGCCAAGAATAGGTCACAACAGCTGTCTCGAATCAACCATATTTTATGAAACTAACTGCATGTCCCACCAGCTATGTCATGAAGGATTCATTCTTTATCGTCCAAGATATCAATCGTTTTTTTTTCTGTTATAGCTTACATATTATATAGCATTTCTTTTATGTAGATTTGTAGCTTGAAATTTTCTAATTGACATAATTACACTTACATATATTGGCTATTTTTTACAAAAATATTATTTCTTCAGTGTCTATATAGTGTGTGCGATGAACCGAAACAATTTCCACTTGGCCTACATAGCCTGTTATGCAATCCTATTTTTTGAACTCTTGAATTTCTTCATTTGTTTATTATATTCTGTCAAGTGTAGATCTAAAGTAATACAGTGTTCCCATGTGTTATCAAAAAGTCTGAAAAAGATACATGATACATTGGCACTGGCAGGGCCTGCTCTCTGCATGTAGCACCATTTCCCAGCATGAGACACTGAGAGAGGCTCATAACAGGAGTTATTCTAGTACTGTACGGCCTCCAACCACCATATTTGCAGTTTAAATATTTTTCTTGCAATATTATCTACCTTCTCACACTAAAGAAATGAATCTTTTCAGGAATTTACTTTTCTTACTAAAGGCATGAATTTTTTAATTAATTTTCTCTTGGTGATATATTTGAAGCAGGCACTTGAAAGATTGAAAAAGAGGTTGTTTAATTACCTTAGACAAAAATCCAATACAATTTTCCATGATTCTGTGATGTTTTCCAAGTGAAAAATGCCGTAAGAAAGTGCTCATATGGAACTAGGTATTTGGTACCAAACATTTCTCACCAGAGCAAAAAACAGCGATCAGCGCCACCTAGTGGAACTGGCATCCCTATTAGTATTTACATAAAAGTTTCACACAACTTCAGAATATTACCGCTAGGTGTCATCCCAATGACACTAACACCACCTATGTTACTTTCAAAGAAGATGTTACAAAATAGCATAGAACTGACTATGCAAGTAGCATTTATAATCACTTATGTACAAAAAATTATGACACAAAAGTAGAACAATCCTAGGAAATTTCCTTAAGCATGTTTGAGCATGCCCATCTGCAGCTGCTCCTGCAACAGGCCAGCCTGGCTACTTTAGGCCAAGGATTTAACCTGCAGAGGGAGGCACAGATAGAGACAGAACAGCTGCAGGACAGCTGGAGAGAGTTCTTGCTATTTAGTCATGTATTCTTGAGTGAAGGCTGATCTCACATGGAACACTTCAGTATGTAATTATTTGGACTTTGTGGGGAACACACAGTTTAATATGACTATGCAATACACCATTCAACTTTACTTTGGACATCTTCATTTAACTTTAATTGGATTGTACTAGGGCTTCAGATCCTGGACCCTCACTGCAAAGCCAAATAACCACTTCATTAAACAATAGAAGCTTTAGTGCAACACACTCTTTGGTAATTTTATAAGTGTTTGTGTTATATTGTATTTGTGGATAATTCTTTATTTTGAAGAAATACTAGTTGATTGATTGGAGAGATAGTGTCACAGTTTGATCCATGTTGGAACTTGCTGGCCTGTGACATTTCTGTGTTCTCACATATCTCATGGATTTCTTGATGGTAGCCCAAAGATAAGCCCAGAACTTGTAAACATAGGTTTAATTCGGATAAATTTCCTTTGATAAAATTATATGATACTAATTAAAAGTGTAGTGCCACATTTGATTGGCTATGTCCATGTCTATTATGTATGTTTGCAATGGCATTATAAGCGATATGCAACAGGTATACGGATAGACAGTGATAGCGTATTACATATGCATTCCTTGTTATCTCACAGCAAAAACTCAATATCCGAATGACAATGGTAGATGTATATTGATAATACAAGTACTTTACTTCGTCTACCAAAATAATGGCATATTAAGGATCTAAAAATGTGCTTTACTTCTGTTCTTCACTAAAATCTTCATCACGTTCATTGGTATATTGTAATTGCAATGATTCAACTTGTACAGAGATAGCCACCAAAACTTCTCAGCCACTCCATTGACATCAGCCTTGCTGCATGGCCAAGACGAAAGTCTAAATTAGGCATTCATTTTCAGCTAGCTGGAAAAATAAGACACTTCAGAAGCAACTCTACAAAAATTTACCAAAAAAGAAATTATTTTATCCTGAGGTCAGCTGCAAGCATATTTTAATTTGCAGTTGATTTGTTTGAAAGATGTTATGAAAACAACTAAATCTAGGTTGTTAATAAATCAAGAATTTTAGCCCCCACCATGGAATGAAGGACCCAAGCAGATCCTCTGCAACTCCTTACTCTACTTAACCCAGGTGCAAATGGGGAGCTGGCTGTGGCAGGTAATCTGTGTCTTTATGTTATGAGCATTCTGTAAATTAAAAGGTCCAAATGCAATACTAAGTTATTTGCAATTGTAGCTTTCAAGCTACCACCCGCAAAAAGGCTATAATGCTGTGCAGGACATATTTGCCATGTTTAAGCCATGTCCAAATACATGCTATATCAAGTTTATCATATTACTGAGAGATTTTAGCAATTCACAAAGCTGCACAAGCTCATATTTCGTTATGCTAGGAACACAATATGCACGCAGTGCTGTACTTTGTGTGCTGGCCTGTCGGCAAATTGAAAGTTCCAAAGTGCAATACTAAGTTGTGTTTGGAATTTTAGCCTTCAAGCTACTGCTGAAAAAAAAAGGCAAAATCAAATCAAATGTTGGCTAAGTGAACATTTCACATAGCTGTGCAGGACATATTTGCTGTGTTTTAGCCATGTCCAAAAATAAGCCATGCAATTTCAAATTTGTCATGCTACTGAGCCAGTTTGACATTACACCAAGCTGCACAAACTCATATTTTGCTTTTGTCAGGAGCTCAATATGCACACAGTGCTGTTCTTCATGCTTTGGCCTTTCTGCAAATTCAAATTTATATCATGTTTCGTAGTATAAAGCAAAAATATGGAAAACAATTGGGGGGGGGGGGGGTCACCGCACTGATATTCCAATTATTGGAGGTGATGTTATTGTATGCAGTGGACTTCAGGAACATTTTGGGACCTTTTTCCAGAGAAATTCATAAAAGAACAATAATTTTAGGGGATTCGAAGAAAAGGCATGCCAAATCAAAAAGTCACATTTTCTCAGTGACTTTTTCACAAATCTTATAATAAAAAATTTTACAGCCATATGAACTTATGATAATTTTTCGCATGATTGTACCTTATAATAATAATCAAAACGAGACATAAAAAGGGGGGGGGGGTTAGCCCTTTTGTTTTCGAGAAAAGCTAGCCCAGTTTAACCAAACTAATACTCAGAGCATCATTTGTTCATAATGTAAAATATCCAGTGTCCTTATACTTGAAATTCCATAAATGTATAGCGCTGTAGCTCAGCAGCATAAGTTCAAATTCCTCAGAATGAACACAAGAATCACAAAGTCATGAATTTGTGTCAGACTGGTCAGACTGGTCAGATTGGCAAAATCAAAGATGCCTCTCTTCCCAGATGTGTAATTATTCATACCTGGGAGAGTTTCTTAGCTCCTCTGTGAATTCAATCAACATCACAATTGGTCAAAGGCTCTGGGTCAATTACATGGCTTTTATTGACATTAATTCATATCAGAAAAGATACATTTGTCACATATAACTACAGCTCTACTCACTACTAAATCTAACTAAAGCTACACCGGTCTACAGAAATATGCTATACAGGTTCTGATTATTTTATACATAGATCATAATATGCTAAATATAGCTAAAAATTCAAGGTAATAATATCCTTACAGTAGGATATACATAAAACATAGAGTAAGATTTACATAAAACATAAATCACATATCAACCAGTGAGGCATTTAACAAAAATACTGATCACAACATAAAATAAGATTAAAATTTTCATAATTATATACAAAATACTGATAATAATATCACAATACAAATTAAAATTTGCAGTTTATATATAGGTTTGATATGAAATATGGGAGAGAAAAATACCAGGCAACATTGCGCTGACCCTGGCATTTTGACTCATCTGATTTATGATGGCAGTTGTCAGGGAAGTGGCATGTCAGAGGAGCCCAGTGGAAATTTAAGTCTACATTACTTTATTTAGGAAATTACCAAGAGCATATATCATTTCAGGTTCTTTATTTGACATCAATGATTTAAATTGTTGTGTTTTATCTAAGTTATGGAAATTTAGTATCAGGCTAGTTGCTTTTAGGATTAATTGATTTCTTGGTCCTGCATGATTGTTACAGATTAAGAGGCAATGTAGTTCATCTTCTACGTCATTATTATCACATTTATTACATTTTCTTTCTTCTAATGGTATTTTGGGGGTCTCGTGTCTTCCGGTTTCAATTTTGAGGTTATGTGAGCTAAGTTTAAATCTCGCTATGTTATTATATGTTCTCTTGGGGAGGTTAAGATTTAGATAAGGTTCAAAGCAATAAGTAGTTTTAAATAATTTATATGTTCTTAGTTTTGGGTGCTTCTCTGAGTCATTAATCTCCCTAAGGATTCTTGATTGTTCAATTTCATACAGTTTAAGTTTGATTTCAGTGACCAGAGTGTCTGGCTCCTTTGATTCCCAACTATTTATATAACATTCATTTATGATATGTATTGTTTTATTGTACCAGTTGCTCTGACCCTTCAGGTGTAGAAATTCTTGAATTTTGAGGCATTTATGTAGGATGTCATAGGTTGGCAGTGTCATTAGTCTTCCCCAGTACTTAATCATGTTTATCTTTTGTCTAACCATAAGAGGAAACCTGCCTGTCTCAGCATACACAGCTAAAGTTGGGGTTTGTTTTCTTACACCTAGCAAACTTTTAAGATATCTAATTTGTAATTTCTCCATGTCATTGTGTTGTTTACCCATACACCATAACATGCTATTGTATTCAAGGATTGGCAGAATATAGCTAACGAACATCTTGATAGCAAGTGATGGGGGTATGTAGCCAAGGGATGGTTTTATTCTACTTTGGAGTGCAAATAGTGCCTTTTGCGCTTGGTTGACTAGATATTCAGGCATTTTAGTTACAGTACATACATTTTAACACCATTTGTACTTTCCACAACTCCCCTAGTTGCTTTTAGCCAGGAATTCTTAAAACCTCCCGTAGTGGGTTTTGCCCCTCACCTGCATCATAAAATATATTAAATGTGACAAGCTCAGAAGCTATACAATGTCTTGGACAGAACAATGGCCAGGAGCACTGTTTTCCCACAATTAACAATTCTGCAAGCACTCCTGGTTCTTTGTGCATGCTCTCCTGGGAGTGCCATGCCACATTCCTAAAAAGTATCCCAGCTGCAAGTGCCAACTGACCATTGTCCAGAGCAGTGCAGACATCTGGTGGACCCCCCCCCCCTTTGTTAAGACTTTGGCCATTATTCCCTTTGATCACCATTGCCTATTGTCTTTAATAGGAGTCACAATAGAAGTCAACCCCCTTAATTCTAGCATGAGCGCCTGTCCAGCTAGTCATTTGCATAGTCAAACTTATTAATATATGTATTTCATAACATTAACTATATTATCTATTGACATGACAATGCTCATTAATACATAGATATTATTAATACATAGAGAATCACCATTTCCTACAGGATTAAAAAGCCCATGCTTTTTACAATATAATGTTGTCGTTTTTCACAAATTGAAAAGATATTGACCAGCAAAGCCATATAATTAAAGTAAAGCCTTTGGGCTATCATTTCGTATATTTAATTTTAGCATTAGATCCAAATGAGTGCCGTCCCTTATTAGCTCTATGTTCTTAAAAGTTAAACATATATTGACTAAAATGAAATCTGGAAATTACAGCCTGAGTATGATAAAAAAATATGCTTCCATCAAAGATGAAATTACTGATATATTTTGCCAATATCCAGAGTCATGTTAGTTACGCTTTAAGTGTGTGGGGACCTATGCTGAAAGTATATATATATATAGATTTGAAAAAGATAAAAAAAAAAGCAGCAGAACAAATCAATTAGGTTAATCTTCAATGTTGGTCCAAGAAGCAGATTGTCACAGTTTTACAAGAAGGGAAATTTATTAATAATGAGGACCTAATAAACATGATAAAGTTGGCTTTATTAAAGATTTCTTGTAGATACAAAGCAAGTCTTCAGGATATGTCAGAGGATGCGATGTGAGAGAGTGGAACATTCAGGAAAATTCAGGAAAATTTTCAAATGAATAGGCTCAGTGATGAAGCTGCTATAGTGCCTTCAGAATCACTTTCCTGGCATTAAAAAGCCTTGAAAAGTTCAAAACATCGCCCAAAAGTCAACCGGAAGTTGTCGGCGAAATGTAAACAAAGCTGCAGCAGCTAGGCTGCAGGTCTAAATTACTGATCTCAAAACTGCTATAGACAACAAATTTGCTCCTTGTATTATTTATTTCTTGACCATTCTGAATCCCTCCAATCCCTTCCCAGGCATTTTTGCAAAATAAGGGCTATTTTAGCGGCATTTCGCCGTTTTTGTGGCTCTTGGCCTTATATGCATCCCACCTTAGTGCCCCTGGTGGCGAATTTAAGAACTAGGCCTACTGAACAGAAACTAGTGCCTGGGAAGGGATTGGAGGCATTCAGAATGGTCAATAACTGGGCTACTTTGGGTAAATAATACAAGAGCAAATTGTTCTCTATAGAAGCTGTGAAATCAGTAATTTAGGCCTGTGGCTGAAGCAGCAAAAATGGCTGGAAACACTGCGAATTCGATCCAATTGGATCCCACCTTTTCAGACCTGTCCAGAAATGCAATTACTAGTTCTTTCAATTAAAATGACAGACCAGATGATACAATTGGAACAATTTACTGTGTGACTTTTATAAATGTTCTAATTGCACTTGAGCTTTGTTGAGAGCATGCCACTGTAGGTGTGCCAAGAGTGAATGTAATTTAAAGGGGAACTAATGGAAGTTTTAAAGTTAATTTAAAAATTTCAATTAGATGTTAAATAATATATTGCAGTGAAAGGAAATGTCTTAAACTCTGGTTTGATATGATTTCAAGCCAATTAAAAGTGCAATTTGCACCAACATGCTGGGGGCCGCCATTATTGCCCACGGCACACAAGACAGTGACGTCACTTGTGTCCTAAGTCAAGAACAGCTAGGCCATATATGCATTCAGCCATATGAATCAATTTAATCCTATTGATTACAAGCCGTTACATTGTTCATTATATATATTGCAATTATAACAAGAACAGATAGCACAACAACATAAAGGGTGTTAATTGGTATTGGACAAAGTTTTGTTGAAAATGAGTTTCTGATATTATATTTTATTTTAAACTGGTAGGCCTATATTAAATGTATCTAGCAATGCAACCAACATACAATTGAAGTAAGCACAATTTGGTAATTAATATATATTATGGTTGGACTCAATGTTTCATTAGGTCAGAATAGTCAGACTCAAAGTTTAATTAGCTCAGAATGGTTATACTCAATGTTTGATCAACTCAGAATAGTCAAACTCAATGATCGATCATCTCAGAATTGTCAAACTCAGTTTATATTCAAATCAGAATAGTCGGACTCAATATTTTATTAGGTCAGAATAGTCAGACTCAATGTGTTAATTAGCTCAGAATGGTCATACTCAATGTTTGATAGACTCAGAATAGTCAAACTCAATGATCAATCGTTTCAGAATTGTCAAACTCAGTGTTCATTCAAATCAGAATTATTGGACTCAATGTTTGATTAGCACAGAGTAGGCACACTTAATGTTTGATCAACACAAAATAGTCAAACTCAATGATCGATCATCTCAGAATTGTCAAACTCAATGATCGAATTGTCAAACTCAGTGTTCATTCAAAACAGAATGGTTGGACTCAATGTTTGATTAGGTCAGAGTAATCAGACTCAATGTTTAATTAGATCAGAATGGTTATACTCAATGTTTGATCAACTCAGAATAGTCAAACTCAATAATCAATCATCCCAGAATTGTCAAAGTCAGTATTCATTCAAATCGGAATAGTCGGAATCAATGTTTGATTAGGTCAGAATAGTTATACTCAATGTTAATTAACTCAGAATAGTCAAACTCAATGATCGATCATCTCAGAATTGTCAAAGTCAGTTTATATTCAAATCAGAATAGTCAGACTCAATGTTTGATTAGCTCACAATAGTTATACTCAATGTTTGATCAACACAAAATAGTCAAACTCAATGATCGATGATCTCAGAATTTTCAAGCTTAGTATTCATTCAAATCAGAATGGTTGGACTCAATGTTAGGTCAGAATAGTCAGACTCAATGTTTAATCAGCTCAGAATGGTTATACTCAATGTTTGATCAACTCAGAATAGTCAAACTCAATGTTTGATCAACACAGAATAGATCATCTCAGAATTGTCAAGTTCAGTTTTCATTCAAATCAGAATGGTTGGACTCAATGTTTGATCAACTCGGAATATTCAAACTCAATGATCGATCATCTCAGAATTGTCAAACTCAATGATCAATCATCCCAGATTTGTCAAAGTCAATATTTATTCAAATCAGAATAGTCTGACTCAAATGTTTGATGAGGTCAGAATAGTTATACTCAATTTTTAATCAACTCAGAACAGTCAAACTCAATGATCGATCATCTCAGAATTGATTGTCAAACTCAGTGTTCATTCAAATCGGAATAGTAAGACTCAATGTTCGATTAGGTCAGAATAGTCAGACTCAATGTTTGATTACCTCAGAATTGTCAAGTTCAGTGTTCATTCAAATCAGAATGGTTAGACTCTATGTTTGATTAGTTCAGAATGGTTATACTCAATGTTTGATCAACTCGGAATAGTCAAACTTATCTCAGATTTGTCATACTCAAAGTTTAATGAACTGACTATTCTGAGATGTTCGATCATTGCGTTTGAGTATTTTAATTTGATTAAACTTTGAGTATGACTATTCTGAGCTAATCAGACATTCATTCCAACCATTCTGATTTTAATGAACACTAAGTTTGACAATTCTGAAATGATCGATCATTGAGTTTGACTATTATGATTTGGTCAAACATTTAGTATGACCATTCTGAGCTAATCAAACATTGAGTCCAACCATTTTGAGTTAAATGTACACTGACTTTGACAATTCTGAAATGATCGATTATTGAGTTTGACAATTCTGAGATTATCGATCATTGAGTTTGACTATTCTGAGTTCATCAAACATTCAGTATGACCATTCTGAGCTAATCAAACATTGAGTCCAACCATTTTGATTTTATTGAACACTGAGTTTGACAATTCTGAAATGATCAATCATTGAGTTTGACTATTCTGATTTGGTCAAACATTTAGTATGACCATTCTGAGCTAATCAAACATTGAGCCCAACCATTTTGATTTAAATGTACACTGACTTTGACAATTCTGAAATGATCGATTATTGAGTTTGACAATTCTGAGATTATCGATCATTGAGTTTGACTATTCTGAATTAATCAAACATTGAGTCCAACCATTTTGGTTTGATTGAAAATTGAGTTTGACAATTCTGAAATGTTCGATCATTGAGTTTGACTATTCTGATTTGGTCAAACATTCAGTATGACCATTCTGAATTAATCAAACATTGAGTCCAACCATTTTGGTTTGAATGAAAATTGAGTTTGACAATTCTGAAATGTTCGATCATTGAGTTTGACAATTCTGAAATGTTCGATCATTGAGTTTGACTATTCAGATTTGGTCAAACATTTAGTATGACCATTCTGAGCTAATCAAACATTGAGTCCAACCATTTTGGTTTGAATGAAAATTGAGTTTGACAATTCTGAAATGTATGATCATTGAGTTTGACTATTCTGAGTTGATCAAACATTCAGTATGACCATTCTGAATTAATCAAACATTGAGTCCAACCATTTTGGTTTGAATGAAAATTGAGTTTGACAATTCTGAAATGTTCGATCATTGAGTTTGACAATTCTGAGATGATCGATCATTGAGACTGACTATTCTGAGTTGATCAGACATTCTGTTTGACCATTCTGAGTTAATCAAACATTCAGTCCAACCATTTTGGTTTGAATGAAAATTGAGTTTGACAATTCTGAAATGTTCGATCATTGAGTTTGACTATTCTGATTTGGTCAAACATTCAGTATGACCATTCTGAATTAATCAAACATTGAGTCCAACCATTTTGGTTTGAATGAAAATTGAGTTTGACAATTCTGAAATGTTCGATCATTGAGTTTGACAATTCTGAAATGTTCGATCATTGAGTTTGACTATTCTGATTTGGTCAAACATTTAGTATGACCATTCTGAGCTAATCAAACATTGAGTCCAACCATTTTGGTTTGAATGAAAATTGAGTTTGACAATTCTGAAATGTTCGATCATTGAGTTTGACTATTCTGAGTTGATCAAACATTCAGTATGACCATTCTGAATTAATCAAACATTGAGTCCAACCATTTTGGCTTGAATGAAAATTGAGTTTGACAATTCTGAAATGTTCGATCATTGAGTTTGACAATTCTGAGATGATCGATCATTGAGTCTGACTATTCTGAGTTGATCAAACATTCAGTATGACCATTCTGAGATAATCATACTTTGAGTCCAACCATTTTGGTTTGATTGAAAATTGAGTTTGACAATTCTGAAATGTTCGATCATTGAGTTTGACTATTCTGAGTTGATCAGACATTCTGTTTGACCAATCTGAGTTAATCAAACATTCAGTCCAACCATTTTGGTTTGATTGAAAATTGAGTTTGACAATTCTGAAATGTTCGATCATTGAGTTTGACTATTCTGATTTGGTCAAACATTCAGTATGACCATTCTGAATTAATCAAACATTGAGTCCAACCATTTTGGTTTGAATGAAAATTGAGTTTGACAAGTCTGAAATGTTCGATCATTGAGTTTGACAATTCTGAGATGATCGATCATTGAGACTGACTATTCTGAGTTGATCAAACATTCTGTTTGACCAATCTGAGTTAATCAAACATTCAGTCCAACCATTTTGGTTTGATTGAAAATTGAGTTTGACAATTCTGAAATGTTCGATCATTGAGTTTGACTATTCTGATTTGGTCAAACATTCAGTATGACCATTCTGAATTAATCAAACATTGAGTCCAACCATTTTGGTTTGAATGAAAATTGAGTTTGACAATTCTGAAATGTTCGATCATTGAGTTTGACAATTCTGAGATGATCGATCATTGAGTCTGACTATTCTGAGTTGATCAAACATTCAGTATGACCATTCTGAGATAATCATACATTGAGTCCAACCATTTTGGTTTGATTGAAAATTGAGTTTGACAATTCTGAAATGTTCGATCATTGAGTTTGACTATTCTGAGTTGATCAAACATTCAGTATGACCATTCTGAATTAATCAAACATTGAGTCCAACCATTTTGGTTTGAATGAAAATTGAGTTTGACAATTCTGAAATGTTCGATCATTGAGTTTGACAATTCTGAGATGATCGATCATTGAGTCTGACTATTCTGAGTTGATCAGACATTCTGTTTGACCAATCTGAGTTAATCAAACATTCAGTCCAACCATTTTGGTTTGATTGAAAATTGAGTTTGACAATTCTGAAATGTTCGATCATTGAGTTTGACTATTCTGATTTGGTCAAACATTCAGTATGACCATTCTGAATTAATCAAACATTGAGTCCAACCATTTTGGTTTGAATGAAAATTGAGTTTGACAATTCTGAAATGTTCGATCATTGAGTTTGACAATTCTGAAATGTTCGATCATTGAGTTTGACTATTCAGATTTGGTCAAACATTTAGTATGACCATTCTGAGCTAATCAAACATTGAGTCCAACCATTTTGGTTTGAATGAAAATTGAGTTTGACAATTCTGAAATGTATGATCATTGAGTTTGACTATTCTGAGTTGATCAAACATTCAGTATGACCATTCTGAATTAATCAAACATTGAGTCCAACCATTTTGGTTTGAATGAAAATTGAGTTTGACAATTCTGAAATGTTCGATCATTGAGTTTGACTATTCTGATTTGGTCAAACATTTAGTATGACCATTCTGAATTAATCAAACATTGAGTCCAACCATTTTGGTTTGAATGAAAATTGAGTTTGACAATTCTGAAATGTTCGATCATTGAGTTTGACTATTCTGATTTGGTCAAACATTCAGTATGACCATTCTGAATTAATCAAACATTGAGTCCAACCATTTTGGTTTGAATGAAAATTGAGTTTGACAATTCTGAAATGTTCGATCATTGAGTTTGACAATTCTGAAATGTTCGATCATTGAGTTTGACTTTTCTGATTTGGTCAAACATTCAGTATGACCATTCTGAGCTAATCAAACATTGAGTCCAACCATTTTGGTTTGAATGAAAATTGAGTTTGACAATTCTGAAATGTTCGATCATTGAGTTTGACAATTCTGAGATGATCGATCATTGAGTCTGACTATTCTGAGTTGATCAGACATTCTGTTTGACCAATCTGAGTTAATCAAACATTCAGTCCAACCATTTTGGTTTGATTGAAAATTGAGTTTGACAATTCTGAAATGTTCGATCATTGAGTTTGACTATTCTGATTTGGTCAAACTTTCAGTATGACCATTTTGAATTAATCAAACATTGAGTCCAACCATTTTGGTTTGAATGAAAATTGAGTTTGACAATTCTGAAATGTTCGATCATTGAGTTTGACAATTCTGAAATGTTCGATCATTGAGTTTGACTATTCAGATTTGGTCAAACATTTAGTATGACCATTCTGAGCTAATCAAACATTGAGTCCAACCATTTTGGTTTGAATGAAAATTGAGTTTGACAATTCTGAAATGTTCGATCATTGAGTTTGACTATTCTGAGTTGATCAAACATTCAGTATGACCATTCTGAATTAATCAAACATTGAGTCCAACCATTTTGGTTTGAATGAAAATTGAGTTTGACAATTCTGAAATGTTCGATCATTGAGTTTGACAATTCTGAGATGATCGATCATTGAGTCTGACTATTCTGAGTTGATCAAACATTCAGTATGACCATTCTGAGATAATCATACTTTGAGTCCAACCATTTTGGTTTGATTGAAAATTGAGTTTGACAATTCTGAAATGTTCGATCATTGAGTTTGACTATTCTGAGTTGATCAAACATTCAGTATGACCATTCTGAATTAATCAAACATTGAGTCCAACCATTTTGGTTTGAATGAAAATTGAGTTTGACAATTCTGAAATGTTCGATCATTGAGTTTGACAATTCTGAGATTATCGATCATTGAGTCTGACTATTCTGAGTTGATCAGACATTCTGTTTGACCAATCTGAGTTAATCAAACATTCAGTCCAACCATTTTGGTTTGATTGAAAATTGAGTTTGACAATTCTGAAATGTTCGATCATTGAGTTTGACTATTCTGATTTGGTCAAACATTCAGTATGACCATTCTGAATTAATCAAACATTGAGTCCAACCATTTTGGTTGGAATGAAAATTGCGTTTGACAATTCTGAAATGTTCGATCATTGAGTTTGACAATTCTGAGATGATCGATCATTGAGTCTGACTATTCTGAGTTGATCAAACATTCAGTATGACCATTCTGAGATAATCATACATTGAGTCCAACCATTTTGGTTTGATTGAAAATTGAGTTTGACAATTCTAAAATGTTCGATCATTGAGTTTGACTATTCTGAGTTGATCAAACATTCAGTATGACCATTCTGAATTAATCAAACATTGAGTCCAACCATTTTGGTTTGAATGAAAATTGAGTTTGACAATTCTGAAATGTTCGATCATTGAGTTTGACAATTCTGAGATGATCGATCATTGAGTCTGACTATTCTGAGTTGATCAGACATTCTGTTTGACCAATCTGAGTTAATCAAACATTCAGTCCAACCATTTTGGTTTGATTGAAAATTGAGTTTGACAATTCTGAAATGTTCGATCATTGAGTTTGACTATTCTGATTTGGTCAAACATTCAGTATGACCATTCTGAATTAATCAAACATTGAGTCCAACCATTTTGGTTTGAATGAAAATTGAGTTTGACAATTCTGAAATGTTCGATCATTGAGTTTGACAATTCTGAAATGTTCGATCATTGAGTTTGACTTTTCTGATTTGGTCAAACATTTAGTATGACCATTCTGAGCTAATCAAACATTGAGTCCAACCATTTTGGTTTGAATGAAAATTGAGTTTGACAATTCTGAAATGTTCAATCATTGAGTTTGACTATTCTGAGTTGATCAAACATTCAGTATGACCATTCTGAATTAATCAAACATTGAGTCCAACCATTTTGGTTTGAATGAAAATTGAGTTTGACAATTCTGAAATGTTCGATCATTGAGTTTGACAATTCTGAGATGATCGATCATTGAGTCTGACTATTCTGAGTTGATCAGACATTCTGTTTGACCAATCTGAGTTAATCAAACATTCAGTCCAACCATTTTGGTTTGATTGAAAATTGAGTTTGACAATTCTGAAATGTTCGATCATTGAGTTTGACTATTCTGATTTGGTCAAACATTCAGTATGACCATTCTGAATTAATCAAACATTGAGTCCAACCATTTTGGTTTGAATGAAAATTGAGTTTGACAATTCTGAAATGTTCGATCATTGAGTTTGACAATTCTGAAATGTTCGATCATTGAGTTTGACTTTTCTGATTTGGTCAAACATTTAGTATGACCATTCAGAGCTAATCAAACATTGATCCAACCATTTTGGTTTGAATGAAAATTGAGTTTGACAATTCTGAAATGTTCGATCATTGAGTTTGACAATTCTGAGATTATCGATCATTGAGTCTGACTATTCTGAGTTGATCAGACATTCTGTTTGACCAATCTGAGTTAATCAAACATTCAGTCCAACCATTTTGGTTTGATTGAAAATTGAGTTTGACAATTCTGAAATGTTCGATCATTGAGTTTGACTATTCTGATTTGGTCAAACATTCAGTATGACCATTCTGAATTAATCAAACATTGAGTCCAACCATTTTGGTTTGAATGAAAATTGCGTTTGACAATTCTGAAATGTTCGATCATTGAGTTTGACAATTCTGAGATGATCGATCATTGAGTCTGACTATTCTGAGTTGATCAAACATTCAGTATGACCATTCTGAGATAATCATACATTGAGTCCAACCATTTTGGTTTGATTGAAAATTGAGTTTGACAATTCTAAAATGTTCGATCATTGAGTTTGACTATTCTGAGTTGATCAAACATTCAGTATGACCATTCTGAATTAATCAAACATTGAGTCCAACCATTTTGGTTTGAATGAAAATTGAGTTTGACAATTCTGAAATGTTCGATCATTGAGTTTGACAATTCTGAGATGATCGATCATTGAGTCTGACTATTCTGAGTTGATCAGACATTCTGTTTGACCAATCTGAGTTAATCAAACATTCAGTCCAACCATTTTGGTTTGATTGAAAATTGAGTTTGACAATTCTGAAATGTTCGATCATTGAGTTTGACTATTCTGATTTGGTCAAACATTCAGTATGACCATTCTGAATTAATCAAACATTGAGTCCAACCATTTTGGTTTGAATGAAAATTGAGTTTGACAATTCTGAAATGTTCGATCATTGAGTTTGACAATTCTGAAATGTTCGATCATTGAGTTTGACTTTTCTGATTTGGTCAAACATTTAGTATGACCATTCTGAGCTAATCAAACATTGAGTCCAACCATTTTGGTTTGAATGAAAATTGAGTTTGACAATTCTGAAATGTTCAATCATTGAGTTTGACTATTCTGAGTTGATCAAACATTCAGTATGACCATTCTGAATTAATCAAACATTGAGTCCAACCATTTTGGTTTGAATGAAAATTGAGTTTGACAATTCTGAAATGTTCGATCATTGAGTTTGACAATTCTGAGATGATCGATCATTGAGTCTGACTATTCTGAGTTGATCAGACATTCTGTTTGACCAATCTGAGTTAATCAAACATTCAGTCCAACCATTTTGGTTTGATTGAAAATTGAGTTTGACAATTCTGAAATGTTCGATCATTGAGTTTGACTATTCTGATTTGGTCAAACATTCAGTATGACCATTCTGAATTAATCAAACATTGAGTCCAACCATTTTGGTTTGAATGAAAATTGAGTTTGACAATTCTGAAATGTTCGATCATTGAGTTTGACAATTCTGAAATGTTCGATCATTGAGTTTGACTTTTCTGATTTGGTCAAACATTTAGTATGACCATTCAGAGCTAATCAAACATTGATCCAACCATTTTGGTTTGAATGAAAATTGAGTTTGACAATTCTGAAATGTTCGATCATTGAGTTTGACAATTCTGAGATGATCGATCATTGAGTCTGACTATTCTGAGTTGATCAGACATTCTGTTTGACCAATCTGAGTTAATCAAACATTCAGTCCAACCATTTTGGTTTGAATGAAAATTGAGTTTGACAATTCTGAAATGTTCGATCATTGAGTTTGACAATTCTGAGATGATCGATCATTGAGTCTGACTATTCTGAGTTGATCAGACATTCTGTTTGACCAATCTGAGTTAATCAAACATTCAGTCCAACCATTTTGGTTTGATTGAAAATTGAGTTTGACAATTCTGAAATGTTCGATCATTGAGTTTGAATATTCTGAGTTGATCAAACATTCAGTATGACCATTCTGAATTAATCAAACATTGAGTCCAACCATTTTGGTTTGAATGAAAATTGAGTTTGACAATTCTGAAATGTTCGATCATTGAGTTTGACAATTCTGAGATGATCGATCATTGAGTCTGACTATTCTGAGTTGATCAGACATTCTGTTTGACCAATCTGAGTTAATCAAACATTGAGTCCAACCATTTTGGTTTGATTGAAAATTGAGTTTGACAATTCTGAAATGTTCGATCATTGAGTTTGACTATTCTGATTTGGTCAAACATTCAGTATGACCATTCTGAATTAATCAAACATTGAGTCCAACCATTTTCGTTTGAATGAAAATTGAGTTTGACAATTCTGAAATGTTCGATCATTGAGTTTGACAATTCTGAAATGTTCGATCATTGAGTTTGACTATTCTGATTTGGTCAAACATTTAGTATGACCATTCTGAGCTAATCAAACATTGAGTCCAACCATTTTGGTTTGAATGAAAATTGAGTTTGACAATTCTGAAATGTTCGATCATTGAGTTTGACTATTCTGAGTTGATCAAACATTCAGTATGACCATTCTGAATTAATCAAACATTGACTCCAACCATTTTGGTTTGAATGAAAATTGAGTTTGACGATTCTAAAATGTTCGATCATTGAGTTTGACAATTCTGAGATGATCGATCATTGAGTTTGACAATTCTGAAATGTTCGATCATTGAGTTTGACTTTTCTGATTTGGTCAAGCATTTAGTATGACCATTCTGAGCTAATCAAACATTGAGTCCAACCATTTTGGTTTGAATGAAAATTGAGTTTGACAATTCTGAAATGTTCGATCATTGAGTTTGACAATTCTGAAATGTTCGATCATTGAGTTTGACTTTTCTGATTTGGTTAAACATTTAGTATGACCATTCTGAGCTAATCAAACATTGAGTCCAACCATTTTGGTTTGAATGAAAATTGAGTTTGACAATTCTGAAATGTTCGATCATTGAGTTTGACAATTCTGAGATGATCGATCATTGAGTCTGACTATTCTGAGTTGATCAGACATTCTGTTTGACCAATCTGAGTTAATCAAACATTCAGTCCAACCATTTTGGTTTGAATGAAAATTGAGTTTGACAATTCTGAAATGTTCGATCATTGAGTTTGACAATTCTGAGATGATCGATCATTGAGTCTGACTATTCTGAGTTGATCAGACATTCTGTTTGACCAATCTGAGTTAATCAAACATTCAGTCCAACCATTTTGGTTTGATTGAAAATTGAGTTTGACAATTCTGAAATGTTTGATCATTGAGTTTGAATATTCTGAGTTGATCAAACATTCAGTATGACCATTCTGAATTAATCAAACATTGAGTCCAACCATTTTGGTTTGAATGAAAATTGAGTTTGACAATTCTGAAATGTTCGATCATTGAGTTTGACAATTCTGAGATGATCGATCATTGAGTCTGACTATTCTGAGTTGATCAGACATTCTGTTTGACCAATCTGAGTTAATCAAACATTCAGTCCAACCATTTTGGTTTGATTGAAAATTGAGTTTGACAATTCTGAAATGTTCGATCATTGAGTTTGACTATTCTGATTTGGTCAAACATTCAGTATGACCATTCTGAATTAATCAAACATTGAGTCCAACCATTTTGGTTTGAATGAAAATTGAGTTTGACAATTCTGAAATGTTCGATCATTGAGTTTGACAATTCTGAAATGTTCGATCATTGAGTTTGTCTATTCTGATTTTGTCAAACATTTAGTATGACCATTCTGAGCTAATCAAACATTGAGTCCAACCATTTTGGTTTGAATGAAAATTGAGTTTGACAATTCTGAAATGTTCGATCATTGAGTTTGACTATTCTGAGTTGATCAAACATTCAGTATGACCATTCTGAATTAATCAAACATTGAGTCCAACCATTTTGGTTTGAATGAAAATTGAGTTTGACAATTCTGAAATGTTCGATCATTGAGTTTGACAATTCTGAGATGATCGATCATTGAGTCTGACTATTCTGAGTTGATCAGACATTCTGTTTGACCAATCTGAGTTAATCAAACATTGAGTCCAACCATTTTGGTTTGATTGAAAATTGAGTTTGACAATTCTGAAATGTTCGATCATTGAGTTTGACTATTCTGATTTGGTCAAACATTCAGTATGACCATTCTGAATTAATCAAACATTGAGTCCAACCATTTTCGTTTGAATGAAAATTGAGTTTGACAATTCTGAAATGTTCGATCATTGAGTTTGACAATTCTGAAATGTTCGATCATTGAGTTTGACTATTCTGATTTGGTCAAACATTTAGTATGACCATTCTGAGCTAATCAAACATTGAGTCCAACCATTTTGGTTTGAATGAAAATTGAGTTTGACAATTCTGAAATGTTCGATCATTGAGTTTGACTATTCTGAGTTGATCAAACATTCAGTATGACCATTCTGAATTAATCAAACATTGACTCCAACCATTTTGGTTTGAATGAAAATTGAGTTTGACGATTCTAAAATGTTCGATCATTGAGTTTGACAATTCTGAGATGATCGATCATTGAGTTTGACAATTCTGAAATGTTCGATCATTGAGTTTGACTTTTCTGATTTGGTCAAGCATTTAGTATGACCATTCTGAGCTAATCAAACATTGAGTCCAACCATTTTGGTTTGAATGAAAATTGAGTTTGACAATTCTGAAATGTTCGATCATTGAGTTTGACAATTCTGAAATGTTCGATCATTGAGTTTGACTTTTCTGATTTGGTTAAACATTTAGTATGACCATTCTGAGCTAATCAAACATTGAGTCCAACCATTTTGGTTTGAATGAAAATTGAGTTTGACAATTCTGAAATGTTCGATCATTGAGTTTGACAATTCTGAGATGATCGATCATTGAGTCTGACTATTCTGAGTTGATCAGACATTCTGTTTGACCAATCTGAGTTAATCAAACATTCAGTCCAACCATTTTGGTTTGAATGAAAATTGAGTTTGACAATTCTGAAATGTTCGATCATTGAGTTTGACAATTCTGAGATGATCGATCATTGAGTCTGACTATTCTGAGTTGATCAGACATTCTGTTTGACCAATCTGAGTTAATCAAACATTCAGTCCAACCATTTTGGTTTGATTGAAAATTGAGTTTGACAATTCTGAAATGTTTGATCATTGAGTTTGAATATTCTGAGTTGATCAAACATTCAGTATGACCATTCTGAATTAATCAAACATTGAGTCCAACCATTTTGGTTTGAATGAAAATTGAGTTTGACAATTCTGAAATGTTCGATCATTGAGTTTGACAATTCTGAGATGATCGATCATTGAGTCTGACTATTCTGAGTTGATCAGACATTCTGTTTGACCAATCTGAGTTAATCAAACATTCAGTCCAACCATTTTGGTTTGATTGAAAATTGAGTTTGACAATTCTGAAATGTTCGATCATTGAGTTTGACTATTCTGATTTGGTCAAACATTCAGTATGACCATTCTGAATTAATCAAACATTGAGTCCAACCATTTTGGTTTGAATGAAAATTGAGTTTGACAATTCTGAAATGTTCGATCATTGAGTTTGACAATTCTGAAATGTTCGATCATTGAGTTTGTCTATTCTGATTTTGTCAAACATTTAGTATGACCATTCTGAGCTAATCAAACATTGAGTCCAACCATTTTGGTTTGAATGAAAATTGAGTTTGACAATTCTGAAATGTTCGATCATTGAGTTTGACTATTCTGAGTTGATCAAACATTCAGTATGACCATTCTGAATTAATCAAACATTGACTCCAACCATTTTGGTTTGAATGAAAATTGAGTTTGACGATTCTAAAATGTTCGATCATTGAGTTTGACAATTCTGAGATGATCGATCATTGAGTTTGACTATTCTGAGTTGATCAAACATTCAGTATGACCATTCAGAATTAATCAAACATTGAGTCCAACCATTTTGGTTTGAATGAAAATTGAGTTTGACAATTCTGAAATGTTCGATCATTGAGTTTGACAATTCTGAGATGATCGATCATTGAGTCTGACTATTCTGAGTTGATCAGACATTCTGTTTGACCAATCTGAGTTAATCAAACATTCAGTCCAACCATTTTTGTTTGATTGAAAATTGAGTTTGACAATTCTGAAATGTTCGATCATTGAGTTTGACTATTCTGATTTGGTCAAACATTCAGTATGACCATTCTGAATTAATCAAACATTGAGTCCAACCATTTTGGTTTGAATGAAAATTGAGTTTGACAATTCTGAAATGTTCGATCATTGAGTTTGACAATTCTGAAATGTTCGATTATTGAGTTTAACTATTCTGATTTGGTCAAACATTTAGTATGACCATTCTGAGCTAATCAAACATTGAGTCCAACCATTTTGGTTTGAATGAAAATTGAGTTTGACAATTCTGAAATGTTCGATCATTGAGTTTGACTATTCTGAGTTGATCAAACATTCAGTATGACCATTCTGAATTAATCAAACATTGAGTCCAACCATTTTGGTTTGAATGAAAATTGAGTTTGACGATTCTAAAATGTTCGATCATTGAGTTTGACAATTCTGAGATGATCGATCATTGAGTCTGACTATTCTGAGTTGATCAGACATTCTGTTTGACCAATCTGAGTTAATCAAACATTGAGTCCAACCATTTTGGTTTGAATGAAAATTGAGTTTGACAATTCTGAAATGTTCGATCATTGAGTTTGACAATTCTGAAATGTTCGATCATTGAGTTTGACTATTCAGATTTGGTCAAACATTTAGTATGACCATTCTGAGCTAATCAAACATTGAGTCCAACCATTTTGGTTTGAATGAAAATTGAGTTTGACAATTCTGAAATGTATGATCATTGAGTTTGACTATTCTGAGTTGATCAAACATTCAGTATGACCATTCTGAATTAATCAAACATTGAGTCCAACCATTTTGGTTTGAATGAAAATTGAGTTTGACAATTCTGAAATGTTCGATCATTGAGTTTGACTATTCTGATTTGGTCAAACATTTAGTATGACCATTCTGAATTAATCAAACATTGAGTCCAACCATTTTGGTTTGAATGAAAATTGAGTTTGACAATTCTGAAATGTTCGATCATTGAGTTTGACTATTCTGATTTGGTCAAACATTCAGTATGACCATTCTGAATTAATCAAACATTGAGTCCAACCATTTTGGTTTGAATGAAAATTGAGTTTGACAATTCTGAAATGTTCGATCATTGAGTTTGACAATTCTGAAATGTTCGATCATTGAGTTTGACTATTCTGAGTTGATCAAACATTCAGTATGACCATTCTGAATTAATCAAACATTGAGTCCAACCATTTTGGTTTGAATGAAAATTGAGTTTGACAATTCTGAAATGTTCGATCATTGAGTTTGACAATTCTGAGATTATCGATCATTGAGTCTGACTATTCTGAGTTGATCAGACATTCTGTTTGACCAATCTGAGCTAATCAAACATTCAGTCCAACCATTTTGGTTTGATTGAAAATTGAGTTTGACAATTCTGAAATGTTCGATCATTGAGTTTGACTATTCTGATTTGGTCAAACTTTCAGTATGACCATTTTGAATTAATCAAACATTGAGTCCAACCATTTTGGTTTGAATGAAAATTGAGTTTGACAATTCTGAAATGTTCGATCATTGAGTTTGACAATTCTGAAATGTTCGATCATTGAGTTTGACTATTCAGATTTGGTCAAACATTTAGTATGACCATTCTGAGCTAATCAAACATTGAGTCCAACCATTTTGGTTTGAATGAAAATTGAGTTTGACAATTCTGAAATGTTCGATCATTGAGTTTGACTCTTCTGAGTTGATCAAACATTCAGTATGACCATTCTGAATTAATCAAACATTGAGTCCAACCATTTTGGTTTGAATGAAAATTGAGTTTGACAATTCTGAAATGTTCGATCATTGAGTTTGACAATTCTGAGATGATCGATCATTGAGTCTGACTATTCTGAAATGTTCGATCATTGAGTTTGACTATTCAGATTTGGTCAAACATTTAGTATGACCATTCTGAGATAATCATACTTTGAGTCCAACCATTTTGGTTTGATTGAAAATTGAGTTTGACAATTCTGAAATGTTCGATCATTGAGTTTGACTATTCTGAGTTGATCAAACATTCAGTATGACCATTCTGAATTAATCAAACATTGAGTCCAACCATTTTGGTTTGAATGAAAATTGAGTTTGACAATTCTGAAATGTTCGATCATTGAGTTTGACAATTCTGAGATTATCGATCATTGAGTCTGACTATTCTGAGTTGATCAGACATTCTGTTTGACCAATCTGAGCTAATCAAACATTCAGTCCAACCATTTTGGTTTGATTGAAAATTGAGTTTGACAATTCTGAAATGTTCGATCATTGAGTTTGACTATTCTGATTTGGTCAAACTTTCAGTATGACCATTTTGAATTAATCAAACATTGAGTCCAACCATTTTGGTTTGAATGAAAATTGAGTTTGACAATTCTGAAATGTTCGATCATTGAGTTTGACAATTCTGAAATGTTCGATCATTGAGTTTGACTATTCAGATTTGGTCAAACATTTAGTATGACCATTCTGAGCTAATCAAACATTGAGTCCAACCATTTTGGTTTGAATGAAAATTGAGTTTGACAATTCTGAAATGTTCGATCATTGAGTTTGACTCTTCTGAGTTGATCAAACATTCAGTATGACCATTCTGAATTAATCAAACATTGAGTCCAACCATTTTGGTTTGAATGAAAATTGAGTTTGACAATTCTGAAATGTTCGATCATTGAGTTTGACAATTCTGAGATGAACGATCATTGAGTCTGACTATTCTGAAATGTTCGATCATTGAGTTTGACTATTCAGATTTGGTCAAACATTTAGTATGACCATTCTGAGATAATCATACTTTGAGTCCAACCATTTTGGTTTGATTGAAAATTGAGTTTGACAATTCTGAAATGTTCGATCATTGAGTTTGACTATTCTGAGTTGATCAAACATTCAGTATGACCATTCTGAATTAATCAAACATTGAGTCCAACCATTTTGGTTTGAATGAAAATTGAGTTTGACAATTCTGAAATGTTCGATCATTGAGTTTGACAATTCTGAGATTATCGATCATTGAGTCTGACTATTCTGAGTTGATCAGACATTCTGTTTGACCAATCTGAGTTAATCAAACATTCAGTCCAACCATTTTGGTTTGATTGAAAATTGAGTTTGACAATTCTGAAATGTTCGATCATTGAGTCTGACTATTCTGAGTTGATCAAACATTCAGTATGACCTTTCTGAGATAATCATACATTGAGTCCAACCATTTTGGTTTGATTGAAAATTGAGTTTGACAATTCTAAAATGTTCGATCATTGAGTTTGACTATTCTGAGTTGATCAAACATTCAGTATGACCATTCTGAATTAATCAAACATTGAGTCCAACCATTTTGGTTTGAATGAAAATTGAGTTTGACAATTCTGAAATGTTCGATCATTGAGTTTGACAATTCTGAGATGATCGATCATTGAGTCTGACTATTCTGAGTTGATCAGACATTCTGTTTGACCAATCTGAGTTAATCAAACATTCAGTCCAACCATTTTGGTTTGATTGAAAATTGAGTTTGACAATTCTGAAATGTTCGATCATTGAGTTTGACTATTCTGATTTGGTCAAACATTCAGTATGACCATTCTGAATTAATCAAACATTGAGTCCAACCATTTTGGTTTGAATGAAAATTGAGTTTGACAATTCTGAAATGTTCGATCATTGAGTTTGACAATTCTGAAATGTTCGATCATTGAGTTTGACTTTTCTGATTTGGTCAAACATTTAGTATGACCATTCTGAGCTAATCAAACATTGAGTCCAACCATTTTGGTTTGAATGAAAATTGAGTTTGACAATTCTGAAATGTTCGATCATTGAGTTTGACTATTCTGAGTTGATCAAACATTCAGTATGACCATTCTGAATTAATCAAACATTGAGTCCAACCATTTTGGTTTGAATGAAAATTGAGTTTGACAATTCTGAAATGTTCGATCATTGAGTTTGACAATTCTGAGATGATCGATCATTGAGTCTGACTATTCTGAGTTGATCAGACATTCTGTTTGACCAATCTGAGTTAATCAAACATTCAGTCCAACCATTTTGGTTTGATTGAAAATTGAGTTTGACAATTCTGAAATGTTCGATCATTGAGTTTGACTATTCTGATTTGGTCAAACATTCAGTATGACCATTCTGAATTAATCAAACATTGAGTCCAACCATTTTGGTTTGAATGAAAATTGAGTTTGACAATTCTGAAATGTTCGATCATTGAGTTTGACAATTCTGAAATGTTCGATCATTGAGTTTGACAATTCTGAGATGATCGATCATTGAGTCTGACTATTCTGAGTTGATCAGACATTCTGTTTGACCAATCTGAGTTAATCAAACATTCAGTCCAACCATTTTGGTTTGAATGAAAATTGAGTTTGACAATTCTGAAATGTTCGATCATTGAGTTTGACAATTCTGAGATGATCGATCATTGAGTCTGACTATTCTGAGTTGATCAGACATTCTGTTTGACCAATCTGAGTTAATCAAACATTCAGTCCAACCATTTTGGTTTGATTGAAAATTGAGTTTGACAATTCTGAAATGTTCGATCATTGAGTTTGAATATTCTGAGTTGATCAAACATTCAGTATGACCATTCTGAATTAATCAAACATTGAGTCCAACCATTTTGGTTTGAATGAAAATTGAGTTTGACAATTCTGAAATGTTCGATCATTGAGTTTGACAATTCTGAGATGATCGATCATTGAGTCTGACTATTCTGAGTTGATCAGACATTCTGTTTGACCAATCTGAGTTAATCAAACATTCAGTCCAACCATTTTGGTTTGATTGAAAATTGAGTTTGACAATTCTGAAATGTTCGATCATTGAGTTTGACTATTCTGATTTGGTCAAACATTCAGTATGACCATTCTGAATTAATCAAACATTGAGTCCAACCATTTTCGTTTGAATGAAAATTGAGTTTGACAATTCTGAAATGTTCGATCATTGAGTTTGACAATTCTGAAATGTTCGATCATTGAGTTTGACTATTCTGATTTGGTCAAACATTTAGTATGACCATTCTGAGCTAATCAAACATTGAGTCCAACCATTTTGGTTTGAATGAAAATTGAGTTTGACAATTCTGAAATGTTCGATCATTGAGTTTGACTATTCTGAGTTGATCAAACATTCAGTATGACCATTCTGAATTAATCAAACATTGACTCCAACCATTTTGGTTTGAATGAAAATTGAGTTTGACGATTCTAAAATGTTCGATCATTGAGTTTGACAATTCTGAGATGATCGATCATTGAGTTTGACAATTCTGAAATGTTCGATCATTGAGTTTGACTTTTCTGATTTGGTCAAGCATTTAGTATGACCATTCTGAGCTAATCAAACATTGAGTCCAACCATTTTGGTTTGAATGAAAATTGAGTTTGACAATTCTGAAATGTTCGATCATTGAGTTTGACAATTCTGAAATGTTCGATCATTGAGTTTGACTTTTCTGATTTGGTTAAACATTTAGTATGACCATTCTGAGCTAATCAAACATTGAGTCCAACCATTTTGGTTTGAATGAAAATTGAGTTTGACAATTCTGAAATGTTCGATCATTGAGTTTGACAATTCTGAGATGATCGATCATTGAGTCTGACTATTCTGAGTTGATCAGACATTCTGTTTGACCAATCTGAGTTAATCAAACATTCAGTCCAACCATTTTGGTTTGAATGAAAATTGAGTTTGACAATTCTGAAATGTTCGATCATTGAGTTTGACAATTCTGAGATGATCGATCATTGAGTCTGACTATTCTGAGTTGATCAGACATTCTGTTTGACCAATCTGAGTTAATCAAACATTCAGTCCAACCATTTTGGTTTGATTGAAAATTGAGTTTGACAATTCTGAAATGTTTGATCATTGAGTTTGAATATTCTGAGTTGATCAAACATTCAGTATGACCATTCTGAATTAATCAAACATTGAGTCCAACCATTTTGGTTTGAATGAAAATTGAGTTTGACAATTCTGAAATGTTCGATCATTGAGTTTGACAATTCTGAGATGATCGATCATTGAGTCTGACTATTCTGAGTTGATCAGACATTCTGTTTGACCAATCTGAGTTAATCAAACATTCAGTCCAACCATTTTGGTTTGATTGAAAATTGAGTTTGACAATTCTGAAATGTTCGATCATTGAGTTTGACTATTCTGATTTGGTCAAACATTCAGTATGACCATTCTGAATTAATCAAACATTGAGTCCAACCATTTTGGTTTGAATGAAAATTGAGTTTGACAATTCTGAAATGTTCGATCATTGAGTTTGACAATTCTGAAATGTTCGATCATTGAGTTTGACTATTCTGATTTGGTCAAACATTTAGTATGACCATTCTGAGCTAATCAAACATTGAGTCCAACCATTTTGGTTTGAATGAAAATTGAGTTTGACAATTCTGAAATGTTCGATCATTGAGTTTGACAATTCTGAGATGATCGATCATTGAGTCTGACTATTCTGAGTTGATCAGACATTCTGTTTGACCAATCTGAGTTAATCAAACATTCAGTCCAACCATTTTGGTTTGATTGAAAATTGAGTTTGACAATTCTGAAATGTTCGATCATTGAGTTTGAATATTCTGAGTTGATCAAACATTCAGTATGACCATTCTGAATTAATCAAACATTGAGTCCAACCATTTTGGTTTGAATGAAAATTGAGTTTGACAATTCTGAAATGTTCGATCATTGAGTTTGACAATTCTGAAATGTTCGATCATTGAGTTTGACTATTCTGATTTGGTCAAACATTTAGTATGACCATTCTGAGCTTATCAAACATTGAGTCCAACCATTTTGGTTTGAATGAAAATTGAGTTTGACAATTCTGAAATGTTCGATCATTGAGTTTGACTATTCTGAGTTGATCAAACATTCATTATGACCATTCTGAATTAATCAAACATTGACTCCAACCATTTTGGTTTGAATGAAAATTGAGTTTGACGATTCTAAAATGTTCGATCATTGAGTTTGACAATTCTGAGATGATCGATCATTGAGTCTGACTATTCTGAGTTGATCAGACATTCTGTTTGACCAATCTGAGTTAATCAAACATTGAGTCCAACCATTTTGGTTTGATTGAAAATTGAGTTTGACAATTCTGAAATGTTCGATCATTGAGTTTGACTATTCTGATTTGGTCAAACATTCAGTATGACCATTCTGAATTAATCAAACATTGAGTCCAACCATTTTGGGTTGAATGAAAATTGAGTTTGACAATTCTGAAATGTTCGATCATTGAGTTTGACAATTCGGAAATGTTCGATCATTGAGTTTGAATATTCTGAGTTGATCAAACATTCAGTATGACCATTCTGAATTAATCAAACATTGAGTCCAACCATTTTGGTTTGAATGAAAATTGAGTTTGACAATTCTGAAATGTTCGATCATTGAGTTTGACAATTCTGAGATGATCGATCATGGAGTCTGACTATTCTGAGTTGATCAGACATTCTGTTTGACCAATCTGAGTTAATCAAACATTCAGTCCAACCATTTTTGTTTGATTGAAAATTGAGTTTGACAATTCTGAAATGTTCGATCATTGAGTTTGACTATTCTGATTTGGTCAAACATTCAGTATGACCATTCTGAATTAATCAAACATTGAGTCCAACCATTTTGGTTTGAATGAAAATTGAGTTTGACAATTCTGAAATGTTCGATCATTGAGTTTGACAATTCTGAAATGTTCGATCATTGAGTTTGACTATTCTGATTTGGTCAAACATTTAGTATGACCATTCTGAGCTTATCAAACATTGAGTCCAACCATTTTGGTTTGAATGAAAATTGAGTTTGACAATTCTGAAATGTTCGATCATTGAGTTTGACTATTCTGAGTTGATCAAACATTCATTATGACCATTCTGAATTAATCAAACATTGACTCCAACCATTTTGGTTTGAATGAAAATTGAGTTTGACGATTCTAAAATGTTCGATCATTGAGTTTGACAATTCTGAGATGATCGATCATTGAGTCTGACTATTCTGAGTTGATCAGACATTCTGTTTGACCAATCTGAGTTAATCAAACATTGAGTCCAACCATTTTGGTTTGATTGAAAATTGAGTTTGACAATTCTGAAATGTTCGATCATTGAGTTTGACTATTCTGATTTGGTCAAACATTCAGTATGACCATTCTGAATTAATCAAACATTGAGTCCAACCATTTTGGGTTGAATGAAAATTGAGTTTGACAATTCTGAAATGTTCGATCATTGAGTTTGACAATTCGGAAATGTTCGATCATTGAGTTTGACTATTCTGAGTTGATCAAACATTCAGTATGACCATTCTGAATTAATCAAACATTGAGTCCAACCATTTTGGTTTGAATGAAAATTGAGTTTGACAATTCTGAAATGTTCGATCATTGAGTTTGAATATTCTGAGTTGATCAAACATTCAGTATGACCATTCTGAATTAATCAAACATTGAGTCCAACCATTTTGGTTTGAATGAAAATTGAGTTTGACAATTCTGAAATGTTCGATCATTGAGTTTGACAATTCTGAGATGATCGATCATGGAGTCTGACTATTCTGAGTTGATCAGACATTCTGTTTGACCAATCTGAGTTAATCAAACATTCAGTCCAACCATTTTTGTTTGATTGAAAATTGAGTTTGACAATTCTGAAATGTTCGATCATTGAGTTTGACTATTCTGATTTGGTCAAACATTCAGTATGACCATTCTGAATTAATCAAACATTGAGTCCAACCATTTTGGTTTGAATGAAAATTGAGTTTGACAATTCTGAAATGTTCGATCATTGAGTTTGACAATTCTGAAATGTTCGATCATTGAGTTTGACTATTCTGATTTGGTCAAACATTTAGTATGACCATTCTGAGCTTATCAAACATTGAGTCCAACCATTTTGGTTTGAATGAAAATTGAGTTTGACAATTCTGAAATGTTCGATCATTGAGTTTGACTATTCTGAGTTGATCAAACATTCATTATGACCATTCTGAATTAATCAAACATTGACTCCAACCATTTTGGTTTGAATGAAAATTGAGTTTGACGATTCTAAAATGTTCGATCATTGAGTTTGACAATTCTGAGATGATCGATCATTGAGTCTGACTATTCTGAGTTGATCAGACATTCTGTTTGACCAATCTGAGTTAATCAAACATTGAGTCCAACCATTTTGGTTTGATTGAAAATTGAGTTTGACAATTCTGAAATGTTCGATCATTGAGTTTGACTATTCTGATTTGGTCAAACATTCAGTATGACCATTCTGAATTAATCAAACATTGAGTCCAACCATTTTGGGTTGAATGAAAATTGAGTTTGACAATTCTGAAATGTTCGATCATTGAGTTTGACAATTCGGAAATGTTCGATTATTGAGTTTGACTATTCTGAGTTGATCAAACATTCAGTATGACCATTCTGAATTAATCAAACATTGAGTCCAACCATTTTGGTTTGAATGAAAATTGAGTTTGACGATTCTAAAATGTTCGATCATTGAGTTTGACAATTCTGAGATGATCGATCATTGAGTCTGACTATTCTGAGTTGATCAGACATTCTGTTTGACCAATCTGAGTTAATCAAACATTCAGTCCAACCATTTTGGTTTGATTGAAAATTGAGTTTGACAATTCTGAAATGTTCGATCATTGAGTTTGACTATTCTGATTTGGTCAAACATTCAGTATGACCATTCTGAATTAATCAAACATTGAGTCCAACCATTTTGGTTTGAATGAAAATTGAGTTTGACAATTCTGAAATGTTCGATCATTGAGTTTGACAATTCTGAAATGTTCGATCATTGAGTTTGACTATTCTGATTTGGTCAAACATTTAGCATGACCATTCTGAGCTATTCAAACATTGAGTCCAACCATTTTGGTTTGAATGAAAATTGAGTTTGACAATTCGGAAATGTTCGATCATTGAGTTTGACTATTCTGATTTGGTCAAACATTCAGTATGACCATTCTGAATTAATCAAACATTGAGTCCAACCATTTTGGTTTGAATGAAAATTGAGTTTGACAATTCTGAAATGTTCGATCATTGAGTTTGACAATTCTGAAATGTTCGATCATTGAGTTTGACTATTCTGATTTGGTCAAACATTTAGTATGACCATTCTGAGCTAATCAGACATGGAGTCCAACCATTTTGGTTTGAATGAAAATTGAGTTTGACAATTCTGAAATGTTCGATCATTGAGTTTGACTATTCTGAGTTGATCAAACATTCAGTATGACCATTCTGAATTAATCAAACATTGAGTCCAACCATTTTGGTTTGAATGAAAATTGAGTTTGACAATTCTGAAATGTTCGATCATTGAGTTTGACAATTCTGAGATGATCGATCATTGAGTCTGACTATTCTGAGTTGATCAGACATTCTGTTTGACCAATCTGAGTTAATCAAACATTCAGTCCAACCATTTTGGTTTGATTGAAAATTGAGTTTGACAATTCTGAGATGTTCGATCATTGAGTTTGACTATTCTGATTCGGTCAAACATTCAGTATGACCATTCTGAATTAATCAAACATTGAGTCCAACCATTTTGGTTTGAATGAAAATTGAGTTTGACAATTCTGAAATGTTCGATCATTGAGTTTGACTATTCTGAGTTGATCAAGCATTCAGTATGACCATTCTGAATTAATCAAACATTGAGTCCAACCATTTTGGTTTGAATGAAAATTGAGTTTGACGATTCTAAAATGTTCGATCATTGAGTTTGACAATTCTGAGATGATCGATCATTGAGTCTGACTATTCTGAGTTGATCAGACATTCTGTTTGACCAATCTGAGTTAGTCAAACATTGAGTCCAACCATTTTGGTTTGATTTAAAATTGAGTTTGACAATTCTGAAATGTTCGATCATTGAGTTTGACTATTCTGATTTGGTCAAACATTTAGTATGACCATTCTGAGCTAATCAAACATTGAGTCCAACCATTTTGGTTTGAATGAAAATTGAGTTTGACAATTCTGAAATGTTCGATCATTGAGTTTGACTATTCTGAGTTGATCAAACATTCAGTATGACCATTCTGAATTAATCAAACATTGAGTCCAACCATTTTGGTTTGATTGAAAATTGAGTTTGACAATTCTGAAATGTTCGATCATTGAGTTTGACTATTCTGATTTGGTCAAACATTCAGTATGACCATTCTGAATTAATCAAACATTGAGTCCAACCATTTTGGTTTGAATGAAAATTGAGTTTGACAATTCTGAAATGTTCGATCATTGAGTTTGACAATTCTGAAATGTTCGATCATTGAGTTTGACTATTCTGATTTGGTCAAACATTTAGTATGACCATTCTGAGCTAATCAAACATTGAGTCCAACCATTTTGGTTTGAATGAAAATTGAGTTTGACAATTCTGAAATGTTCGATCATTGAGTTTGACTATTCTGAGTTGATCAAACATTCAGTATGACCATTCTGAATTAATCAAACATTGAGTCCAACCATTTTGGTTTGAATGAAAATTGAGTTTGACGATTCTAAAATGTTCGATCATTGAGTTTGACAATTCTGAGATGATCGATCATTGAGTCTGACTATTCTGAGTTGATCAGACATTCTGTTTGACCAATCTGAGTTAATCAAACATTGAGTCCAACCATTTTGGTTTGATTGAAAATTGAGTTTGACAATTCTGAAATGTTCGATCATTGAGTTTGACTATTCTGATTTGGTCAAACATTCAGTATGACCATTCTGAATTAATCAAACATTGAGTCCAACCATTTTGGTTTGAATGAAAATTGAGTTTGACAATTCTGAAATGTTCGATCATTGAGTTTGACAATTCTGAAATGTTCGATCATTGAGTTTGACTATTCTGATTTGGTCAAACATTTAGTATGACCATTCTGAGCTAATCAAACATTGAGTCCAACCATTTTGGTTTGAATGAAAATTGAGTTTGACAATTCGGAAATGTTCGATCATTGAGTTTGACTATTCTGATTTGGTCAAACATTCAGTATGACCATTCTGAATTAATCAAACATTGAGTCCAACCATTTTGGTTTGAATGAAAATTGAGTTTGACAATTCTGAAATGTTCGATCATTGAGTTTGACAATTCTGAAATGTTCGATCATTGAGTTTGACTATTCTGATTTGGTCAAACATTTAGTATGACCATTCTGAGCTAATCAAACATGGAGTCCAACCATTTTGGTTTGAATGAAAATTGAGTTTGACAATTCTGAAATGTTCGATCATTGAGTTTGACTATTCTGAGTTGATCAAACATTCAGTATGACCATTCTGAATTAATCAAACATTGAGTCCAACCATTTTGGTTTGAATGAAAATTGAGTTTGACAATTCTGAAATGTTCGATCATTGAGTTTGACAATTCTGAGATGATCGATCATTGAGTCTGACTATTCTGAGTTGATCAGACATTCTGTTTGACCAATCTGAGTTAATCAAACATTCAGTCCAACCATTTTGGTTTGATTGAAAATTGAGTTTGACAATTCTGAAATGTTCGATCATTGAGTTTGACTATTCTGATTTGGTCAAACATTCAGTATGACCATTCTGAATTAATCAAACATTGAGTCCAACCATTTTGGTTTGAATGAAAATTGAGTTTGACAATTCTGAAATGTTCGATCATTGAGTTTGACAATTCTGAGATGATCGATCATTGAGTCTGACTATTCTGAGTTGATCAGACATTCTGTTTGACCAATCTGAGTTAATCAAACATTCAGTCCAACCATTTTGGTTTGATTGAAAATTGAGTTTGACAATTCTGAGATGTTCGATCATTGAGTTTGACTATTCTGATTCGGTCAAACATTCAGTATGACCATTCTGAATTAATCAAACATTGAGTCCAACCATTTTGGTTTGAATGAAAATTGAGTTTGACAATTCTGAAATGTTCGATCATTGAGTTTGACTATTCTGAGTTGATCAAGCATTCAGTATGACCATTCTGAATTAATCAAACATTGAGTCCAACCATTTTGGTTTGAATGAAAATTGAGTTTGACGATTCTAAAATGTTCGATCATTGAGTTTGACAATTCTGAGATGATCGATCATTGAGTCTGACTATTCTGAGTTGATCAGACATTCTGTTTGACCAATCTGAGTTAGTCAAACATTGAGTCCAACCATTTTGGTTTGATTTAAAATTGAGTTTGACAATTCTGAAATGTTCGATCATTGAGTTTGACTATTCTGATTTGGTCAAACATTTAGTATGACCATTCTGAGCTAATCAAACATTGAGTCCAACCATTTTGGTTTGAATGAAAATTGAGTTTGACAATTCTGAAATGTTCGATCATTGAGTTTGACTATTCTGAGTTGATCAAACATTCAGTATGACCATTCTGAATTAATCAAACATTGAGTCCAACCATTTTGGTTTGATTGAAAATTGAGTTTGACAATTCTGAAATGTTCGATCATTGAGTTTGACTATTCTGATTTGGTCAAACATTCAGTATGACCATTCTGAATTAATCAAACATTGAGTCCAACCATTTTGGTTTGAATGAAAATTGAGTTTGACAATTCTGAAATGTTCGATCATTGAGTTTGACAATTCTGAAATGTTCGATCATTGAGTTTGACTATTCTGATTTGGTCAAACATTTAGTATGACCATTCTGAGCTAATCAAACATTGAGTCCAACCATTTTGGTTTGAATGAAAATTGAGTTTGACAATTCTGAAATGTTCGATCATTGAGTTTGACTATTCTGAGTTGATCAAACATTCAGTATGACCATTCTGAATTAATCAAACATTGAGTCCAACCATTTTGGTTTGAATGAAAATTGAGTTTGACGATTCTAAAATGTTCGATCATTGAGTTTGACAATTCTGAGATGATCGATCATTGAGTCTGACTATTCTGAGTTGATCAGACATTCTGTTTGACCAATCTGAGTTAATCAAACATTGAGTCCAACCATTTTGGTTTGATTGAAAATTGAGTTTGACAATTCTGAAATGTTCGATCATTGAGTTTGACTATTCTGATTTGGTCAAACATTCAGTATGACCATTCTGAATTAATCAAACATTGAGTCCAACCATTTTGGTTTGAATGAAAATTGAGTTTGACAATTCTGAAATGTTCGATCATTGAGTTTGACAATTCTGAAATGTTCGATCATTGAGTTTGACTATTCTGATTTGGTCAAACATTTAGTATGACCATTCTGAGCTAATCAAACATTGAGTCCAACCATTTTGGTTTGAATGAAAATTGAGTTTGACAATTCGGAAATGTTCGATCATTGAGTTTGACTATTCTGATTTGGTCAAACATTCAGTATGACCATTCTGAATTAATCAAACATTGAGTCCAACCATTTTGGTTTGAATGAAAATTGAGTTTGACAATTCTGAAATGTTCGATCATTGAGTTTGACAATTCTGAAATGTTCGATCATTGAGTTTGACAATTCTGAGATGATCGATCATTGAGTCTGACTATTCTGAGTTGATCAGACATTCTGTTTGACCAATCTGAGTTAATCAAACATTGAGTCCAACCATTTTGGTTTGAATGAAAATTGAGTTTGACAATTCTGAAATGTTCGATCATTGAGTTTGACAATTCTGAAATGTTCGATCATTGAGTTTGACTATTCTGATTTGGTCAAACATTTAGTATGACCATTCTGAGCTAATCAAACATGGAGTCCAACCATTTTGGTTTGAATGAAAATTGAGTTTGACAATTCTGAAATGTTCGATCATTGAGTTTGACTATTCTGAGTTGATCAAACATTCAGTATGACCATTCTGAATTAATCAAACATTGAGTCCAACCATTTTGGTTTGAATGAAAATTGAGTTTGACAATTCTGAAATGTTCGATCATTGAGTTTGACAATTCTGAGATGATCGATCATTGAGTCTGACTATTCTGAGTTGATCAGACATTCTGTTTGACCAATCTGAGTTAATCAAACATTCAGTCCAACCATTTTGGTTTGATTGAAAATTGAGTTTGACAATTCTGAAATGTTCGATCATTGAGTTTGACTATTCTGATTTGGTCAAACATTCAGTATGACCATTCTGAATTAATCAAACATTGAGTCCAACCATTTTGGTTTGAATAAAAATTGAGTTTGACAATTCTGAAATGTTCGATCATTGAGTTTGACTATTCTGAGTTGATCAAACATTCAGTATGACCATTCTGAATTAATCAAACATTGAGTCCAACCATTTTGGCTTGAATGAAAACTGAGTTTGACAATTCTGAAATGTTCGATCATTGAGTTTGACAATTCTGAGATGATCGATCATTGAGTCTGACTATTCTGAGTTGATCAAACATTCAGTATGACCGTTCTGAGATAATCATACTTTGAGTCCAACCATTTTGGTTTGATTGAAAATTGAGTTTGACAATTCTGAAATGTTCGATCATTGAGTTTGACTATTCTGAGTTGATCAAACATTCAGTATGACCATTCTGAATAAATCAAACATTGAGTCCAACCATTTTGGTTTGAATGAAAATTGAGTTTGACAATTCTGAAATGTTCGATCATTGAGTTTGACAATTCTGAGATGATCGATCATTGAGTCTGAATATTCTGAGTTGATCAGACATTCTGTTTGACCAATCTGAGTTAATCAAACATTCAGTCCAACCATTTTGGTTTGATTGAAAATTGAGTTTGACAATTCTGAAATGTTCGATCATTGAGTTTGAATATTCTGAGTTGATCAAACATTCAGTATGACCATTCTGAATTAATCAAACATTGAGTCCAACCATTTTGGTTTGAATGAAAATTGAGTTTGACAATTCTGAAATGTTCGATCATTGAGTTTGACAATTCTGAGATGATCGATCATTGAGTCTGACTATTCTGAGTTGATCAGACATTCTGTTTGACCAATCTGAGTTAATCAAACATTCAGTCCAACCATTTTTGTTTGATTGAAAATTGAGTTTGACAATTCTGAAATGTTCGATCATTGAGTTTGACTATTCTGATTTGGTCAAACATTCAGTATGACCATTCTGAATTAATCAAACATTGAGTCCAACCATTTTGGTTTGAATGAAAATTGAGTTTGACAATTCTGAAATGTTCGATCATTGAGTTTGACAATTCTGAAATGTTCGATCATTGAGTTTGACTATTCTGATTTGGTCAAACATTTAGTATGACCATTCTGAGCTAATCAAACATTGAGTCCAACCATTTTGGTTTGAATGAAAATTGAGTTTGACAATTCGGAAATGTTCGATCATTGAGTTTGACTATTCTGATTTGGTCAAACATTCAGTATGACCATTCTGAATTAATCAAACATTGAGTCCAACCATTTTGGTTTGAATGAAAATTGAGTTTGACAATTCTGAAATGTTCGATCATTGAGTTTGACAATTCTGAAATGTTCGATCATTGAGTTTGACTATTCTGATTTGGTCAAACATTTAGTATGACCATTCTGAGCTAATCAAACATGGAGTCCAACCATTTTGGTTTGAATGAAAATTGAGTTTGACAATTCTGAAATGTTCGATCATTGAGTTTGACTATTCTGAGTTGATCAAACATTCAGTATGACCATTCTGAATTAATCAAACATTGAGTCCAACCATTTTGGTTTGAATGAAAATTGAGTTTGACAATTCTGAAATGTTCGATCATTGAGTTTGACAATTCTGAGATGATCGATCATTGAGTCTGACTATTCTGAGTTGATCAGACATTCTGTTTGACCAATCTGAGTTAATCAAACATTCAGTCCAACCATTTTGGTTTGATTGAAAATTGAGTTTGACAATTCTGAAATGTTCGATCATTGAGTTTGACTATTCTGATTTGGTCAAACATTCAGTATGACCATTCTGAATTAATCAAACATTGAGTCCAACCATTTTGGTTTGAATGAAAATTGAGTTTGACAATTCTGAAATGTTCAATCATTGAGTTTGACTATTCTGAGTTGATCAAACATTCAGTATGACCATTCTGAATTAATCAAACATTGAGTCCAACCATTTTGGCTTGAATGAAAATTGAGTTTGACAATTCTGAAATGTTCGATCATTGAGTTTGACAATTCTGAGATGATCGATCATTGAGTCTGACTATTCTGAGTTGATCAAACATTCAGTATGACCGTTCTGAGATAATCATACTTTGAGTCCAACCATTTTGGTTTGATTGAAAATTGAGTTTGACAATTCTGAAATGTTCGATCATTGAGTTTGACTATTCTGAGTTGATCAAACATTCAGTATGACCATTCTGAATAAATCAAACATTGAGTCCAACCATTTTGGTTTGAATGAAAATTGAGTTTGACAATTCTGAAATGTTCGATCATTGAGTTTGACAATTCTGAGATGATCGATCATTGAGTCTGACTATTCTGAGTTGATCAGACATTCTGTTTGACCAATCTGAGTTAATCAAACATTCAGTCCAACCATTTTGGTTTGATTGAAAATTGAGTTTGACAATTCTGAAATGTTCGATCATTGAGTTTGAATATTCTGAGTTGATCAAACATTCAGTATGACCATTCTGAATTAATCAAACATTGAGTCCAACCATTTTGGTTTGAATGAAAATTGAGTTTGACAATTCTGAAATGTTCGATCATTGAGTTTGACAATTCTGAGATGATCGATCATTGAGTTTGACTATTCTGATTTGGTCAAACATTTAGTATGACCATTCTGAGCTAATCAAACATTGAGTCCAACCATTTTGGTTTGAATGAAAATTGAGTTTGACAATTCGGAAATGTTCGATCATTGAGTTTGACTATTCTGATTTGGTCAAACATTCAGTATGACCATTCTGAATTAATCAAACATTGAGTCCAACCATTTTGGTTTGAATGAAAATTGAGTTTGACAATTCTGAAATGTTCGATCATTGAGTTTGACAATTCTGAAATGTTCGATCATTGAGTTTGACTATTCTGATTTGGTCAAACATTTAGTATGACCATTCTGAGCTAATCAAACATGGAGTCCAACCATTTTGGTTTGAATGAAAATTGAGTTTGACAATTCTGAAATGTTCGATCATTGAGTTTGACTATTCTGAGTTGATCAAACATTCAGTATGACCATTCTGAATTAATCAAACATTGAGTCCAACCATTTTGGTTTGAATGAAAATTGAGTTTGACAATTCTGAAATGTTCGATCATTGAGTTTGACAATTCTGAGATGATCGATCATTGAGTCTGACTATTCTGAGTTGATCAGACATTCTGTTTGACCAATCTGAGTTAATCAAACATTCAGTCCAACCATTTTGGTTTGATTGAAAATTGAGTTTGACAATTCTGAAATGTTCGATCATTGAGTTTGACTATTCTGATTTGGTCAAACATTCAGTATGACCATTCTGAATTAATCAAACATTGAGTCCAACCATTTTGGTTTGAATGAAAATTGAGTTTGACAATTCTGAAATGTTCAATCATTGAGTTTGACTATTCTGAGTTGATCAAACATTCAGTATGACCATTCTGAATTAATCAAACATTGAGTCCAACCATTTTGGCTTGAATGAAAATTGAGTTTGACAATTCTGAAATGTTCGATCATTGAGTTTGACAATTCTGAGATGATCGATCATTGAGTCTGACTATTCTGAGTTGATCAAACATTCAGTATGACCGTTCTGAGATAATCATACTTTGAGTCCAACCATTTTGGTTTGATTGAAAATTGAGTTTGACAATTCTGAAATGTTCGATCATTGAGTTTGACTATTCTGAGTTGATCAAACATTCAGTATGACCATTCTGAATAAATCAAACATTGAGTCCAACCATTTTGGTTTGAATGAAAATTGAGTTTGACAATTCTGAAATGTTCGATCATTGAGTTTGACAATTCTGAGATGATCGATCATTGAGTCTGACTATTCTGAGTTGATCAGACATTCTGTTTGACCAATCTGAGTTAATCAAACATTCAGTCCAACCATTTTGGTTTGATTGAAAATTGAGTTTGACAATTCTGAAATGTTCGATCATTGAGTTTGAATATTCTGAGTTGATCAAACATTCAGTATGACCATTCTGAATTAATCAAACATTGAGTCCAACCATTTTGGTTTGAATGAAAATTGAGTTTGACAATTCTGAAATGTTCGATCATTGAGTTTGACAATTCTGAGATGATCGATCATTGAGTCTGACTATTCTGAGTTGATCAGACATTCTGTTTGACCAATCTGAGTTAATCAAACATTCAGTCCAACCATTTTTGTTTGATTGAAAATTGAGTTTGACAATTCTGAGATGTTCGATCATTGAGTTTGACTATTCTGATTTGGTCAAACATTCAGTATGACCATTCTGAATTAATCAAACATTGAGTCCAACCATTTTGGTTTGAATGAAAATTGAGTTTGACAATTCTGAAATGTTCGATCATTGAGTTTGACAATTCTGAAATGTTCGATCATTGAGTTTGACTATTCTGATTTGGTCAAACATTTAGTATGACCATTCTGAGCTTATCAAACATTGAGTCCAACCATTTTGGTTTGAATGAAAATTGAGTTTGACAATTCTGAAATGTTCGATCATTGAGTTTGACTATTCTGAGTTGATCAAACATTCATTATGACCATTCTGAATTAATCAAACATTGACTCCAACCATTTTGGTTTGAATGAAAATTGAGTTTGACGATTCTAAAATGTTCGATCATTGAGTTTGACAATTCTGAGATGATCGATCATTGAGTCTGACTATTCTGAGTTGATCAGACATTCTGTTTGACCAATCTGAGTTAATCAAACATTGAGTCCAACCATTTTGGTTTGATTGAAAATTGAGTTTGACAATTCTGAAATGTTCGATCATTGAGTTTGACTATTCTGATTTGGTCAAACATTCAGTATGACCATTCTGAATTAATCAAACATTGAGTCCAACCATTTTGGTTTGAATGAAAATTGAGTTTGACAATTCTGAAATGTTCGATCATTGAGTTTGACAATTCTGAAATGTTCGATCATTGAGTTTGATTATTCTGATTTGGTCAAACATTTAGTATGACCATTCTGAGCTATTCAAACATTGAGTCCAACCATTTTGGTTTGAATAAAAATTGAGTTTGACAATTCGGAAATGTTCGATCATTGAGTTTGACTATTCTGAGTTGATCAAACATTCAGGATGACCATTCTGAATTAATCAAACATTGAGTCCAACCATTTTGGTTTGAATGAAAATTGAGTTTGACGATTCTAAAATGTTCGATCATTGAGTTTGACAATTCTGAGATGATCGATCATTGAGTCTGACTATTCTGAGTTGATCAGACATTCTGTTTGACCAATCTGAGTTAATCAAACATTCAGTCCAACCATTTTGGTTTGATTGAAAATTGAGTTTGACAATTCTGAAATGTTCGATCATTGAGTTTGACTATTCTGATTTGGTCAAACATTCAGTATGACCATTCTGAATTAATCAAACATTGAGTCCAACCATTTTGGTTTGAATGAAAATTGAGTTTGACAATTCTGAAATGTTCGATCATTGAGTTTGACAATTCTGAAATGTTCGATCATTGAGTTTGACTATTCTGATTTGGTCAAACATTTAGCATGACCATTCTGAGCTATTCAAACATTGAGTCCAACCATTTTGGTTTGAATGAAAATTGAGTTTGACAATTCGGAAATGTTCGATCATTGAGTTTGACTATTCTGATTTGGTCAAACATTCAGTATGACCATTCTGAATTAATCAAACATTGAGTCCAACCATTTTGGTTTGAATGAAAATTGAGTTTGACAATTCTGAAATGTTCGATCATTGAGTTTGACAATTCTGAAATGTTCGATCATTGAGTTTGACTATTCTGATTTGGTCAAACATTTAGTATGACCATTCTGAGCTAATCAAACATGGAGTCCAACCATTTTGGTTTGAATGAAAATTGAGTTTGACAATTCTGAAATGTTCGATCATTGAGTTTGACTATTCTGAGTTGATCAAACATTCAGTATGACCATTCTGAATTAATCAAACATTGAGTCCAACCATTTTGGTTTGAATGAAAATTGAGTTTGACAATTCTGAAATGTTCGATCATTGAGTTTGACAATTCTGAGATGATCGATCATTGAGTCTGACTATTCGGAGTTGATCAGACATTCTGTTTGACCAATCTGAGTTAATCAAACATTCAGTCCAACCATTTTGGTTTGATTGAAAATTGAGTTTGACAATTCTGAGATGTTCGATCATTGAGTTTGACTATTCTGATTCGGTCAAACATTCAGTATGACCATTCTGAATTAATCAAACATTGAGTCCAACCATTTTGGTTTGAATGAAAATTGAGTTTGACAATTCTGAAATGTTCGATCATTGAGTTTGACAATTCTGAGATGATCGATCATTGAGTCTGACTATTCTGAGTTGATCAGACATTCTGTTTGACCAATCTGAGTTAATCAAACATTCAGTCCAACCATTTTTGTTTGATTGAAAATTGAGTTTGACAATTCTGAAATGTTCGATCATTGAGTTTGACTATTCTGATTTGGTCAAACATTCAGTATGACCATTCTGAATTAATCAAACATTGAGTCCAACCATTTTGGTTTGAATGAAAATTGAGTTTGACAATTCTGAAATGTTCGATCATTGAGTTTGACAATTCTGAAATGTTCGATCATTGAGTTTGACTATTCTGATTTGGTCAAACATTTAGTATGACCATTCTGAGCTAATCAAACATTGAGTCCAACCATTTTGGTTTGAATGAAAATTGAGTTTGACAATTCGGAAATGTTCGATCATTGAGTTTGACTATTCTGATTTGGTCAAACATTCAGTATGACCATTCTGAATTAATCAAACATTGAGTCCAACCATTTTGGTTTGAATGAAAATTGAGTTTGACAATTCTGAAATGTTCGATCATTGAGTTTGACAATTCTGAAATGTTCGATCATTGAGTTTGACTATTCTGATTTGGTCAAACATTTAGTATGACCATTCTGAGCTAATCAAACATGGAGTCCAACCATTTTGGTTTGAATGAAAATTGAGTTTGACAATTCTGAAATGTTCGATCATTGAGTTTGACTATTCTGAGTTGATCAAACATTCAGTATGACCATTCTGAATTAATCAAACATTGAGTCCAACCATTTTGGTTTGAATGAAAATTGAGTTTGACAATTCTGAAATGTTCAATCATTGAGTTTGACAATTCTGAGATGATCGATCATTGAGTCTGACTATTCTGAGTTGATCAGACATTCTGTTTGACCAATCTGAGTTAATCAAACATTCAGTCCAACCATTTTGGTTTGATTGAAAATTGAGTTTGACAATTCTGAAATGTTCGATCATTGAGTTTGACTATTCTGATTTGGTCAAACATTCAGTATGACCATTCTGAATTAATCAAACATTGAGTCCAACCATTTTGGTTTGAATGAAAATTGAGTTTGACAATTCTGAAATGTTCGATCATTGAGTTTGACTATTCTGAGTTGATCAAACATTCAGTATGACCATTCTGAATTAATCAAACATTGAGTCCAACCATTTTGGCTTGAATGAAAATTGAGTTTGACAATTCTGAAATGTTCGATCATTGAGTTTGACAATTCTGAGATGATCGATCATTGAGTCTGACTATTCTGAGTTGATCAAACATTCAGTATGACCGTTCTGAGATAATCATACTTTGAGTCCAACCATTTTGGTTTGATTGAAAATTGAGTTTGACAATTCTGAAATGTTCGATCATTGAGTTTGACTATTCTGAGTTGATCAAACATTCAGTATGACCATTCTGAATAAATCAAACATTGAGTCCAACCATTTTGGTTTGAATGAAAATTGAGTTTGACAATTCTGAAATGTTCGATCATTGAGTTTGACAATTCTGAGATGATCGATCATTGAGTCTGACTATTCTGAGTTGATCAGACATTCTGTTTGACCAATCTGAGTTAATCAAACATTCAGTCCAACCATTTTGGTTTGATTGAAAATTGAGTTTGACAATTCTGAAATGTTCGATCATTGAGTTTGAATATTCTGAGTTGATCAAACATTCAGTATGACCATTCTGAATTAATCAAACATTGAGTCCAACCATTTTGGTTTGAATGAAAATTGAGTTTGACAATTCTGAAATGTTCGATCATTGAGTTTGACAATTCTGAGATGATCGATCATTGAGTCTGACTATTCTGAGTTGATCAGACATTCTGTTTGACCAATCTGAGTTAATCAAACATTCAGTCCAACCATTTTTGTTTGATTGAAAATTGAGTTTGACAATTCTGAAATGTTCGATCATTGAGTTTGACTATTCTGATTTGGTCAAACATTCAGTATGACCATTCTGAATTAATCAAACATTGAGTCCAACCATTTTGGTTTGAATGAAAATTGAGTTTGACAATTCTGAAATGTTCGATCATTGAGTTTGACAATTCTGAAATGTTCGATCATTGAGTTTGACTATTCTGATTTGGTCAAACATTTAGTATGACCATTCTGAGCTTATCAAACATTGAGTCCAACCATTTTGGTTTGAATGAAAATTGAGTTTGACAATTCTGAAATGTTCGATCATTGAGTTTGACTATTCTGAGTTGATCAAACATTCATTATGACCATTCTGAATTAATCAAACATTGACTCCAACCATTTTGGTTTGAATGAAAATTGAGTTTGACGATTCTAAAATGTTCGATCATTGAGTTTGACAATTCTGAGATGATCGATCATTGAGTCTGACTATTCTGAGTTGATCAGACATTCTGTTTGACCAATCTGAGTTAATCAAACATTGAGTCCAACCATTTTGGTTTGATTGAAAATTGAGTTTGACAATTCTGAAATGTTCGATCATTGAGTTTGACTATTCTGATTAGGTCAAACATTCAGCATGACCATTCTGAATTAATCAAACATTGAGTCCAACCATTTTGGTTTGAATGAAAATTGAGTTTGACAATTCTGAAATGTTCGATCATTGAGTTTGACTATTCTGAGTTGATCAAACATTCAGTATGACCATTCTGAATTAATCAAACATTGAGTCTAACCATTTTGGTTTGAATGAAAATTGAGTTTGACAATTCTGAAATGTTCGATCATTGAGTTTGACAATTCTGAAATGTTCGATCATTGAGTTTGACTATTCTGATTTGGTCAAACATTTAGTATGACCATTCTGAGCTAATCAAACATGGAGTCCAACCATTTTGGTTTGAATGAAAATTGAGTTTGACAATTCTGAAATGTTCGATCATTGAGTTTGACTATTCTGAGTTGATCAAACATTCAGTATGACCATTCTGAATTAATCAAACATTGAGTCCAACCATTTTGGTTTGAATGAAAATTGAGTTTGACAATTCTGAAATGTTCAATCATTGAGTTTGACAATTCTGAGATGATCGATCATTGAGTCTGACTATTCTGAGTTGATCAGACATTCTGTTTGACCAATCTGAGTTAATCAAACATTCAGTCCAACCATTTTGGTTTGATTGAAAATTGAGTTTGACAATTCTGAAATGTTCGATCATTGAGTTTGACTATTCTGATTTGGTCAAACATTCAGTATGACCATTCTGAATTAATCAAACATTGAGTCCAACCATTTTGGTTTGAATGAAAATTGAGTTTGACAATTCTGAAATGTTCGATCATTGAGTTTGACTATTCTGAGTTGATCAAACATTCAGTATGACCATTCTGAATTAATCAAACATTGAGTCCAACCATTTTGGCTTGAATGAAAATTGAGTTTGACAATTCTGAAATGTTCGATCATTGAGTTTGACAATTCTGAGATGATCGATCATTGAGTCTGACTATTCTGAGTTGATCAAACATTCAGTATGACCGTTCTGAGATAATCATACTTTGAGTCCAACCATTTTGGTTTGATTGAAAATTGAGTTTGACAATTCTGAAATGTTCGATCATTGAGTTTGACAATTCTGAGATGATCGATCATTGAGTCTGACTATTCTGAGTTGATCAGACATTCTGTTTGACCAATCTGAGTTAATCAAACATTCAGTCCAACCATTTTTGTTTGATTGAAAATTGAGTTTGACAATTCTGAAATGTTCGATCATTGAGTTTGACTATTCTGATTTGGTCAAACATTCAGTATGACCATTCTGAATTAATCAAACATTGAGTCCAACCATTTTGGTTTGAATGAAAATTGAGTTTGACAATTCTGAAATGTTCGATCATTGAGTTTGACAATTCTGAAATGTTCGATCATTGAGTTTGACTATTCTGATTTGGTCAAACATTTAGTATGACCATTCTGAGCTTATCAAACATTGAGTCCAACCATTTTGGTTTGAATGAAAATTGAGTTTGACAATTCTGAAATGTTCGATCATTGAGTTTGACTATTCTGAGTTGATCAAACATTCATTATGACCATTCTGAATTAATCAAACATTGACTCCAACCATTTTGGTTTGAATGAAAATTGAGTTTGACGATTCTAAAATGTTCGATCATTGAGTTTGACAATTCTGAGATGATCGATCATTGAGTCTGACTATTCTGAGTTGATCAGACATTCTGTTTGACCAATCTGAGTTAATCAAACATTGAGTCCAACCATTTTGGTTTGATTGAAAATTGAGTTTGACAATTCTGAAATGTTCGATCATTGAGTTTGACTATTCTGATTAGGTCAAACATTCAGCATGACCATTCTGAATTAATCAAACATTGAGTCCAACCATTTTGGTTTGAATGAAAATTGAGTTTGACAATTCTGAAATGTTCGATCATTGAGTTTGACTATTCTGAGTTGATCAAACATTCAGTATGACCATTCTGAATTAATCAAACATTGAGTCTAACCATTTTGGTTTGAATGAAAATTGAGTTTGACAATTCTGAAATGTTCGATCATTGAGTTTGACAATTCTGAGATGATCGATCATTGAGTCTGACTATTCTGAGTTGATCAGACATTCTGTTTGACCAATCTGAGTTAATCAAACATTCAGTCCAACCATTTTGGTTTGATTGAAAATTGAGTTTGACAATTCTGAAATGTTCGATCATTGAGTTTGAATATTCTGAGTTGATCAAACATTCAGTATGACCATTCTGAATTAATCAAACATTGAGTCCAACCATTTTGGTTTGAATGAAAATTGAGTTTGACAATTCTGAAATGTTCGATCATTGAGTTTGACAATTCTGAGATGATCGATCATTGAGTCTGACTATTCTGAGTTGATCAGACATTCTGTTTGACCAATCTGAGTTAATCAAACATTCAGTCCAACCATTTTGGTTTGATTGAAAATTGAGTTTGACAATTCTGAAATGTTCGATCATTGAGTTTGACTATTCTGATTTGGTCAAACATTCAGTATGACCATTCTGAATTAATCAAACATTGAGTCCAACCATTTTGGTTTGAATGAAAATTGAGTTTGACAATTCTGAAATGTTCGATCATTGAGTTTGACAATTCTGAAATGTTCGATCATTGAGTTTGACTATTCTGATTTGGTCAAACATTTAGTATGACCATTCTGAGCTTATCAAACATTGAGTCCAACCATTTTGGTTTGAATGAAAATTGAGTTTGACAATCCTGAAATGTTCGATCATTGAGTTTGACTATTCTGAGTTGATCAAACATTCAGTCCAACCATTTTGGTTTGATTGAAAATTGAGTTTGACAATTCTGAAATGTTCGATCATTGAGTTTGACTATTCTGATTTGGTCAAACATTCAGTATGACCATTCTGAATTAATCAAACATTGAGTCCAACCATTTTGGTTTGAATGAAAATTGAGTTTGACAATTCTGAAATGTTCGATCATTGAGTTTGACTATTCTGAGTTGATCAAACATTCAGTATGACCATTCTGAATTAATCAAACATTGAGTCCAACCATTTTGGCTTGAATGAAAATTGAGTTTGACAATTCTGAAATGTTCGATCATTGAGTTTGACAATTCTGAGATGATCGATCATTGAGTCTGACTATTCTGAGTTGATCAAACATTCAGTATGACCGTTCTGAGATAATCATACTTTGAGTCCAACCATTTTGGTTTGATTGAAAATTGAGTTTGACAATTCTGAAATGTTCGATCATTGAGTTTGACTATTCTGAGTTGATCAAACATTCAGTATGACCATTCTGAATAAATCAAACATTGAGTCCAACCATTTTGGTTTGAATGAAAATTGAGTTTGACAATTCTGAAATGTTCGATCATTGAGTTTGACAATTCTGAGATGATCGATCATTGAGTCTGACTATTCTGAGTTGATCAGACATTCTGTTTGACCAATCTGAGTTAATCAAATATTCAGTCCAACCATTTTGGTTTGATTGAAAATTGAGTTTGACAATTCTGAAATGTTCGATCATTGAGTTTGACTATTCTGATTTGGTCAAACATTCAGTATGACCATTCTGAATTAATCAAACATTGAGTCCAACCATTTTGGTTTGAATGAAAATTGAGTTTGACAATTCTGAAATGTTCGATCATTGAGTTTGACAATTCTGAAATGTTCGATCATTGAGTTTGACTATTCTGATTTGGTCAAACATTTAGTATGACCATTCTGAGCTAATCAAACATTGAGTCCAACCATTTTGGTTTGAATGAAAATTGAGTTTGACAATTCTGAAATGTTCGATCATTGAGTTTGACTATTCTGAGTTGATCAAACATTCAGTATGACCATTCTGAATTAATCAAACATTGAGTCCAACCATTTTGGTTTGAATGAAAATTGAGTTTGACGATTCTAAAATGTTCGATCATTGAGTTTGACAATTCTGAGATGATCGATCATTGAGTCTGACTATTCTGAGTTGATCAGACATTCTGTTTGACCAATCTGAGTTAATCAAACATTGAGTCCAACCATTTTGGTTTGATTGAAAATTGAGTTTGACAATTCTGAAATGTTCGATCATTGAGTTTGACTATTCTGATTAGGTCAAACATTCAGCATGACCATTCTGAATTAATCAAACATTGAGTCCAACCATTTTGGTTTGAATGAAAATTGAGTTTGACAATTCTGAAATGTTCGATCATTGAGTTTGACTATTCTGAGTTGATCAAACATTCAGTATGACCATTCTGAATTAATCAAACATTGAGTCTAACCATTTTGGTTTGAATGAAAATTGAGTTTGACAATTCTGAAATGTTCGATCATTGAGTTTGACAATTCTGAGATGATCGATCATTGAGTCTGACTATTCTGAGTTGATCAGACATTCTGTTTGACCAATCTGAGTTAATCAAACATTCAGTCCAACCATTTTGGTTTGATTGAAAATTGAGTTTGACAATTCTGAAATGTTCGATCATTGAGTTTGAATATTCTGAGTTGATCAAACATTCAGTATGACCATTCTGAATTAATCAAACATTGAGTCCAACCATTTTGGTTTGAATGAAAATTGAGTTTGACAATTCTGAAATGTTCGATCATTGAGTTTGACAATTCTGAGATGATCGATCATTGAGTCTGACTATTCTGAGTTGATCAGACATTCTGTTTGACCAATCTGAGTTAATCAAACATTCAGTCCAACCATTTTGGTTTGATTGAAAATTGAGTTTGACAATTCTGAAATGTTCGATCATTGAGTTTGACTATTCTGATTTGGTCAAACATTCAGTATGACCATTCTGAATTAATCAAACATTGAGTCCAACCATTTTGGTTTGAATGAAAATTGAGTTTGACAATTCTGAAATGTTCGATCATTGAGTTTGACAATTCTGAAATGTTCGATCATTGAGTTTGACTATTCTGATTTGGTCAAACATTTAGTATGACCATTCTGAGCTTATCAAACATTGAGTCCAACCATTTTGGTTTGAATGAAAATTGAGTTTGACAATCCTGAAATGTTCGATCATTGAGTTTGACTATTCTGAGTTGATCAAACATTCAGTATGACCATTCTGAATTAATCAAACATTGAGTCCAACCATTTTGGTTTGAATGAAAATTGAGTTTGACAATTCTGAAATGTTCGATCATTGAGTTTGACAATTCTGAGATGATCGATCGTTGAGTCTGACTATTCTGAGTTGATCAGACATTCTGTTTGACCAATCTGAGTTAATCAAACATTCAGTCCAACCATTTTGGTTTGATTGAAAATTGAGTTTGACAATTCTGAAATGTTCGATCATTGAGTTTGACTATTCTGATTTGGTCAAACATTCAGTATGACCATTCTGAATTAATCAAACATTGAGTCCAACCATTTTGGTTTGAATGAAAATTGAGTTTGACAATTCTGAAATGTTCGATCATTGAGTTTGACAATTCTGAAATGTTCGATCATTGAGTTTGACTATTCTGATTTGGTCAAACATTTAGTATGACCATTCTGAGCTTATCAAACATTGAGTCCAACCATTTTGGTTTGAATGAAAATTGAGTTTGACAATTCTGAAATGTTCGATCATTGAGTTTGACTATTCTGAGTTGATCAAACATTCAGTATGACCATTCTGAATTAATCAAACATTGACTCCAACCATTTTGGTTTGAATGAAAATTGAGTTTGACGATTCTAAAATGTTCGATCATTGAGTTTGACAATTCTGAGATGATCGATCATTGAGTCTGACTATTCTGAGTTGATCAGACATTCTGTTTGACCAATCTGAGTTAATCAAACATTGAGTCCAACCATTTTGGTTTGATTGAAAATTGAGTTTGACAATTCTGAAATGTTCGATCATTGAGTTTGACTATTCTGATTTGGTCAAACATTCAGTATGACCATTCTGAATTAATCAAACATTGAGTCCAACCATTTTGGTTTGAATGAAAATTGAGTTTGACAATTCTGAAATGTTCGATGATTGAGTTTGACAATTCGGAAATGTTCGATCATTGAGTTTGACTATTCTGATTTGGTCAAACATTCAGTATGACCATTCTGAATTAATCAAACATTGAGTCCAACCATTTTGGTTTGAATGAAAATTGAGTTTGACAATTCTGAAATGTTCGATCATTGAGTTTGACAATTCTGAAATGTTCGATCATTGAGTTTGACTATTCTGATTTGGTCAAACATTTAGTATGACCATTCTGAGCTAATCAAACATGGAGTCCAACCATTTTGGTTTGAATGAAAATTGAGTTTGACAATTCTGAAATGTTCGATCATTGAGTTTGACTATTCTGAGTTGATCAAACATTCAGTATGACCATTCTGAATTAATCAAACATTGAGTCCAACCATTTTGGTTTGAATGAAAATTGAGTTTGACAATTCTGAAATGTTCGATCATTGAGTTTGACAATTCTGAGATGATCGATCATTGAGTCTGACTATTCTGAGTTGATCAGACATTCTGTTTGACCAATCTGAGTTAATCAAACATTCAGTCCAACCATTTTGGTTTGATTGAAAATTGAGTTTGACAATTCTGAAATGTTCGATCATTGAGTTTGACTATTCTGATTTGGTCAAACATTCAGTATGACCATTCTGAATTAATCGAACATTGAGTCCAACCATTTTGGTTTGAATGAAAATTGAGTTTGACAATTCTGAAATGTTCGATCATTGAGTTTGACTATTCTGAGTTGATCAAACATTCAGTATGACCATTCTGAATTAATCAAACATTGAGTCCAACCATTTTGGCTTGAATGAAAATTGAGTTTGACAATTCTGAAATGTTCGATCATTGAGTTTGACAATTCTGAGATGATCGATCATTGAGTCTGACTATTCTGAGTTGATCAAACATTCAGTATGACCGTTCTGAGATAATCATACTTTGAGTCCAACCATTTTGGTTTGATTGAAAATTGAGTTTGACAATTCTGAAATTTTTCGATCATTGAGTTTGACTATTCTGAGTTGATCAAACATTCAGTATGACCATTCTGAATAAATCAAACATTGAGTCCAACCATTTTGGTTTGAATGAAAATTGAGTTTGACAATTCTGAAATGTTCGATCATTGAGTTTGACAATTCTGAGATGATCGATCATTGAGTCTGACTATTCTGAGTTGATCAGACATTCTGTTTGATCAATCTGAGTTAATCAAATATTCAGTCCAACCATTTTGGTTTGATTGAAAATTGAGTTTGACAATTCTGAAATGTTCGATCATTGAGTTTGACTATTCTGATTTGGTCAAACATTCAGTATGACCATTCTGAATTAATCAAACATTGAGTCCAACCATTTTGGTTTGAATGAAAATTGAGTTTGACAATTCTGAAATGTTCGATCATTGAGTTTGACAATTCTGAAATGTTCGATCATTGAGTTTGACTATTCTGATTTGGTCAAACATTTAGTATGACCATTCTGAGCTAATCAAACATTGAGTCCAACCATTTTGGTTTGAATGAAAATTGAGTTTGACAATTCTGAAATGTTCGATCATTGAGTTTGACTATTCTGAGTTGATCAAACATTCAGTATGACCATTCTGAATTAATCAAACATTGAGTCCAACCATTTTGGTTTGAATGAAAATTGAGTTTGACGATTCTAAAATGTTCGATCATTGAGTTTGACAATTCTGAGATGATCGATCATTGAGTCTGACTATTCTGAGTTGATCAGACATTCTGTTTGACCAATCTGAGTTAATCAAACATTGAGTCCAACCATTTTGGTTTGATTGAAAATTGAGTTTGACAATTCTGAAATGTTCGATCATTGAGTTTGACTATTCTGATTTGGTCAAACATTCAGTATGACCATTCTGAATTAATCAAACATTGAGTCCAACCATTTTGGTTTGAATGAAAATTGAGTTTGACAATTCTGAAATGTTCGATCATTGAGTTTGACTATTCTGAGTTGATCAAACATTTAGTATGACCATTCTGAATTAATCAAACATTGAGTCTAACCATTTTGGTTTGAATGAAAATTGAGTTTGACAATTCTGAAATGTTCGATCATTGAGTTTGACAATTCTGAGATGATCGATCATTGAGTCTGACTATTCTGAGTTGATCAGACATTCTGTTTGACCAATCTGAGTTAATCAAACATTCAGTCCAACCATTTTGGTTTGATTGAAAATTGAGTTTGACAATTCTGAAATGTTCGATCATTGAGTTTGAATATTCTGAGTTGATCAAACATTCAGTATGACCATTCTGAATTAATCAAACATTGAGTCCAACCATTTTGGTTTGAATGAAAATTGAGTTTGACAATTCTGAAATGTTCGATCATTGAGTTTGACAATTCTGAGATGATCGATCATTGAGACTGACTATTCTGAGTTGATCAGACATTCTGTTTGACCAATCTGAGTTAATCAAACATTCAGTCCAACCATTTTGGTTTGATTGAAAATTGAGTTTGACAATTCTGAGATGTTCGATCATTGAGTTTGACTATTCTGATTCGGTCAAACATTCAGTATGACCATTCTGAATTAATCAAACATTGAGTCCAACCATTTTGGTTTGAATGAAAATTGAGTTTGACAATTCTGAAATGTTCGATCATTGAGTTTGACTATTCTGAGTTGATCAAACATTCAGTATGACCATTCTGAATTAATCAAACATTGAGTCCAACCATTTTGGTTTGAATGAAAATTGAGTTTGACGATTCTAAAATGTTCGATCATTGAGTTTGACAATTCTGAGATGATCGATCATTGAGTCTGACTATTCTGAGTTGATCATACATTCTGTTTGACCAATCTGAGTTAATCAAACATTGAGTCCAACCATTTTGGTTTGAATGAAAATTGAGTTTGACAATTCTGAAATGTTCGATCATTGAGTTTGACTATTCTGAGTTGATCAAACATTTAGTATGACCATTCTGAATTAATCAAACATTGAGTCTAACCATTTTGGTTTGAATGAAAATTGAGTTTGACAATTCTGAAATGTTCGATCATTGAGTTTGACAATTCTGAGATGATCGATCATTGAGTCTGACTATTCTGAGTTGATCAGACATTCTGTTTGACCAATCTGAGTTAATCAAACATTCAGTCCAACCATTTTGGTTTGATTGAAAATTGAGTTTGACAATTCTGAAATGTTCGATCATTGAGTTTGAATATTCTGAGTTGATCAAACATTCAGTATGACCATTCTGAATTAATCAAACATTGAGTCCAACCATTTTGGTTTGAATGAAAATTGAGTTTGACAATTCTGAAATGTTCGATCATTGAGTTTGACAATTCTGAGATGATCGATCATTGAGTCTGACTATTCTGAGTTGATCAGACATTCTGTTTGACCAATCTGAGTTAATCAAACATTCAGTCCAACCATTTTGGTTTGATTGAAAATTGAGTTTGACAATTCTGAAATGTTCGATCATTGAGTTTGACTATTCTGATTTGGTCAAACATTCAGTATGACCATTCTGAATTAATCAAACATTGAGTCCAACCATTTTGGTTTGAATGAAAATTGAGTTTGACAATTCTGAAATGTTCGATGATTGAGTTTGACAATTCGGAAATGTTCGATCATTGAGTTTGACTATTCTGATTTGGTCAAACATTCAGTATGACCATTCTGAATTAATCAAACATTGAGTCCAACCATTTTGGTTTGAATGAAAATTGAGTTTGACAATTCTGAAATGTTCGATCATTGAGTTTGACAATTCTGAAATGTTCGATCATTGAGTTTGACTATTCTGATTTGGTCAAACATTTAGTATGACCATTCTGAGCTAATCAAACATGGAGTCCAACCATTTTGGTTTGAATGAAAATTGAGTTTGACAATTCTGAAATGTTCGATCATTGAGTTTGACTATTCTGAGTTGATCAAACATTCAGTATGACCATTCTGAATTAATCAAACATTGAGTCCAACCATTTTGGTTTGAATGAAAATTGAGTTTGACAATTCTGAAATGTTCGATCATTGAGTTTGACAATTCTGAGATGATCGATCATTGAGTCTGACTATTCTGAGTTGATCAGACATTCTGTTTGACCAATCTGAGTTAATCAAACATTCAGTCCAACCATTTTGGTTTGATTGAAAATTGAGTTTGACAATTCTGAAATGTTCGATCATTGAGTTTGACTATTCTGATTTGGTCAAACATTCAGTATGACCATTCTGAATTAATCAAACATTGAGTCCAACCATTTTGGTTTGAATGAAAATTGAGTTTGACAATTCTGAAATGTTCGATCATTGAGTTTGACTATTCTGAGTTGATCAAACATTCAGTATGACCATTCTGAATTAATCAAACATTGAGTCCAACCATTTTGGCTTGAATGAAAATTGAGTTTGACAATTCTGAAATGTTCGATCATTGAGTTTGACAATTCTGAGATGATCGATCATTGAGTCTGACTATTCTGAGTTGATCAAACATTCAGTATGACCGTTCTGAGATAATCATACTTTGAGTCCAACCATTTTGGTTTAATTGAAAATTGAGTTTGACAATTCTGAAATTTTTCGATCATTGAGTTTGACTATTCTGAGTTGATCAAACATTCAGTATGACCATTCTGAATAAATCAAACATTGAGTCCAACCATTTTGGTTTGAATGAAAATTGAGTTTGACAATTCTGAAATGTTCGATCATTGAGTTTGACAATTCTGAGATGATCGATCATTGAGTCTGACTATTCTGAGTTGATCAGACATTCTGTTTGATCAATCTGAGTTAATCAAATATTCAGTCCAACCATTTTGGTTTGATTGAAAATTGAGTTTGACAATTCTGAAATGTTCGATCATTGAGTTTGACTATTCTGATTTGGTCAAACATTCAGTATGACCATTCTGAATTAATCAAACATTGAGTCCAACCATTTTGGTTTGAATGAAAATTGAGTTTGACAATTCTGAAATGTTCGATCATTGAGTTTGACAATTCTGAAATGTTCGATCATTGAGTTTGACTATTCTGATTTGGTCAAACATTTAGTATGACCATTCTGAGCTAATCAAACATTGAGTCCAACCATTTTGGTTTGAATGAAAATTGAGTTTGACAATTCTGAAATGTTCGATCATTGAGTTTGACTATTCTGAGTTGATCAAACATTCAGTATGACCATTCTGAATTAATCAAACATTGAGTCCAACCATTTTGGTTTGAATGAAAATTGAGTTTGACGATTCTAAAATGTTCGATCATTGAGTTTGACAATTCTGAGATGATCGATCATTGAGTCTGACTATTCTGAGTTGATCAGACATTCTGTTTGACCAATCTGAGTTAATCAAACATTGAGTCCAACCATTTTGGTTTGATTGAAAATTGAGTTTGACAATTCTGAAATGTTCGATCATTGAGTTTGACTATTCTGATTTGGTCAAACATTCAGTATGACCATTCTGAATTAATCAAACATTGAGTCCAACCATTTTGGTTTGAATGAAAATTGAGTTTGACAATTCTGAAATGTTCGATCATTGAGTTTGACTATTCTGAGTTGATCAAACATTTAGTATGACCATTCTGAATTAATCAAACATTGAGTCTAACCATTTTGGTTTGAATGAAAATTGAGTTTGACAATTCTGAAATGTTCGATCATTGAGTTTGACAATTCTGAGATGATCGATCATTGAGTCTGGCTATTCTGAGTTGATCAGACATTCTGTTTGACCAATCTGAGTTAATCAAACATTCAGTCCAACCATTTTGGTTTGATTGAAAATTGAGTTTGACAATTCTGAAATGTTCGATCATTGAGTTTGAATATTCTGAGTTGATCAAACATTCAGTATGACCATTCTGAATTAATCAAACATTGAGTCCAACCATTTTGGTTTGAATGAAAATTGAGTTTGACAATTCTGAAATGTTCGATCATTGAGTTTGACAATTCTGAGATGATCGATCATTGAGACTGACTATTCTGAGTTGATCAGACATTCTGTTTGACCAATCTGAGTTAATCAAACATTCAGTCCAACCATTTTGGTTTGATTGAAAATTGAGTTTGACAATTCTGAGATGTTCGATCATTGAGTTTGACTATTCTGATTCGGTCAAACATTCAGTATGACCATTCTGAATTAATCAAACATTGAGTCCAACCATTTTGGTTTGAATGAAAATTGAGTTTGACAATTCTGAAATGTTCGATCATTGAGTTTGACTATTCTGAGTTGATCAAACATTCAGTATGACCATTCTGAATTAATCAAACATTGAGTCCAACCATTTTGGTTTGAATGAAAATTGAGTTTGACGATTCTAAAATGTTCGATCATTGAGTTTGACAATTCTGAGATGATCGATCATTGAGTCTGACTATTCTGAGTTGATCATACATTCTGTTTGACCAATCTGAGTTAATCAAACATTGAGTCCAACCATTTTGGTTTGAATGAAAATTGAGTTTGACAATTCTGAAATGTTCGATCATTGAGTTTGACTATTCTGAGTTGATCAAACATTTAGTATGACCATTCTGAATTAATCAAACATTGAGTCTAACCATTTTGGTTTGAATGAAAATTGAGTTTGACAATTCTGAAATGTTCGATCATTGAGTTTGACAATTCTGAGATGATCGATCATTGAGTCTGACTATTCTGAGTTGATCAGACATTCTGTTTGACCAATCTGAGTTAATCAAACATTCAGTCCAACCATTTTGGTTTGATTGAAAATTGAGTTTGACAATTCTGAAATGTTCGATCATTGAGTTTGAATATTCTGAGTTGATCAAACATTCAGTATGACCATTCTGAATTAATCAAACATTGAGTCCAACCATTTTGGTTTGAATGAAAATTGAGTTTGACAATTCTGAAATGTTCGATCATTGAGTTTGACAATTCTGAGATGATCGATCATTGAGTCTGACTATTCTGAGTTGATCAGACATTCTGTTTGACCAATCTGAGTTAATCAAACATTCAGTCCAACCATTTTGGTTTGATTGAAAATTGAGTTTGACAATTCTGAAATGTTCGATCATTGAGTTTGACTATTCTGATTTGGTCAAACATTCAGTATGACCATTCTGAATTAATCAAACATTGAGTCCAACCATTTTGGTTTGAATGAAAATTGAGTTTGACAATTCTGAAATGTTCGATCATTGAGTTTGACAATTCTGAAATGTTCGATCATTGAGTTTGACTATTCTGATTTGGTCAAACATTTAGTATGACCATTCTGAGCTTATCAAACATTGAGTCCAACCATTTTGGTTTGAATGAAAATTGAGTTTGACAATCCTGAAATGTTCGATCATTGAGTTTGACTATTCTGAGTTGATCAAACATTCAGTATGACCATTCTGAATTAATCAAACATTGAGTCCAACCATTTTGGTTTGAATGAAAATTGAGTTTGACAATTCTGAAATGTTCGATCATTGAGTTTGACAATTCTGAGATGATCGATCGTTGAGTCTGACTATTCTGAGTTGATCAGACATTCTGTTTGACCAATCTGAGTTAATCAAACATTCAGTCCAACCATTTTGGTTTGATTGAAAATTGAGTTTGACAATTCTGAAATGTTCGATCATTGAGTTTGACTATTCTGATTTGGTCAAACATTCAGTATGACCATTCTGAATTAATCAAACATTGAGTCCAACCATTTTGGTTTGAATGAAAATTGAGTTTGACAATTCTGAAATGTTCGATCATTGAGTTTGACAATTCTGAAATGTTCGATCATTGAGTTTGACTATTCTGATTTGGTCAAACATTTAGTATGACCATTCTGAGCTTATCAAACATTGAGTCCAACCATTTTGGTTTGAATGAAAATTGAGTTTGACAATTCTGAAATGTTCGATCATTGAGTTTGACTATTCTGAGTTGATCAAACATTCAGTATGACCATTCTGAATTAATCAAACATTGACTCCAACCATTTTGGTTTGAATGAAAATTGAGTTTGACGATTCTAAAATGTTCGATCATTGAGTTTGACAATTCTGAGATGATCGATCATTGAGTCTGACTATTCTGAGTTGATCAGACATTCTGTTTGACCAATCTGAGTTAATCAAACATTGAGTCCAACCATTTTGGTTTGATTGAAAATTGAGTTTGACAATTCTGAAATGTTCGATCATTGAGTTTGACTATTCTGATTTGGTCAAACATTCAGTATGACCATTCTGAATTAATCAAACATTGAGTCCAACCATTTTGGTTTGAATGAAAATTGAGTTTGACAATTCTGAAATGTTCGATCATTGAGTTTGACAATTCGGAAATGTTCGATCATTGAGTTTGACTATTCTGATTTGGTCAAACATTCAGTATGACCATTCTGAATTAATCAAACATTGAGTCCAACCATTTTGGTTTGAATGAAAATTGAGTTTGACAATTCTGAAATGTTCGATCATTGAGTTTGACAATTCTGAAATGTTCGATCATTGAGTTTGACTATTCTGATTTGGTCAAACATTTAGTATGACCATTCTGAGCTAATCAAACATGGAGTCCAACCATTTTGGTTTGAATGAAAATTGAGTTTGACAATTCTGAAATGTTCGATCATTGAGTTTGACTATTCTGAGTTGATCAAACATTCAGTATGACCATTCTGAATTAATCAAACATTGAGTCCAACCATTTTGGTTTGAATGAAAATTGAGTTTGACAATTCTGAAATGTTCGATCATTGAGTTTGACAATTCTGAGATGATCGATCATTGAGTCTGACTATTCTGAGTTGATCAGACATTCTGTTTGACCAATCTGAGTTAATCAAACATTCAGTCCAACCATTTTGGTTTGATTGAAAATTGAGTTTGACAATTCTGAAATGTTCGATCATTGAGTTTGACTATTCTGATTTGGTCAAACATTCAGTATGACCATTCTGAATTAATCAAACATTGAGTCCAACCATTTTGGTTTGAATGAAAATTGAGTTTGACAATTCTGAAATGTTCGATCATTGAGTTTGACTATTCTGAGTTGATCAAACATTCAGTATGACCATTCTGAATTAATCAAACATTGAGTCCAACCATTTTGGCTTGAATGAAAATTGAGTTTGACAATTCTGAAATGTTCGATCATTGAGTTTGACAATTCTGAGATGATCGATCATTGAGTCTGACTATTCTGAGTTGATCAAACATTCAGTATGACCGTTCTGAGATAATCATACTTTGAGTCCAACCATTTTGGTTTGATTGAAAATTGAGTTTGACAATTCTGAAATTTTTCGATCATTGAGTTTGACTATTCTGAGTTGATCAAACATTCAGTATGACCATTCTGAATAAATCAAACATTGAGTCCAACCATTTTGGTTTGAATGAAAATTGAGTTTGACAATTCTGAAATGTTCGATCATTGAGTTTGACAATTCTGAGATGATCGATCATTGAGTCTGACTATTCTGAGTTGATCAGACATTCTGTTTGATCAATCTGAGTTAATCAAATATTCAGTCCAACCATTTTGGTTTGATTGAAAATTGAGTTTGACAATTCTGAAATGTTCGATCATTGAGTTTGACTATTCTGATTTGGTCAAACATTCAGTATGACCATTCTGAATTAATCAAACATTGAGTCCAACCATTTTGGTTTGAATGAAAATTGAGTTTGACAATTCTGAAATGTTCGATCATTGAGTTTGACAATTCTGAAATGTTCGATCATTGAGTTTGACTATTCTGATTTGGTCAAACATTTAGTATGACCATTCTGAGCTAATCAAACATTGAGTCCAACCATTTTGGTTTGAATGAAAATTGAGTTTGACAATTCTGAAATGTTCGATCATTGAGTTTGACTATTCTGAGTTGATCAAACATTCAGTATGACCATTCTGAATTAATCAAACATTGAGTCCAACCATTTTGGTTTGAATGAAAATTGAGTTTGACGATTCTAAAATGTTCGATCATTGAGTTTGACAATTCTGAGATGATCGATCATTGAGTCTGACTATTCTGAGTTGATCAGACATTCTGTTTGACCAATCTGAGTTAATCAAACATTGAGTCCAACCATTTTGGTTTGATTGAAAATTGAGTTTGACAATTCTGAAATGTTCGATCATTGAGTTTGACTATTCTGATTTGGTCAAACATTCAGTATGACCATTCTGAATTAATCAAACATTGAGTCCAACCATTTTGGTTTGAATGAAAATTGAGTTTGACAATTCTGAAATGTTCGATCATTGAGTTTGACTATTCTGAGTTGATCAAACATTTAGTATGACCATTCTGAATTAATCAAACATTGAGTCTAACCATTTTGGTTTGAATGAAAATTGAGTTTGACAATTCTGAAATGTTCGATCATTGAGTTTGACAATTCTGAGATGATCGATCATTGAGTCTGACTATTCTGAGTTGATCAGACATTCTGTTTGACCAATCTGAGTTAATCAAACATTCAGTCCAACCATTTTGGTTTGATTGAAAATTGAGTTTGACAATTCTGAAATGTTCGATCATTGAGTTTGAATATTCTGAGTTGATCAAACATTCAGTATGACCATTCTGAATTAATCAAACATTGAGTCCAACCATTTTGGTTTGAATGAAAATTGAGTTTGACAATTCTGAAATGTTCGATCATTGAGTTTGACAATTCTGAGATGATCGATCATTGAGACTGACTATTCTGAGTTGATCAGACATTCTGTTTGACCAATCTGAGTTAATCAAACATTCAGTCCAACCATTTTGGTTTGATTGAAAATTGAGTTTGACAATTCTGAGATGTTCGATCATTGAGTTTGACTATTCTGATTCGGTCAAACATTCAGTATGACCATTCTGAATTAATCAAACATTGAGTCCAACCATTTTGGTTTGAATGAAAATTGAGTTTGACAATTCTGAAATGTTCGATCATTGAGTTTGACTATTCTGAGTTGATCAAACATTCAGTATGACCATTCTGAATTAATCAAACATTGAGTCCAACCATTTTGGTTTGAATGAAAATTGAGTTTGACGATTCTAAAATGTTCGATCATTGAGTTTGACAATTCTGAGATGATCGATCATTGAGTCTGACTATTCTGAGTTGATCATACATTCTGTTTGACCAATCTGAGTTAATCAAACATTGAGTCCAACCATTTTGGTTTGATTGAAAATTGAGTTTGACAATTCTGAAATGTTCGATCATTGAGTTTGACTATTCTGATTTGGTCAAACATTCAGTATGACCATTCTGAATTAATCAAACATTGAGTCCAACCATTTTGGTTTGAATGAAAATTGAGTTTGACAATTCTGAAATGTTCGATCATTGAGTTTGACTATTCTGAGTTGATCAAACATTTAGTATGACCATTCTGAATTAATCAAACATTGAGTCTAACCATTTTGGTTTGAATGAAAATTGAGTTTGACAATTCTGAAATGTTCGATCATTGAGTTTGACAATTCTGAGATGATCGATCATTGAGTCTGACTATTCTGAGTTGATCAGACATTCTGTTTGACCAATCTGAGTTAATCAAACATTGAGTCCAACCATTTTGGTTTGATTGAAAATTGAGTTTGACAATTCTGAAATGTTCGATCATTGAGTTTGAATATTCTGAGTTGATCAAACATTCAGTATGACCATTCTGAATTAATCAAACATTGAGTCCAACCATTTTGGTTTGAATGAAAATTGAGTTTGACAATTCTGAAATGTTCGATCATTGAGTTTGACAATTCTGAGATGATCGATCATTGAGACTGACTATTCTGATTTGATCAGACATTCTGTTTGACCAATCTGAGTTAATCAAACATTCAGTCCAACCATTTTGGTTTGATTGAAAATTGAGTTTGACAATTCTGAGATGTTCGATCATTGAGTTTGACTATTCTGATTCGGTCAAACATTCAGTATGACCATTCTGAATTAATCAAACATTGAGTCCAACCATTTTGGTTTGAATGAAAATTGAGTTTGACAATTCTGAAATGTTCGATCATTGAGTTTGACTATTCTGAGTTGATCAAACATTCAGTATGACCATTCTGAATTAATCAAACATTGAGTCCAACCATTTTGGTTTGAATGAAAATTGAGTTTGACGATTCTAAAATGTTCGATCATTGAGTTTGACAATTCTGAGATGATCGATCATTGAGTCTGACTATTCTGAGTTGATCAGACATTCTGTTTGACCAATCTGAGTTAGTCAAACATTGAGTCCAACCATTTTGGTTTGATTTAAAATTGAGTTTGACAATTCTGAAATGTTCGATCATTGAGTTTGACTATTCTGATTTGGTCAAACATTTAGTATGACCATTCTGAGCTAATCAAACATTGAGTCCAACCATTTTGGTTTGAATGAAAATTGAGTTTGACAATTCTGAAATGTTCGATCATTGAGTTTGACTATTCTGAGTTGATCAAACATTCAGTATGACCATTCTGAATTAATCAAACATTCAGTCCAACCATTTTGGTTTGATTGAAAATTGAGTTTGACAATTCTGAAATGTTCGATCATTGAGTTTGACTATTCTGATTTGGTCAAACATTCAGTGTGACCATTCTGAATTAATCAAACATTGAGTCCAACCATTTTGGTTTGAATGAAAATTGAGTTTGACAATTCTGAAATGTTCGATCATTGAGTTTGACAATTCTGAAATGTTCGATCATTGAGTTTGACTATTCTGATTTGGTCAAACATTTAGTATGACCATTCTGAGCTAATCAAACATTCAGTCCAACCATTTTGGTTTGAATGAAAATTGAGTTTGACAATTCTGAAATGTTCGATCATTGAGTTTGACTATTCTGAGTTGATCAAACATTCAGTATGACCATTCTGAATTAATCAAACATTGAGTCCAACCATTTTGGTTTGAATGAAAATTGAGTTTGACGATTCTAAAATGTTCGATCATTGAGTTTGACAATTCTGAGATGATCGATCATTGAGTCTGACTATTCTGAGTTGATCAGACATTCTGTTTGACCAATCTGAGTTAATCAAACATTGAGTCCAACCATTTTGGTTTGATTGAAAATTGAGTTTGACAATTCTGAAATGTTCGATCATTGAGTTTGACTATTCTGATTTGGTCAAACATTCAGTATGACCATTCTGAATTAATCAAACATTGAGTCCAACCATTTTGGTTTGAATGAAAATTGAGTTTGACAATTCTGAAATGTTCGATCATTGAGTTTGACAATTCTGAAATGTTCGATCATTGAGTTTGACTATTCTGATTTGGTCAAACATTTAGTATGACCATTCTGAGCTAATCAAACATTGAGTCCAACCATTTTGGTTTGAATGAAAATTGAGTTTGACAATTCGGAAATGTTCGATCATTGAGTTTGACTATTCTGATTTGGTCAAACATTCAGTATGACCATTCTGAATTAATCAAACATTGAGTCCAACCATTTTGGTTTGAATGAAAATTGAGTTTGACAATTCTGAAATGTTCGATCATTGAGTTTGACAATTCTGAAATGTTCGATCATTGAGTTTGACTATTCTGATTTGGTCAAACATTTAGTATGACCATTCTGAGCTAATCAAACATGGAGTCCAACCATTTTGGTTTGAATGAAAATTGAGTTTGACAATTCTGAAATGTTCGATCATTGAGTTTGACTATTCTGAGTTGATCAAACATTCAGTATGACCATTCTGAATTAATCAAACATTGAGTCCAACCATTTTGGTTTGAATGAAAATTGAGTTTGACAATTCTGAAATGTTCGATCATTGAGTTTGACAATTCTGAGATGATCGATCATTGAGTCTGACTATTCTGAGTTGATCAGACATTCTGTTTGACCAATCTGAGTTAATCAAACATTCAGTCCAACCATTTTGGTTTGATTGAAAATTGAGTTTGACAATTCTGAAATGTTCGATCATTGAGTTTGACTATTCTGATTTGGTCAAACATTCAGTATGACCATTCTGAATTAATCAAACATTGAGTCCAACCATTTTGGTTTGAATGAAAATTGAGTTTGACAATTCTGAAATGTTCGATCATTGAGTTTGACTATTCTGAGTTGATCAAACATTCAGTATGACCATTCTGAATTAATCAAACATTGAGTCCAACCATTTTGGCTTGAATGAAAATTGAGTTTGACAATTCTGAGATGATCGATCATTGAGTCTGACTATTCTGAGTTGATCAAACATTCAGTATGACCGTTCTGAGATAATCATACTTTGAGTCCAACCATTTTGGTTTGATTGAAAATTGAGTTTGACAATTCTGAAATGTTCGATCATTGAGTTTGACTATTCTGAGTTGATCAAACATTCAGTATGACCATTCTGAATAAATCAAACATTGAGTCCAACCATTTTGGTTTGAATGAAAATTGAGTTTGACAATTCTGAAATGTTCGATCATTGAGTTTGACAATTCTGAGATGATCGATCATTGAGTCTGACTATTCTGAGTTGATCAGACATTCTGTTTGACCAATCTGAGTTAATCAAATATTCAGTCCAACCATTTTGGTTTGATTGAAAATTGAGTTTGACAATTCTGAAATGTTCGATCATTGAGTTTGACTATTCTGATTTGGTCAAACATTCAGTATGACCATTCTGAATTAATCAAACATTGAGTCCAACCATTTTGGTTTGAATGAAAATTGAGTTTGACAATTCTGAAATGTTCGATCATTGAGTTTGACAATTCTCAAATGTTCGATCATTGAGTTTGACTATTCTGATTTGGTCAAACATTTAGTATGACCATTCTGAGCTAATCAAACATTCAGTCCAACCATTTTGGTTTGAATGAAAATTGAGTTTGACAATTCTGAAATGTTCGATCATTGAGTTTGACTATTCTGAGTTGATCAAACATTTAGTATGACCATTCTGAATTAATCAAACATTGAGTCCAACCCTTTTGGTTTGAATGAAAATTGAGTTTGACGATTCTAAAATGTTCGATCATTGAGTTTGACAATTCTGAGATGATCGATCATTGAGTCTGACTATTCTGAGTTGATCAGACATTCTGTTTGACCAATCTGAGTTAATCAAACATTGAGTCCAACCATTTTGGTTTGATTGAAAATTGAGTTTGACAATTCTGAAATGTTTGATCATTGAGTTTGACTATTCTGATTTGGTCAAACATTCAGTATGACCATTCTGAATTAATCAAACATTGAGTCCAACCATTTTGGTTTGAATGAAAATTGAGTTTGACAATTCTGAAATGTTCGATCATTGAGTTTGACAATTCTGAGATGATCGATCATCGAGTCTGACTATTCTGAGTTGATCAGACATTCTGTTTGACCAATCTGAGTTAATCAAACATTCAGTCCAACCATTTTGGTTTGATTGAAAATTGAGTTTGACAATTCTGAAATGTTCGATCATTGAGTTTGACTATTCTGATTTGGTCAAACATTCAGTATGACCATTCTGAATTAATCAAACATTGAGTCCAACCATTTTGGTTTGAATGAAAATTGAGTTTGACAATTCTGAAATGTTCGATCATTGAGTTTGACAATTCTGAAATGTTCGATCATTGAGTTTGACTATTCTGATTTGGTCAAACATTTAGTATGACCATTCTGAGCTTATCAAACATTGAGTCCAACCATTTTGGTTTGAATGAAAATTGAGTTTGACAATTCTGAAATGTTCGATCATTGAGTTTGACTATTCTGAGTTGATCAAACATTCAGTATGACCATTCTGAATTAATCAAACATTGAGTCCAACCATTTTGGTTTGAATGAAAATTGAGTTTGACAATTCTGAAATGTTCGATCATTGAGTTTGACAATTCTGAGATGATCGATCATTGAGTCTGACTATTCTGAGTTGATCAGACATTCTGTTTGACCAATCTGAGTTAATCAAACATTGAGTCCAACCATTTTGGTTTGATTGAAAATTGAGTTTGACAATTCTGAAATGTTCGATCATTGAGTTTGACTATTCTGATTTGGTCAAACATTCAGTATGACCATTCTGAATTAATCAAACATTGAGTCCAACCATTTTGGTTTGAATGAAAATTGAGTTTGACAATTCTGAAATGTTCGATCATTGAGTTTGACAATTCTGAAATGTTCGATCATTGAGTTTGACTATTCTGATTTGGTCAAACATTTAGTATGACCATTCTGAGCTTATCAAACATTGAGTCCAACCATTTTGGTTTGAATGAAAATTGAGTTTGACAATTCTGAAATGTTCGATCATTGAGTTTGACTATTCTGAGTTGATCAAACATTCAGTATGACCATTCTGAATTAATCAAACATTGAGTCCAACCATTTTGGTTTGAATGAAAATTGAGTTTGACGATTCTAAAATGTTCGATCATTGAGTTTGACAATTCTGAGATGATCGATCATTGAGTCTGACTATTCTGAGTTGATCAGACATTCTGTTTGACCAATCTGAGTTAATCAAACATTGAGTCCAACCATTTTGGTTTGATTGAAAATTGAGTTTGACAATTCTGAAATGTTCGATCATTGAGTTTGACTATTCTGATTTGGTCAAACATTCAGTATGACCATTCTGAATTAATCAAACATTGAGTCCAACCATTTTGGTTTGAATGAAAATTGAGTTTGACAATTCTGAAATGTTCGATCATTGAGTTTGACAATTCTGAAATGTTCGATCATTGAGTTTGACTATTCTGATTTGGTCAAACATTTAGTATGACCATTCTGAGCTAATCAAACATTGAGTCCAGCCATTTTGGTTTGAATGAAAATTGAGTTTGACAATTCGGAAATGTTCGATCATTGAGTTTGACTATTCTGATTTGGTCAAACATTCAGTATGACCATTCTGAATTAATCAAACATTGAGTCCAACCATTTTGGTTTGAATGAAAATTGAGTTTGACAATTCTGAAATGTTCGATCATTGAGTTTGACAATTCTGAAATGTTCGATCATTGAGTTTGACTATTCTGATTTGGTCAAACATTTAGTATGACCATTCTGAGCTAATCAAACATGGAGTCCAACCATTTTGGTTTGAATGAAAATTGAGTTTGACAATTCTGAAATGTTCGATCATTGAGTTTGACTATTCTGAGTTGATCAAACATTCAGTATGACCATTCTGAATTAATCAAACATTGAGTCCAACCATTTTGGTTTGAATGAAAATTGAGTTTGACAATTCTGAAATGTTCGATCATTGAGTTTGACAATTCTGAGATGATCGATCATTGAGTCTGACTATTCTGAGTTGATCAGACATTCTGTTTGACCAATCTGAGTTAATCAAACATTCAGTCCAACCATTTTGGTTTGATTGAAAATTGAGTTTGACAATTCTGAAATGTTCGATCATTGAGTTTGACTATTCTGATTTGGTCAAACATTCAGTATGACCATTCTGAATTAATCAAACATTGAGTCCAACCATTTTGGTTTGAATGAAAATTGAGTTTGACAATTCTGAAATGTTCGATCATTGAGTTTGACTATTCTGAGTTGATCAAACATTCAGTATGACCATTCTGAATTAATCAAACATTGAGTCCAACCATTTTGGCTTGAATGAAAATTGAGTTTGACAATTCTGAGATGATCGATCATTGAGTCTGACTATTCTGAGTTGATCAAACATTCAGTATGACCGTTCTGAGATAATCATACTTTGAGTCCAACCATTTTGGTTTGATTGAAAATTGAGTTTGACAATTCTGAAATGTTCGATCATTGAGTTTGACTATTCTGAGTTGATCAAACATTCAGTATGACCATTCTGAATAAATCAAACATTGAGTCCAACCATTTTGGTTTGAATGAAAATTGAGTTTGACAATTCTGAAATGTTCGATCATTGAGTTTGACAATTCTGAGATGATCGATCATTGAGTCTGACTATTCTGAGTTGATCAGACATTCTGTTTGACCAATCTGAGTTAATCAAATATTCAGTCCAACCATTTTGGTTTGATTGAAAATTGAGTTTGACAATTCTGAAATGTTCGATCATTGAGTTTGACTATTCTGATTTGGTCAAACATTCAGTATGACCATTCTGAATTAATCAAACATTGAGTCCAACCATTTTGGTTTGAATGAAAATTGAGTTTGACAATTCTGAAATGTTCGATCATTGAGTTTGACAATTCTCAAATGTTCGATCATTGAGTTTGACTATTCTGATTTGGTCAAACATTTAGTATGACCATTCTGAGCTAATCAAACATTCAGTCCAACCATTTTGGTTTGAATGAAAATTGAGTTTGACAATTCTGAAATGTTCGATCATTGAGTTTGACTATTCTGAGTTGATCAAACATTTAGTATGACCATTCTGAATTAATCAAACATTGAGTCCAACCCTTTTGGTTTGAATGAAAATTGAGTTTGACGATTCTAAAATGTTCGATCATTGAGTTTGACAATTCTGAGATGATCGATCATTGAGTCTGACTATTCTGAGTTGATCAGACATTCTGTTTGACCAATCTGAGTTAATCAAACATTGAGTCCAACCATTTTGGTTTGATTGAAAATTGAGTTTGACAATTCTGAAATGTTTGATCATTGAGTTTGACTATTCTGATTTGGTCAAACATTCAGTATGACCATTCTGAATTAATCAAACATTGAGTCCAACCATTTTGGTTTGAATGAAAATTGAGTTTGACAATTCTGAAATGTTCGATGATTGAGTTTGACAATTCTGAGATGATCGATCATCGAGTCTGACTATTCTGAGTTGATCAGACATTCTGTTTGACCAATCTGAGTTAATCAAACATTCAGTCCAACCATTTTGGTTTGATTGAAAATTGAGTTTGACAATTCTGAAATGTTCGATCATTGAGTTTGACTATTCTGATTTGGTCAAACATTCAGTATGACCATTCTGAATTAATCAAACATTGAGTCCAACCATTTTGGTTTGAATGAAAATTGAGTTTGACAATTCTGAAATGTTCGATCATTGAGTTTGACAATTCTGAAATGTTCGATCATTGAGTTTGACTATTCTGATTTGGTCAAACATTTAGTATGACCATTCTGAGCTTATCAAACATTGAGTCCAACCATTTTGGTTTGAATGAAAATTGAGTTTGACAATTCTGAAATGTTCGATCATTGAGTTTGACTATTCTGAGTTGATCAAACATTCAGTATGACCATTCTGAATTAATCAAACATTGAGTCCAACCATTTTGGTTTGAATGAAAATTGAGTTTGACAATTCTGAAATGTTCGATCATTGAGTTTGACAATTCTGAGATGATCGATCATTGAGTCTGACTATTCTGAGTTGATCAGACATTCTGTTTGACCAATCTGAGTTAATCAAACATTCAGTCCAACCATTTTGGTTTGATTGAAAATTGAGTTTGACAATTCTGAAATGTTCGATCATTGAGTTTGACTATTCTGATTTGGTCAAACATTCAGTATGACCATTCTGAATTAATCAAACATTGAGTCCAACCATTTTGGTTTGAATGAAAATTGAGTTTGACAATTCTGAAATGTTCGATCATTGAGTTTGACAATTCTGAAATGTTCGATCATTGAGTTTGACTATTCTGATTTGGTCAAACATTTAGTATGACCATTCTGAGCTTATCAAACATTGAGTCCAACCATTTTGGTTTGAATGAAAATTGAGTTTGACAATTCTGAAATGTTCGATCATTGAGTTTGACTATTCTGAGTTGATCAAACATTCAGTATGACCATTCTGAATTAATCAAACATTGACTCCAACCATTTTGGTTTGAATGAAAATTGAGTTTGACGATTCTAAAATGTTCGATCATTGAGTTTGACAATTCTGAGATGATCGATCATTGAGTCTGACTATTCTGAGTTGATCAGACATTCTGTTTGACCAATCTGAGTTAATCAAACATTGAGTCCAACCATTTTGGTTTGATTGAAAATTGAGTTTGACAATTCTGAAATGTTCGATCATTGAGTTTGACTATTCTGATTTGGTCAAACATTCAGTATGACCATTCTGAATTAATCAAACATTGAGTCCAACCATTTTGGTTTGAATGAAAATTGAGTTTGACAATTCTGAAATGTTCGATCATTGAGTTTGACAATTCTGAAATGTTCGATCATTGAGTTTGTCTATTCTGATTTGGTCAAACATTTAGTATGACCATTCTGAGCTAATCAAACATTGAGTCCAACCATTTTGGTTTGAATGAAAATTGAGTTTGACAATTCGGAAATGTTCGATCATTGAGTTTGACTATTCTGATTTGGTCAAACATTCAGTATGACCATTCTGAATTAATCAAACATTGAGTCCAACCATTTTGGTTTGAATGAAAATTGAGTTTGACAATTCTGAAATGTTCGATCATTGAGTTTGACAATTCTGAAATGTTCGATCATTGAGTTTGACTATTCTGATTTGGTCAAACATTTAGTATGACCATTCTGAGCTAATCAAACATGGAGTCCAACCATTTTGGTTTGAATGAAAATTGAGTTTGACAATTCTGAAATGTTCGATCATTGAGTTTGACTATTCTGAGTTGATCAAACATTCAGTATGACCATTCTGAATTAATCAAACATTGAGTCCAACCATTTTGGTTTGAATGAAAATTGAGTTTGACAATTCTGAAATGTTCGATCATTGAGTTTGACAATTCTGAGATGATCGATCATTGAGTCTGACTATTCTGAGTTGATCAGACATTCTGTTTGACCAATCTGAGTTAATCAAACATTCAGTCCAACCATTTTGGTTTGATTGAAAATTGAGTTTGACAATTCTGAAATGTTCGATCATTGAGTTTGACTATTCTGATTTGGTCAAACATTCAGTATGACCATTCTGAATTAATCAAACATTGAGTCCAACCATTTTGGTTTGAATGAAAATTGAGTTTGACAATTCTGAAATGTTCGATCATTGAGTTTGACTATTCTGAGTTGATCAAACATTCAGTATGACCATTCTGAATTAATCAAACATTGAGTCCAACCATTTTGGCTTGAATGAAAATTGAGTTTGACAATTCTGAAATGTTCGATCATTGAGTTTGACAATTCTGAGATGATCGATCATTGAGTCTGACTATTCTGAGTTGATCAAACATTCAGTATGACCGTTCTGAGATAATCATACTTTGAGTCCAACCATTTTGGTTTGATTGAAAATTGAGTTTGACAATTCTGAAATGTTCGATCATTGAGTTTGACTATTCTGAGATGATCGATCATTGAGTCTGACTATTCTGAGTTGATCAGACATTCTGTTTGACCAATCTGAGTTAATCAAATATTCAGTCCAACCATTTTGGTTTGATTGAAAATTGAGTTTGACAATTCTGAAATGTTCGATCATTGAGTTTGACTATTCTGATTTGGTCAAACATTCAGTATGACCATTCTGAATTAATCAAACATTGAGTCCAACCATTTTGGTTTGAATGAAAATTGAGTTTGACAATTCTGAAATGTTCGATCATTGAGTTTGACAATTCTGAAATGTTCGATCATTGAGTTTGACTATTCTGATTTGGTCAAACATTTAGTATGACCATTCTGAGCTAATCAAACATTGAGTCCAACCATTTTGGTTTGAATGAAAATTGAGTTTGACAATTCTGAAATGTTCGATCATTGAGTTTGACTATTCTGAGTTGATCAAACATTCAGTATGACCATTCTGAATTAATCAAACATTGAGTCCAACCATTTTGGTTTGAATGAAAATTGAGTTTGACGATTCTAAAATGTTCGATCATTGAGTTTGACAATTCTGAGATGATCGATCATTGAGTCTGACTATTCTGAGTTGATCAGACATTCTGTTTGACCAATCTGAGTTAATCAAACATTGAGTCCAACCATTTTGGTTTGATTGAAAATTGAGTTTGACAATTCTGAAATGTTCGATCATTGAGTTTGACTATTCTGATTTGGTCAAACATTCAGTATGACCATTCTGAATTAATCAAACATTGAGTCCAAGCATTTTGGTTTGAATGAAAATTGAGTTTGACAATTCTGAAATGTTCGATCATTGAGTTTGACTATTCTGAGTTGATCAAACATTCAGTATGACCATTCTGAATTAATCAAACATTGAGTCTAACCATTTTGGTTTGAATGAAAATTGAGTTTGACAATTCTGAAATGTTCGATCATTGAGTTTGACAATTCTGAGATGATCGATCATTGAGTCTGACTATTCTGAGTTGATCAGACATTCTGTTTGACCAATCTGAGTTAATCAAAGATTCAGTCCAACCATTTTGGTTTGATTGAAAATTGAGTTTGACAATTCTGAAATGTTCGATCATTGAGTTTGAATATTCTGAGTTGATCAAACATTCAGTATGACCATTCTGAATTAATCAAACATTGAGTCCAACCATTTTGGTTTGAATGAAAATTGAGTTTGACAATTCTGAAATGTTCGATCATTGAGTTTGACAATTCTGAGATGATCGATCATTGAGTCTGACTATTCTGAGTTGATCAGACATTCTGTTTGACCAATCTGAGTTAATCAAACATTGAGTCCAACCATTTTGGTTTGATTGAAAATTGAGTTTGACAATTCTGAAATGTTCGATCATTGAGTTTGACTATTCTGATTTGGTCAAACATTCAGTATGACCATTCTGAATTAATCAAACATTGAGTCTAACCATTTTGGTTTGAATGAAAATTGAGTTTGACAATTCTGAAATGTTCGATCATTGAGTTTGACAATTCTGAAATGTTCGATCATTGAGTTTGACTATTCTGATTTGGTCAAACATTTAGTATGACCATTCTGAGCTAATCAAACATGGAGTCCAACCATTTTGGTTCGAATGAAAATTGAGTTTGACAATTCTGAAATGTTCGATCATTGAGTTTGACTATTCTGAGTTGATCAAACATTCAGTATGACCATTCTGAATTAATCAAACATTGAGTCCAACCATTTTGGTTTGAATGAAAATTGAGTTTGACAATTCTGAAATGTTCGATCATTGAGTTTGACTATTCTGATTTGGTCAAACATTCAGTATGACCATTCTGAATTAATCAAACATTGAGTCCAACCATTTTGGTTTGAATGAAAATTGAGTTTGACAATTCTGAAATGTTCGATCATTGAGTTTGACAATTCTGAAATGTTCGATCATTGAGTTTGACTATTCTGATTTGGTCAAACATTTAGTATGACCATTCTGAGCTAATCAAACATTGAGTCCAACCATTTTGGTTTGAATGAAAATTGAGTTTGACAATTCTGAAATGTTCGATCATTGAGTTTGACTATTCTGAGTTGATCAAACATTCAGTATGACCATTCTGAATTAATCAAACATTGAGTCCAACCATTTTGGCTTGAATGAAAATTGAGTTTGACAATTCTGAAATGTTCGATCATTGAGTTTGACAATTCTGAGATGATCGATCATTGAGTCTGACTATTCTGAGTTGATCAAACATTCAGTATGACCGTTCTGAGATAATCATACTTTGAGTCCAACCATTTTGGTTTGATTGAAAATTGAGTTTGACAATTCTGAAATGTTCGATCATTGAGTTTGACTATTCTGAGATGATCGATCATTGAGTCTGACTATTCTGAGTTGATCAGACATTCTGTTTGACCAATCTGAGTTAATCAAATATTCAGTCCAACCATTTTGGTTTGATTGAAAATTGAGTTTGACAATTCTGAAATGTTCGATCATTGAGTTTGACTATTCTGATTTGGTCAAACATTCAGTATGACCATTCTGAATTAATCAAACATTGAGTCCAACCATTTTGGTTTGAATGAAAATTGAGTTTGACAATTCTGAAATGTTCGATCATTGAGTTTGACAATTCTGAAATGTTCGATCATTGAGTTTGACTATTCTGATTTGGTCAAACATTTAGTATGACCATTCTGAGCTAATCAAACATTGAGTCCAACCATTTTGGTTTGAATGAAAATTGAGTTTGACAATTCTGAAATGTTCGATCATTGAGTTTGACTATTCTGAGTTGATCAAACATTCAGTATGACCATTCTGAATTAATCAAACATTGAGTCCAACCATTTTGGTTTGAATGAAAATTGAGTTTGACGATTCTAAAATGTTCGATCATTGAGTTTGACAATTCTGAGATGATCGATCATTGAGTCTGACTATTCTGAGTTGATCAGACATTCTGTTTGACCAATCTGAGTTAATCAAACATTGAGTCCAACCATTTTGGTTTGATTGAAAATTGAGTTTGACAATTCTGAAATGTTCGATCATTGAGTTTGACTATTCTGATTTGGTCAAACATTCAGTATGACCATTCTGAATTAATCAAACATTGAGTCCAACCATTTTGGTTTGAATGAAAATTGAGTTTGACAATTCTGAAATGTTCGATCATTGAGTTTGACTATTCTGAGTTGATCAAACATTCAGTATGACCATTCTGAATTAATCAAACATTGAGTCTAACCATTTTGGTTTGAATGAAAATTGAGTTTGACAATTCTGAAATGTTCGATCATTGAGTTTGACAATTCTGAGATGATCGATCATTGAGTCTGACTATTCTGAGTTGATCAGACATTCTGTTTGACCAATCTGAGTTAATCAAAGATTCAGTCCAACCATTTTGGTTTGATTGAAAATTGAGTTTGACAATTCTGAAATGTTCGATCATTGAGTTTGAATATTCTGAGTTGATCAAACATTCAGTATGACCATTCTGAATTAATCAAACATTGAGTCCAACCATTTTGGTTTGAATGAAAATTGAGTTTGACAATTCTGAAATGTTCGATCATTGAGTTTGACAATTCTGAGATGATCGATCATTGAGTCTGACTATTCTGAGTTGATCAGACATTCTGTTTGACCAATCTGAGTTAATCAAACATTGAGTCCAACCATTTTGGTTTGATTGAAAATTGAGTTTGACAATTCTGAAATGTTCGATCATTGAGTTTGACTATTCTGATTTGGTCAAACATTCAGTATGACCATTCTGAATTAATCAAACATTGAGTCTAACCATTTTGGTTTGAATGAAAATTGAGTTTGACAATTCTGAAATGTTCGATCATTGAGTTTGACAATTCTGAAATGTTCGATCATTGAGTTTGACTATTCTGATTTGGTCAAACATTTAGTATGACCATTCTGAGCTAATCAAACATGGAGTCCAACCATTTTGGTTCGAATGAAAATTGAGTTTGACAATTCTGAAATGTTCGATCATTGAGTTTGACTATTCTGAGTTGATCAAACATTCAGTATGACCATTCTGAATTAATCAAACATTGAGTCCAACCATTTTGGTTTGAATGAAAATTGAGTTTGACAATTCTGAAATGTTCGATCATTGAGTTTGACAATTCTGAGATGATCGATCATTGAGTCTGACTATTCTGAGTTGATCAGACATTCTGTTTGACCAATCTGAGTTAATCAAACATTCAGTCCAACCATTTTGGTTTGATTGAAAATTGAGTTTGACAATTCTGAAATGTTCGATCATTGAGTTTGACTATTCTGATTTGGTCAAACATTCAGTATGACCATTCTGAATTAATCAAACATTGAGTCCAACCATTTTGGTTTGAATGAAAATTGAGTTTGACAATTCTGAAATGTTCGATCATTGAGTTTGACAATTCTGAAATGTTCGATCATTGAGTTTGACTATTCTGATTTGGTCAAACATTTAGTATGACCATTCTGAGCTAATCAAACATTGAGTCCAACCATTTTGGTTTGAATGAAAATTGAGTTTGACAATTCTGAAATGTTCGATCATTGAGTTTGACTATTCTGAGTTGATCAAACATTCAGTATGACCATTCTGAATTAATCAAACATTGAGTCCAACCATTTTGGTTTGAATGAAAATTGAGTTTGACGATTCTAAAATGTTCGATCATTGAGTTTGACAATTCTGAGATGATCGATCATTGAGTTTGACTATTCTGAGTTGATCAGACATTCTGTTTGACCAATCTGAGTTAATCAAACATTGAGTCCAACCATTTTGGTTTGATTGAAAATTGAGTTTGACAATTCTGAAATGTTCGATCATTGAGTTTGACTATTCTGATTTGGTCAAACATTCAGTATGACCATTCTGAATTAATCAAACATTGAGTCCAACCATTTTGGTTTGAATGAAAATTGAGTTTGACAATTCTGAAATGTTCGATCATTGAGTTTGACTATTCTGAGTTGATCAAACATTCAGTATGACCATTCTGAATTAATCAAACATTGAGTCTAACCATTTTGGTTTGAATGAAAATTGAGTTTGACAATTCTGAAATGTTTGATCATTGAGTTTGACAATTCTGAGATGATCGATCATTGAGTCTGACTATTCTGAGTTGATCAGACATTCTGTTTGACCAATCTGAGTTAATCAAACATTCAGTCCAACCATTTTGGTTTGATTGAAAATTGAGTTTGACAATTCTGAAATGTTCGATCATTGAGTTTGACTATTCTGATTTGGTCAAACATTCAGTATGACCATTCTGAATTAATCAAACATTGAGTCCAACCATTTTGGTTTGAATGAAAATTGAGTTTGACAATTCTGAAATGTTCGATCATTGAGTTTGACAATTCTGAAATGTTCGATCATTGAGTTTGACTATTCTGATTTGGTCAAACATTTAGTATGACCATTCTGAGCTTATCAAACATTGAGTCCAACCATTTTGGTTTGAATGAAAATTGAGTTTGACAATTCTGAAATGTTCGATCATTGAGTTTGACAATTCTGAGATGATCGATCATTGAGTCTGACTATTCTGAGTTGATCAGACATTCTGTTTGACCAATCTGAGTTAATCAAACATTCAGTCCAACCATTTTGGTTTGATTGAAAATTGAGTTTGACAATTCTGAAATGTTCGATCATTGAGTTTGACTATTCTGATTTGGTCAAACATTCAGTATGACCATTCTGAATTAATCAAACATTGAGTCCAACCATTTTGGTTTGAATGAAAATTGAGTTTGACAATTCTGAAATGTTCGATCATTGAGTTTGACAATTCTGAAATGTTCGATCATTGAGTTTGACTATTCTGATTTGGTCAAACATTTAGTATGACCATTCTGAGCTTATCAAACATTGAGTCCAACCATTTTGGTTTGAATGAAAATTGAGTTTGACAATTCTGAAATGTTCGATCATTGAGTTTGACTATTCTGAGTTGATCAAACATTCAGTATGACCATTCTGAATTAATCAAACATTGAGTCTAACCATTTTGGTTTGAATGAAAATTGAGTTTGACAATTCTGAAATGTTTGATCATTGAGTTTGACAATTCTGAGATGATCGATCATTGAGTCTGACTATTCTGAGTTGATCAGACATTCTGTTTGACCAATCTGAGTTAATCAAACATTCAGTCCAACCATTTTGGTTTGATTGAAAATTGAGTTTGACAATTCTGAAATGTTCGATCATTGAGTTTGACTATTCTGATTTGGTCAAACATTCAGTATGACCATTCTGAATTAATCAAACATTGAGTCCAACCATTTTGGTTTGAATGAAAATTGAGTTTGACAATTCTGAAATGTTCGATCATTGAGTTTGACAATTCTGAAATGTTCGATCATTGAGTTTGACTATTCTGATTTGGTCAAACATTTAGTATGACCATTCTGAGCTTATCAAACATTGAGTCCAACCATTTTGGTTTGAATGAAAATTGAGTTTGACAATTCTGAAATGTTCGATCATTGAGTTTGACTATTCTGAGTTGATCAAACATTCAGTATGACCATTCTGAATTAATCAAACATTGAGTCCAACCATTTTGGTTTGAATGAAAATTGAGTTTGACAATTCTGAAATGTTCGATCATTGAGTTTGACAATTCTGAGATGATCGATCATTGAGTCTGACTATTCTGAGTTGATCAGACATTCTGTTTGACCAATCTGAGTTAATCAAACATTCAGTCCAACCATTTTGGTTTGATTGAAAATTGAGTTTGACAATTCTGAAATGTTCGATCATTGAGTTTGACTATTCTGATTTGGTCAAACATTCAGTATGACCATTCTGAATTAATCAAACATTGAGTCCAACCATTTTGGTTTGAATGAAAATTGAGTTTGACAATTCTGAAATGTTCGATCATTGAGTTTGACAATTCTGAAATGTTCGATCATTGAGTTTGACTATTCTGATTTGGTCAAACATTTAGTATGACCATTCTGAGCTTATCAAACATTGAGTCCAACCATTTTGGTTTGAATGAAAATTGAGTTTGACAATTCTGAAATGTTCGATCATTGAGTTTGACTATTCTGAGTTGATCAAACATTCAGTATGACCATTCTGAATTAATCAAACATTGACTCCAACCATTTTGGTTTGAATGAAAATTGAGTTTGACGATTCTAAAATGTTCGATCATTGAGTTTGACAATTCTGAGATGATCGATCATTGAGTCTGACTATTCTGAGTTGATCAGACATTCTGTTTGACCATTCTGAGCTAATCAAACATGGAGTCCAACCATTTTGGTTTGAATGAAAATTGAGTTTGACAATTCTGAAATGTTCGATCATTGAGTTTGACTATTCTGAGTTGATCAAACATTCAGTATGACCATTCTGAATTAATCAAACATTGAGTCCAACCATTTTGGTTTGAATGAAAATTGAGTTTGACAATTCTGAAATGTTCGATCATTGAGTTTGACAATTCTGAAATGTTCGATCATTGAGTTTGACTATTCTGATTTGGTCAAACATTTAGTATGACCATTCTGAGCTTATCAAACATTGAGTCCAACCATTTTGGTTTGAATGAAAATTGAGTTTGACAATTCTGAAATGTTCGATCATTGAGTTTGACTATTCTGAGTTGATCAAACATTCAGTATGACCATTCTGAATTAATCAAACATTGAGTCCAACCATTTTGGTTTGATTGAAAATTGAGTTTGACAATTCTGAAATGTTCGATCATTGAGTTTGACAATTCTGAGATGATCGATCATTGAGTCTGACTATTCTGAGTTGATCAGACATTCTGTTTGACCAATCTGAGTTAATCAAACATTCAGTCCAACCATTTTGGTTTGATTGAAAATTGAGTTTGACAATTCTGAAATGTTCGATCATTGAGTTTGACTATTCTGATTTGGTCAAACATTCAGTATGACCATTCTGAATTAATCAAACATTGAGTCCAACCATTTTGGTTTGAATGAAAATTGAGTTTGACAATTCTGAAATGTTCGATCATTGAGTTTGACAATTCTGAAATGTTCGATCATTGAGTTTGACTATTCTGATTTGGTCAAACATTTAGTATGACCATTCTGAGCTTATCAAACATTGAGTCCAACCATTTTGGTTTGAATGAAAATTGAGTTTGACAATTCTGAAATGTTCGATCATTGAGTTTGACTATTCTGAGATGATCGATCATTGAGTCTGACTATTCTGAGTTGATCAGACATTCTGTTTGACCATTCTGAGCTAATCAAACATGGAGTCCAACCATTTTGGTTTGAATGAAAATTGAGTTTGACAATTCTGAAATGTTCGATCATTGAGTTTGACTATTCTGAGTTGATCAAACATTCAGTATGACCATTCTGAATTAATCAAACATTGAGTCCAACCATTTTGGTTTGAATGAAAATTGAGTTTGACAATTCTGAAATGTTCGATCATTGAGTTTGACAATTCTGAGATGATCGATCATTGAGTCTGACTATTCTGAGTTGATCAGACATTCTGTTTGACCAATCTGAGTTAATCAAACATTCAGTCCAACCATTTTGGTTTGATTGAAAATTGAGTTTGACAATTCTGAGATGTTCGATCATTGAGTTTGACTATTCTGATTCGGTCAAACATTCAGTATGACCATTCTGAATTAATCAAACATTGAGTCCAACCATTTTGGTTTGAATGAAAATTGAGTTTGACAATTCTGAAATGTTCGATCATTGAGTTTGACTATTCTGAGTTGATCAAACATTCAGTATGACCATTCTGAATTAATCAAACATTGAGTCCAACCATTTTGGTTTGAATGAAAATTGAGTTTGACGATTCTAAAATGTTCGATCATTGAGTTTGACAATTCTGAGATGATCGATCATTGAGTCTGACTATTCTGAGTTGATCAGACATTCTGTTTGACCAATCTGAGTTAGTCAAACATTGAGTCCAACCATTTTGGTTTGATTTAAAATTGAGTTTGACAATTCTGAAATGTTCGATCATTGAGTTTGACTATTCTGATTTGGTCAAACATTTAGTATGACCATTCTGAGCTAATCAAACATTGAGTCCAACCATTTTGGTTTGAATGAAAATTGAGTTTGACAATTCTGAAATGTTCGATCATTGAGTTTGACTATTCTGAGTTGATCAAACATTCAGTATGACCATTCTGAATTAATCAAACATTGAGTCCAACCATTTTGGTTTGATTGAAAATTGAGTTTGACAATTCTGAAATGTTCGATCATTGAGTTTGACTATTCTGATTTGGTCAAACATTCAGTATGACCATTCTGAATTAATCAAACATTGAGTCCAACCATTTTGGTTTGAATGAAAATTGAGTTTGACAATTCTGAAATGTTCGATCATTGAGTTTGACAATTCTGAAATGTTCGATCATTGAGTTTGACTATTCTGATTTGGTCAAACATTTAGTATGACCATTCTGAGCTAATCAAACATTGAGTCCAACCATTTTGGTTTGAATGAAAATTGAGTTTGACAATTCTGAAATGTTCGATCATTGAGTTTGACTATTCTGAGTTGATCAAACATTCAGTATGACCATTCTGAATTAATCAAACATTGAGTCCAACCATTTTGGTTTGAATGAAAATTGAGTTTGACGATTCTAAAATGTTCGATCATTGAGTTTGACAATTCTGAGATGATCGATCATTGAGTCTGACTATTCTGAGTTGATCAGACATTCTGTTTGACCAATCTGAGTTAATCAAACATTCAGTCCAACCATTTTGGTTTGATTGAAAATTGAGTTTGACAATTCTGAAATGTTCGATCATTGAGTTTGACTATTCTGATTTGGTCAAACATTCAGTATGACCATTCTGAATTAATCAAACATTGAGTCCAACCATTTTGGTTTGAATGAAAATTGAGTTTGACAATTCTGAAATGTTCGATCATTGAGTTTGACAATTCTGAAATGTTCGATCATTGAGTTTGACTATTCTGATTTGGTCAAACATTTAGTATGACCATTCTGAGCTAATCAAACATTGAGTCCAACCATTTTGGTTTGAATGAAAATTGAGTTTGACAATTCTGAAATGTTCGATCATTGAGTTTGACTATTCTGAGTTGATCAAACATTCAGTATGACCATTCTGAATTAATCAAACATTGAGTCCAACCATTTTGGTTTGAATGAAAATTGAGTTTGACGATTCTAAAATGTTCGATCATTGAGTTTGACAATTCTGAGATGATCGATCATTGAGTCTGACTATTCTGAGTTGATCAGACATTCTGTTTGACCAATCTGAGTTAATCAAACATTGAGTCCAACCATTTTGGTTTGATTGAAAATTGAGTTTGACAATTCTGAAATGTTCGATCATTGAGTTTGACTATTCTGGTTTGGTCAAACATTTAGTATGACCATTCTGAGCTTATCAAACATTGAGTCCAACCATTTTGGTTTGAATGAAAATTGAGTTTGACAATTCTGAAATGTTCGATCATTGAGTTTGACTATTCTGAGTTGATCAAACATTCAGTATGACCATTCTGAATTAATCAAACATTGACTCCAACCATTTTGGTTTGAATGAAAATTGAGTTTGACGATTCTAAAATGTTCGATCATTGAGTTTGACAATTCTGAGATGATCGATCATTGAGTCTGACTATTCTGAGTTGATCAGACATTCTGTTTGACCATTCTGAGCTAATCAAACATGGAGTCCAACCATTTTGGTTTGAATGAAAATTGAGTTTGACAATTCTGAAATGTTCGATCATTGAGTTTGACTATTCTGAGTTGATCAAACATTCAGTATGACCATTCTGAATTAATCAAACATTGAGTCCAACCATTTTGGTTTGAATGAAAATTGAGTTTGACAATTCTGAAATGTTCGATCATTGAGTTTGACAATTCTGAAATGTTCGATCATTGAGTTTGACTATTCTGATTTGGTCAAACATTTAGTATGACCATTCTGAGCTTATCAAACATTGAGTCCAACCATTTTGGTTTGAATGAAAATTGAGTTTGACAATTCTGAAATGTTCGATCATTGAGTTTGACTATTCTGAGTTGATCAAACATTCAGTATGACCATTCTGAATTAATCAAACATTGAGTCCAACCATTTTGGTTTGATTGAAAATTGAGTTTGACAATTCTGAAATGTTCGATCATTGAGTTTGACAATTCTGAGATGATCGATCATTGAGTCTGACTATTCTGAGTTGATCAGACATTCTGTTTGACCAATCTGAGTTAATCAAACATTCAGTCCAACCATTTTGGTTTGATTGAAAATTGAGTTTGACAATTCTGAAATGTTCGATCATTGAGTTTGACTATTCTGATTTGGTCAAACATTCAGTATGACCATTCTGAATTAATCAAACATTGAGTCCAACCATTTTGGTTTGAATGAAAATTGAGTTTGACAATTCTGAAATGTTCGATCATTGAGTTTGACAATTCTGAAATGTTCGATCATTGAGTTTGACTATTCTGATTTGGTCAAACATTTAGTATGACCATTCTGAGCTTATCAAACATTGAGTCCAACCATTTTGGTTTGAATGAAAATTGAGTTTGACAATTCTGAAATGTTCGATCATTGAGTTTGACTATTCTGAGTTGATCAAACATTCAGTATGACCATTCTGAATTAATCAAACATTGACTCCAACCATTTTGGTTTGAATGAAAATTGAGTTTGACGATTCTAAAATGTTCGATCATTGAGTTTGACAATTCTGAGATGATCGATCATTGAGTCTGACTATTCTGAGTTGATCAGACATTCTGTTTGACCATTCTGAGCTAATCAAACATGGAGTCCAACCATTTTGGTTTGAATGAAAATTGAGTTTGACAATTCTGAAATGTTCGATCATTGAGTTTGACTATTCTGAGTTGATCAAACATTCAGTATGACCATTCTGAATTAATCAAACATTGAGTCCAACCATTTTGGTTTGAATGAAAATTGAGTTTGACAATTCTGAAATGTTCGATCATTGAGTTTGACAATTCTGAGATGATCGATCATTGAGTCTGACTATTCTGAGTTGATCAGACATTCTGTTTGACCAATCTGAGTTAATCAAACATTCAGTCCAACCATTTTGGTTTGATTGAAAATTGAGTTTGACAATTCTGAGATGTTCGATCATTGAGTTTGACTATTCTGATTCGGTCAAACATTCAGTATGACCATTCTGAATTAATCAAACATTGAGTCCAACCATTTTGGTTTGAATGAAAATTGAGTTTGACAATTCTGAAATGTTCGATCATTGAGTTTGACTATTCTGAGTTGATCAAACATTCAGTATGACCATTCTGAATTAATCAAACATTGAGTCCAACCATTTTGGTTTGAATGAAAATTGAGTTTGACGATTCTAAAATGTTCGATCATTGAGTTTGACAATTCTGAGATGATCGATCATTGAGTCTGACTATTCTGAGTTGATCAGACATTCTGTTTGACCAATCTGAGTTAGTCAAACATTGAGTCCAACCATTTTGGTTTGATTTAAAATTGAGTTTGACAATTCTGAAATGTTCGATCATTGAGTTTGACTATTCTGATTTGGTCAAACATTTAGTATGACCATTCTGAGCTAATCAAACATTGAGTCCAACCATTTTGGTTTGAATGAAAATTGAGTTTGACAATTCTGAAATGTTCGATCATTGAGTTTGACTATTCTGAGTTGATCAAACATTCAGTATGACCATTCTGAATTAATCAAACATTGAGTCCAACCATTTTGGTTTGATTGAAAATTGAGTTTGACAATTCTGAAATGTTCGATCATTGAGTTTGACTATTCTGATTTGGTCAAACATTCAGTATGACCATTCTGAATTAATCAAACATTGAGTCCAACCATTTTGGTTTGAATGAAAATTGAGTTTGACAATTCTGAAATGTTCGATCATTGAGTTTGACAATTCTGAAATGTTCGATCATTGAGTTTGACTATTCTGATTTGGTCAAACATTTAGTATGACCATTCTGAGCTAATCAAACATTGAGTCCAACCATTTTGGTTTGAATGAAAATTGAGTTTGACAATTGTGAAATGTTCGATCATTGAGTTTGACTATTCTGAGTTGATCAAACATTCAGTATGACCATTCTGAATTAATCAAACATTGAGTCCAACCATTTTGGTTTGAATGAAAATTGAGTTTGACGATTCTAAAATGTTCGATCATTGAGTTTGACAATTCTGAGATGATCGATCATTGAGTCTGACTATTCTGAGTTGATCAGACATTCTGTTTGACCAATCTGAGTTAATCAAACATTGAGTCCAACCATTTTGGTTTGATTGAAAATTGAGTTTGACAATTCTGAAATGTTCGATCATTGAGTTTGACTATTCTGATTTGGTCAAACATTCAGTATGACCATTCTGAATTAATCAAACATTGAGTCCAACCATTTTGGTTTGAATGAAAATTGAGTTTGACAATTCTGAAATGTTCGATCATTGAGTTTGACAATTCTGAAATGTTCGATCATTGAGTTTGACTATTCTGATTTGGTCAAACATTTAGTATGACCATTCTGAGCTAATCAAACATTGAGTCCAACCATTTTGGTTTGAATGAAAATTGAGTTTGACAATTCGGAAATGTTCGATCATTGAGTTTGACTATTCTGATTTGGTCAAACATTCAGTATGACCATTCTGAATTAATCAAACATTGAGTCCAACCATTTTGGTTTGAATGAAAATTGAGTTTGACAATTCTGAAATGTTCGATCATTGAGTTTGACAATTCTGAAATGTTCGATCATTGAGTTTGACTATTCTGATTTGGTCAAACATTTAGTATGACCATTCTGAGCTAATCAAACATGGAGTCCAACCATTTTGGTTTGAATGAAAATTGAGTTTGACAATTCTGAAATGTTCGATCATTGAGTTTGACTATTCTGATTTGGTCAAACATTCAGTATGACCATTCTGAATTAATCAAACATTGAGTCCAACCATTTTGGTTTGAATGAAAATTGAGTTTGACAATTCTGAAATGTTCGATCATTGAGTTTGACAATTCTGAAATGTTCGATCATTGAGTTTGACTATTCTGATTTGGTCAAACATTTAGTATGACCATTCTGAGCTTATCAAACATTGAGTCCAACCATTTTGGTTTGAATGAAAATTGAGTTTGACAATTCTGAAATGTTCGATCATTGAGTTTGACTATTCTGAGTTGATCAAACATTCAGTATGACCATTCTGAATTAATCAAACATTGACTCCAACCATTTTGGTTTGAATGAAAATTGAGTTTGACGATTCTAAAATGTTCGATCATTGAGTTTGACAATTCTGAGATGATCGATCATTGAGTCTGACTATTCTGAGTTGATCAGACATTCTGTTTGACCATTCTGAGCTAATCAAACATGGAGTCCAACCATTTTGGTTTGAATGAAAATTGAGTTTGACAATTCTGAAATGTTCGATCATTGAGTTTGACTATTCTGAGTTGATCAAACATTCAGTATGACCATTCTGAATTAATCAAACATTGAGTCCAACCATTTTGGTTTGAATGAAAATTGAGTTTGACAATTCTGAAATGTTCGATCATTGAGTTTGACAATTCTGAAATGTTCGATCATTGAGTTTGACTATTCTGATTTGGTCAAACATTTAGTATGACCATTCTGAGCTTATCAAACATTGAGTCCAACCATTTTGGTTTGAATGAAAATTGAGTTTGACAATTCTGAAATGTTCGATCATTGAGTTTGACTATTCTGAGTTGATCAAACATTCAGTATGACCATTCTGAATTAATCAAACATTGAGTCCAACCATTTTGGTTTGATTGAAAATTGAGTTTGACAATTCTGAAATGTTCGATCATTGAGTTTGACAATTCTGAGATGATCGATCATTGAGTCTGACTATTCTGAGTTGATCAGACATTCTGTTGACCAATCTGAGTTAATCAAACATTCAGTCCAACCATTTTGGTTTGATTGAAAATTGAGTTTGACAATTCTGAAATGTTCGATCATTGAGTTTGACTATTCTGATTTGGTCAAACATTCAGTATGACCATTCTGAATTAATCAAACATTGAGTCCAACCATTTTGGTTTGAATGAAAATTGAGTTTGACAATTCTGAAATGTTCGATCATTGAGTTTGACAATTCTGAAATGTTCGATCATTGAGTTTGACTATTCTGATTTGGTCAAACATTTAGTATGACCATTCTGAGCTTATCAAACATTGAGTCCAACCATTTTGGTTTGAATGAAAATTGAGTTTGACAATTCTGAAATGTTCGATCATTGAGTTTGACTATTCTGAGTTGATCAAACATTCAGTATGACCATTCTGAATTAATCAAACATTGACTCCAACCATTTTGGTTTGAATGAAAATTGAGTTTGACGATTCTAAAATGTTCGATCATTGAGTTTGACAATTCTGAGATGATCGATCATTGAGTCTGACTATTCTGAGTTGATCAGACATTCTGTTTGACCATTCTGAGCTAATCAAACATGGAGTCCAACCATTTTGGTTTGAATGAAAATTGAGTTTGACAATTCTGAAATGTTCGATCATTGAGTTTGACTATTCTGAGTTGATCAAACATTCAGTATGACCATTCTGAATTAATCAAACATTGAGTCCAACCATTTTGGTTTGAATGAAAATTGAGTTTGACAATTCTGAAATGTTCGATCATTGAGTTTGACAATTCTGAGATGATCGATCATTGAGTCTGACTATTCTGAGTTGATCAGACATTCTGTTTGACCAATCTGAGTTAATCAAACATTCAGTCCAACCATTTTGGTTTGATTGAAAATTGAGTTTGACAATTCTGAGATGTTCGATCATTGAGTTTGACTATTCTGATTCGGTCAAACATTCAGTATGACCATTCTGAATTAATCAAACATTGAGTCCAACCATTTTGGTTTGAATGAAAATTGAGTTTGACAATTCTGAAATGTTCGATCATTGAGTTTGACTATTCTGAGTTGATCAAACATTCAGTATGACCATTCTGAATTAATCAAACATTGACTCCAACCATTTTGGTTTGAATGAAAATTGAGTTTGACGATTCTAAAATGTTCGATCATTGAGTTTGACAATTCTGAGATGATCGATCATTGAGTCTGACTATTCTGAGTTGATCAGACATTCTGTTTGACCATTCTGAGCTAATCAAACATGGAGTCCAACCATTTTGGTTTGAATGAAAATTGAGTTTGACAATTCTGAAATGTTCGATCATTGAGTTTGACTATTCTGAGTTGATCAAACATTCAGTATGACCATTCTGAATTAATCAAACATTGAGTCCAACCATTTTGGTTTGAATGAAAATTGAGTTTGACAATTCTGAAATGTTCGATCATTGAGTTTGACAATTCTGAGATGATCGATCATTGAGTCTGACTATTCTGAGTTGATCAGACATTCTGTTTGACCAATCTGAGTTAATCAAACATTCAGTCCAACCATTTTGGTTTGATTGAAAATTGAGTTTGACAATTCTGAGATGTTCGATCATTGAGTTTGACTATTCTGATTCGGTCAAACATTCAGTATGACCATTCTGAATTAATCAAACATTGAGTCCAACCATTTTGGTTTGAATGAAAATTGAGTTTGACAATTCTGAAATGTTCGATCATTGAGTTTGACTATTCTGAGTTGATCAAACATTCAGTATGACCATTCTGAATTAATCAAACATTGAGTCCAACCATTTTGGTTTGAATGAAAATTGAGTTTGACGATTCTAAAATGTTCGATCATTGAGTTTGACAATTCTGAGATGATCGATCATTGAGTCTGACTATTCTGAGTTGATCAGACATTCTGTTTGACCAATCTGAGTTAGTCAAACATTGAGTCCAACCATTTTGGTTTGATTTAAAATTGAGTTTGACAATTCTGAAATGTTCGATCATTGAGTTTGACTATTCTGATTTGGTCAAACATTTAGTATGACCATTCTGAGCTAATCAAACATTGAGTCCAACCATTTTGGTTTGAATGAAAATTGAGTTTGACAATTCTGAAATGTTCGATCATTGAGTTTGACTATTCTGAGTTGATCAAACATTCAGTATGACCATTCTGAATTAATCAAACATTGAGTCCAACCATTTTGGTTTGATTGAAAATTGAGTTTGACAATTCTGAAATGTTCGATCATTGAGTTTGACTATTCTGATTTGGTCAAACATTCAGTATGACCATTCTGAATTAATCAAACATTGAGTCCAACCATTTTGGTTTGAATGAAAATTGAGTTTGACAATTCTGAAATGTTCGATCATTGAGTTTGACAATTCTGAAATGTTCGATCATTGAGTTTGACTATTCTGATTTGGTCAAACATTTAGTATGACCATTCTGAGCTAATCAAACATTGAGTCCAACCATTTTGGTTTGAATGAAAATTGAGTTTGACAATTGTGAAATGTTCGATCATTGAGTTTGACTATTCTGAGTTGATCAAACATTCAGTATGACCATTCTGAATTAATCAAACATTGAGTCCAACCATTTTGGTTTGAATGAAAATTGAGTTTGACGATTCTAAAATGTTCGATCATTGAGTTTGACAATTCTGAGATGATCGATCATTGAGTCTGACTATTCTGAGTTGATCAGACATTCTGTTTGACCAATCTGAGTTAATCAAACATTGAGTCCAACCATTTTGGTTTGATTGAAAATTGAGTTTGACAATTCTGAAATGTTCGATCATTGAGTTTGACTATTCTGATTTGGTCAAACATTCAGTATGACCATTCTGAATTAATCAAACATTGAGTCCAACCATTTTGGTTTGAATGAAAATTGAGTTTGACAATTCTGAAATGTTCGATCATTGAGTTTGACAATTCTGAAATGTTCGATCATTGAGTTTGACTATTCTGATTTGGTCAAACATTTAGTATGACCATTCTGAGCTAATCAAACATTGAGTCCAACCATTTTGGTTTGAATGAAAATTGAGTTTGACAATTCGGAAATGTTCGATCATTGAGTTTGACTATTCTGATTTGGTCAAACATTCAGTATGACCATTCTGAATTAATCAAACATTGAGTCCAACCATTTTGGTTTGAATGAAAATTGAGTTTGACAATTCTGAAATGTTCGATCATTGAGTTTGACAATTCTGAAATGTTCGATCATTGAGTTTGACTATTCTGATTTGGTCAAACATTTAGTATGACCATTCTGAGCTAATCAAACATGGAGTCCAACCATTTTGGTTTGAATGAAAATTGAGTTTGACAATTCTGAAATGTTCGATCATTGAGTTTGACTATTCTGATTTGGTCAAACATTCAGTATGACCATTCTGAATTAATCAAACATTGAGTCCAACCATTTTGGTTTGAATGAAAATTGAGTTTGACAATTCTGAAATGTTCGATCATTGAGTTTGACAATTCTGAAATGTTCGATCATTGAGTTTGACTATTCTGATTTGGTCAAACATTTAGTATGACCATTCTGAGCTTATCAAACATTGAGTCCAACCATTTTGGTTTGAATGAAAATTGAGTTTGACAATTCTGAAATGTTCGATCATTGAGTTTGACTATTCTGAGTTGATCAAACATTCAGTATGACCATTCTGAATTAATCAAACATTGACTCCAACCATTTTGGTTTGAATGAAAATTGAGTTTGACGATTCTAAAATGTTCGATCATTGAGTTTGACAATTCTGAGATGATCGATCATTGAGTCTGACTATTCTGAGTTGATCAGACATTCTGTTTGACCATTCTGAGCTAATCAAACATGGAGTCCAACCATTTTGGTTTGAATGAAAATTGAGTTTGACAATTCTGAAATGTTCGATCATTGAGTTTGACTATTCTGAGTTGATCAAACATTCAGTATGACCATTCTGAATTAATCAAACATTGAGTCCAACCATTTTGGTTTGAATGAAAATTGAGTTTGACAATTCTGAAATGTTCGATCATTGAGTTTGACAATTCTGAAATGTTCGATCATTGAGTTTGACTATTCTGATTTGGTCAAACATTTAGTATGACCATTCTGAGCTTATCAAACATTGAGTCCAACCATTTTGGTTTGAATGAAAATTGAGTTTGACAATTCTGAAATGTTCGATCATTGAGTTTGACTATTCTGAGTTGATCAAACATTCAGTATGACCATTCTGAATTAATCAAACATTGAGTCCAACCATTTTGGTTTGATTGAAAATTGAGTTTGACAATTCTGAAATGTTCGATCATTGAGTTTGACAATTCTGAGATGATCGATCATTGAGTCTGACTATTCTGAGTTGATCAGACATTCTGTTGACCAATCTGAGTTAATCAAACATTCAGTCCAACCATTTTGGTTTGATTGAAAATTGAGTTTGACAATTCTGAAATGTTCGATCATTGAGTTTGACTATTCTGATTTGGTCAAACATTCAGTATGACCATTCTGAATTAATCAAACATTGAGTCCAACCATTTTGGTTTGAATGAAAATTGAGTTTGACAATTCTGAAATGTTCGATCATTGAGTTTGACAATTCTGAAATGTTCGATCATTGAGTTTGACTATTCTGATTTGGTCAAACATTTAGTATGACCATTCTGAGCTTATCAAACATTGAGTCCAACCATTTTGGTTTGAATGAAAATTGAGTTTGACAATTCTGAAATGTTCGATCATTGAGTTTGACTATTCTGAGTTGATCAAACATTCAGTATGACCATTCTGAATTAATCAAACATTGACTCCAACCATTTTGGTTTGAATGAAAATTGAGTTTGACGATTCTAAAATGTTCGATCATTGAGTTTGACAATTCTGAGATGATCGATCATTGAGTCTGACTATTCTGAGTTGATCAGACATTCTGTTTGACCATTCTGAGCTAATCAAACATGGAGTCCAACCATTTTGGTTTGAATGAAAATTGAGTTTGACAATTCTGAAATGTTCGATCATTGAGTTTGACTATTCTGAGTTGATCAAACATTCAGTATGACCATTCTGAATTAATCAAACATTGAGTCCAACCATTTTGGTTTGAATGAAAATTGAGTTTGACAATTCTGAAATGTTCGATCATTGAGTTTGACAATTCTGAGATGATCGATCATTGAGTCTGACTATTCTGAGTTGATCAGACATTCTGTTTGACCAATCTGAGTTAATCAAACATTCAGTCCAACCATTTTGGTTTGATTGAAAATTGAGTTTGACAATTCTGAGATGTTCGATCATTGAGTTTGACTATTCTGATTCGGTCAAACATTCAGTATGACCATTCTGAATTAATCAAACATTGAGTCCAACCATTTTGGTTTGAATGAAAATTGAGTTTGACAATTCTGAAATGTTCGATCATTGAGTTTGACTATTCTGAGTTGATCAAACATTCAGTATGACCATTCTGAATTAATCAAACATTGAGTCCAACCATTTTGGTTTGAATGAAAATTGAGTTTGACGATTCTAAAATGTTCGATCATTGAGTTTGACAATTCTGAGATGATCGATCATTGAGTCTGACTATTCTGAGTTGATCAGACATTCTGTTTGACCAATCTGAGTTAGTCAAACATTGAGTCCAACCATTTTGGTTTGATTTAAAATTGAGTTTGACAATTCTGAAATGTTCGATCATTGAGTTTGACTATTCTGATTTGGTCAAACATTTAGTATGACCATTCTGAGCTAATCAAACATTGAGTCCAACCATTTTGGTTTGAATGAAAATTGAGTTTGACAATTCTGAAATGTTCGATCATTGAGTTTGACTATTCTGAGTTGATCAAACATTCAGTATGACCATTCTGAATTAATCAAACATTGAGTCCAACCATTTTGGTTTGATTGAAAATTGAGTTTGACAATTCTGAAATGTTCGATCATTGAGTTTGACTATTCTGATTTGGTCAAACATTCAGTATGACCATTCTGAATTAATCAAACATTGAGTCCAACCATTTTGGTTTGAATGAAAATTGAGTTTGACAATTCTGAAATGTTCGATCATTGAGTTTGACAATTCTGAAATGTTCGATCATTGAGTTTGACTATTCTGATTTGGTCAAACATTTAGTATGACCATTCTGAGCTAATCAAACATTGAGTCCAACCATTTTGGTTTGAATGAAAATTGAGTTTGACAATTCTGAAATGTTCGATCATTGAGTTTGACTATTCTGAGTTGATCAAACATTCAGTATGACCATTCTGAATTAATCAAACATTGAGTCCAACCATTTTGGTTTGAATGAAAATTGAGTTTGACGATTCTAAAATGTTCGATCATTGAGTTTGACAATTCTGAGATGATCGATCATTGAGTCTGACTATTCTGAGTTGATCAGACATTCTGTTTGACCAATCTGAGTTAATCAAACATTGAGTCCAACCATTTTGGTTTGATTGAAAATTGAGTTTGACAATTCTGAAATGTTCGATCATTGAGTTTGACTATTCTGATTTGGTCAAACATTCAGTATGACCATTCTGAATTAATCAAACAGTGAGTCCAACCATTTTGGTTTGAATGAAAATTGAGTTTGACAATTCTGAAATGTTCGATCATTGAGTTTGACAATTCTGAAATGTTCGATCATTGAGTTTGACTATTCTGATTTGGTCAAACATTTAGTATGACCATTCTGAGCTAATCAAACATTGAGTCCAACCATTTTGGTTTGAATGAAAATTGAGTTTGACAATTCGGAAATGTTCGATCATTGAGTTTGACTATTCTGATTTGGTCAAACATTCAGTATGACCATTCTGAATTAATCAAACATTGAGTCCAACCATTTTGGTTTGAATGAAAATTGAGTTTGACAATTCTGAAATGTTCGATCATTGAGTTTGACAATTCTGAAATGTTCGATCATTGAGTTTGACTATTCTGATTTGGTCAAACATTTAGTATGACCATTCTGAGCTAATCAAACATGGAGTCCAACCATTTTGGTTTGAATGAAAATTGAGTTTGACAATTCTGAAATGTTCGATCATTGAGTTTGACTATTCTGAGTTGATCAAACATTCAGTATGACCATTCTGAATTAATCAAACATTGAGTCCAACCATTTTGGTTTGAATGAAAATTGAGTTTGACAATTCTGAAATGTTCGATCATTGAGTTTGACAATTCTGAGATGATCGATCATTGAGTCTGACTATTCTGAGTTGATCAGACATTCTGTTTGACCAATCTGAGTTAATCAAACATTCAGTCCAACCATTTTGGTTTGATTGAAAATTGAGTTTGACAATTCTGAAATGTTCGATCATTGAGTTTGACTATTCTGATTTGGTCAAACATTCAGTATGACCATTCTGAATTAATCAAACATTGAGTCCAACCATTTTGGTTTGAATGAAAATTGAGTTTGACAATTCTGAAATGTTCGATCATTGAGTTTGACTATTCTGAGTTGATCAAACATTCAGTATGACCATTCTGAATTAATCAAACATTGAGTCCAACCATTTTGGCTTGAATGAAAATTGAGTTTGACAATTCTGAAATGTTCGATCATTGAGTTTGACAATTCTGAGATGATCGATCATTGAGTCTGACTATTCTGAGTTGATCAGACATTCTGTTTGACCAATCTGAGTTAATCAAATATTCAGTCCAACCATTTTGGTTTGATTGAAAATTGAGTTTGACAATTCTGAAATGTTCGATCATTGAGTTTGACTATTCTGATTTGGTCAAACATTCAGTATGACCATTCTGAATTAATCAAACATTGAGTCCAACCATTTTGGTTTGAATGAAAATTGAGTTTGACAATTCTGAAATGTTCGATCATTGAGTTTGACAATTCTGAAATGTTCGATCATTGAGTTTGACTATTCTGATTTGGTCAAACATTTAGTATGACCATTCTGAGCTAATCAAACATTGAGTCCAACCATTTTGGTTTGAATGAAAATTGAGTTTGACAATTCTGAAATGTTCGATCATTGAGTTTGACTATTCTGAGTTGATCAAACATTCAGTATGACCATTCTGAATTAATCAAACATTGAGTCCAACCATTTTGGTTTGAATGAAAATTGAGTTTGACGATTCTAAAATGTTCGATCATTGAGTTTGACAATTCTGAGATGATCGATCATTGAGTCTGACTATTCTGAGTTGATCAGACATTCTGTTTGACCAATCTGAGTTAATCAAACATTGAGTCCAACCATTTTGGTTTGATTGAAAATTGAGTTTGACAATTCTGAAATGTTCGATCATTGAGTTTGACTATTCTGATTTGGTCAAACATTCAGTATGACCATTCTGAATTAATCAAACATTGAGTCCAACCATTTTGGTTTGAATGAAAATTGAGTTTGACAATTCTGAAATGTTCGATCATTGAGTTTGACAATTCTGAAATGTTCGATCATTGAGTTTGACCATTCTGATTTGGTCAAACATTTAGTATGACCATTCTGAGCTATTCAAACATTGAGTCCAAACATTTTGGTTTGAATGAAAATTGAGTTTGACAATTTGGAAATGTTCGATCATTGAGTTTGACTATTCTGATTTTGTCAAACATTCAGTATGACCATTCTGAATTAATCAAACATTGAGTCCAACCATTTTGGTTTGAATGAAAATTGAGTTTGACAATTCTGAAATGTTCGATCATTGAGTTTGACAATTCTGAAATGTTCGATCATTGAGTTTGACTATTCTGATTTGGTCAAACATTTAGTATGACCATTCTGAGCTAATCAAACATGGAGTCCAACCATTTTGGTTTGAATGAAAATTGAGTTTGACAATTCTGAAATGTTTGATCATTGAGTTTGACTATTCTGAGTTGATCAAACATTCAGTATGACCATTCTGAATTAATCAAACATTGAGTCCAACCATTTTGGTTTGAATGAAAATTGAGTTTGACAATTCTGAAATGTTCGATCTTTGAGTTTGACAATTCTGAGATGATCGATCATTGAGTCTGACTATTCTGAGTTGATCAGACATTCTGTTTGACCAATCTGAGTTAATCAAACATTCAGTCCAACCATTTTGGTTTGATTGAAAATTGAGTTTGACAATTCTGAAATGTTCGATCATTGAGTTTGACTATTCTGATTTGGTCAAACATTCAGTATGACCATTCTGAATTAATCAAACATTGAATCCAACCATTTTGGTTTGAATGAAAATTGAGTTTGACAATTCTGAAATGTTCGATCATTGAGTTTGACAATTCTGAAATGTTCGATCATTGAGTTTGACCATTCTGATTTGTTCAAACATTTAGTATGACCATTCTGAGCTATTCAAACATTGAGTCCAACCATTTTGGTTTGAATGAAAATTGAGTTTGACAATTTGGAAATGTTCGATCATTGAGTTTGACTATTTTGATTTTGTCAAACATTCAGTATGACCATTCTGAATTAATCAAACATTGAGTCCAACCATTTTGGTTTGAATGAAAATTGAGTTTGACAATTCTGAAATGTTCGATCATTGAGTTTGACAATTCTGAAATGTTCGATCATTGAGTTTGACTATTCTGATTTGGTCAAACATTTAGTATGACCAATCTGAGTTAATCAAACATTCAGTCCAACCATTTTGGTTTGATTGAAAATTGAGTTTGACAATTCTGAAATGTTCGATCATTGAGTTTGACTATTCTGATTTGGTCAAACATTCAGTATGACCATTCTGAATTAATCAAACATTGAGTCCAACCATTTTGGTTTGAATGAAAATTGAGTTTGACAATTCTGAAATGTTCGATCATTGAGTTTGACAATTCTGAAATGTTCGATCATTGAGTTTGACTATTCTGATTTGGTCAAACATTTAGTATGACCATTCTGAGCTAATCAAACATTGAGTCCAACCATTTTGGTTTGAATGAAAATTGAGTTTGACAATTCTGAAATGTTCGATCATTGAGTTTGACTATTCTGAGTTGATCAAACATTCAGTATGACCATTCTGAATTAATCAAACATTGAGTCCAACCATTTTGGTTTGAATGAAAATTGAGTTTGACGATTCTAAAATGTTCGATCATTGAGTTTGACAATTCTGAGATGATCGATCATTGAGTCTGACTATTCTGAGTTGATCAGACATTCTGTTTGACCAATCTGAGTTAATCAAACATTGAGTCCAACCATTTTGGTTTGATTGAAAATTGAGTTTGACAATTCTGAAATGTTCGATCATTGAGTTTGACTATTCTGATTTGGTCAAACATTTAGTATGACCATTCTGAGCTAATCAAACATTGAGTCCAACCATTTTGGTTTGAATGAAAATTGAGTTTGACAATTCTGAAATGTTCGATCATTGAGTTTGACTATTCTGAGTTGATCAAACATTCAGTATGACCATTCTGAATTAATCAAACATTGAGTCCAACCATTTTGGCTTGAATGAAAATTGAGTTTGACAATTCTGAAATGTTCGATCATTGAGTTTGACAATTCTGAGATGATCGATCATTGAGTCTGACTATTCTGAGTTGATCAAACATTCAGTATGACCATTCTGAGATAATCATACTTTGAGTCCAACCATTTTGGTTTGATTGAAAATTGAGTTTGACAATTCTGAAATGTTCGATCATTGAGTTTGACTATTCTGAGTTGATCAAACATTCAGTATGACCATTCTGAATAAATCAAACATTGAGTCCAACCATTTTGGTTTGAATGAAAATTGAGTTTGACAATTCTGAAATGTTCGATCATTGAGTTTGACAATTCTGAAATGTTCGATCATTGAGTTTGACAATTCTGAAATGTTCGATCATTGAGTTTGACCATTCTGATTTGGTCAAACATTTAGTATGACCATTCTGAGCTATTCAAACATTGAGTCCAACCATTTTGGTTTGAATGAAAATTGAGTTTGACAATTTGGAAATGTTCGATCATTGAGTTTGACTATTCTGATTTTGTCAAACATTCAGTATGACCATTCTGAATTAATCAAACATTGAGTCCAACCATTTTGGTTTGAATGAAAATTGAGTTTGACAATTCTGAAATGTTCGATCATTGAGTTTGACAATTCTGAAATGTTCGATCATTGAGTTTGACTATTCTGATTTGGTCAAACATTTAGTATGACCATTCTGAGCTAATCAAACATGGAGTCCAACCATTTTGGTTTGAATGAAAATTGAGTTTGACAATTCTGAAATGTTCGATCATTGAGTTTGACTATTCTGAGTTGATCAAACATTCAGTATGACCATTCTGAATTAATCAAACATTGAGTCCAACCATTTTGGTTTGAATGAAAATTGAGTTTGACAATTCTGAAATGTTCGATCATTGAGTTTGACAATTCTGAGATGATCGATCATTGAGTCTGACTATTCTGAGTTGATCAGACATACTGTTTGACCAATCTGAGTTAATCAAACATTCAGTCCAACCATTTTGGTTTGATTGAAAATTGAGTTTGACAATTCTGAAATGTTCGATCATTGAGTTGGACTATTCTGATTTGGTCAAACATTCAGTATGACCATTCTGAATTAATCAAACATTGAGTCCAACCATTTTGGTTTGAATGAAAATTGAGTTTGACAATTCTGAAATGTTCGATCATTGAGTTTGACAATTCTGAAATGTTCGATCATTGAGTTTGACTATTCTGATTTGGTCAAACATTTAGTATGACCATTCTGAGCTAATCAAACATTGAGTCCAACCATTTTGGTTTGAATGAAAATTGAGTTTGACAATTCTGAAATGTTCGATCATTGAGTTTGACTATTCTGATTTGGTCAAACATTTAGTATGACCATTCTGAGCTAATCAAACATTGAGTCCAACCATTTTGGTTTGAATGAAAATTGAGTTTGACAATTCTGAAATGTTCGATCATTGAGTTTGACTATTCTGAGTTGATCAAACATTCAGTATGACCATTCTGAATTAATCAAACATTGAGTCCAACCATTTTGGCTTGAATGAAAATTGAGTTTGACAAATCTGAAATGTTCGATCATTGAGTTTGACAATTCTGAGATGATCGATCATTGAGTCTGACTATTCTGAGTTGGTCAAACATTCAGTATGACCATTCTGAGATAATCATACTTTGAGTCCAACCATTTTGGTTTGAATGAAAATTGAGTTTGACAATTCTGAAATGTTCGATCATTGAGTTTGACTATTCTGAGTTGATCAAATATTCAGTATGACCATTCTGAATAAATCAAACATTGAGTCCAACCATTTTGGTTTGAATGAAAATTGAGTTTGACAATTCTGAAATGTTCGATCATTGAGTTTGACAATTCTGAGATGATCGATCATTGAGTCTGACTATTCTGAGTTGATCAGACATTCTGTTTGACCAATCTGAGTTAATCAAATATTCAGTCCAACCATTTTGGTTTGATTGAAAATTGAGTTTGACAATTCTGAAATGTTCGATCATTGAGTTTGACTATTCTGATTTGGTCAAACATTCAGTATGACCATTCTGAATTAATCAAACATTGAGTCCAACCATTTTGGTTTGAATGAAAATTGAGTTTGACAATTCTGAAATGTTCGATCATTGAGTTTGACAATTCTGAAATGTTCGATCATTGAGTTTGACTTTTCTGATTTGGTCAAACATTTAGTATGACCATTCTGAGCTAATCAAACATTGAGTCCAACCATTTTGGTTTGAATGAAAATTGAGTTTGACAATTCTGAAATGTTCGATCATTGAGTTTGAATATTCTGAGTTGATCAAACATTCAGTATGACCATTCTGAATTAATCAAACATTGAGTCCAACCATTTTGGTTTGAATGAAAATTAAGTTTGACAATTCTGAAATGTTCGATCATTGAGTTTGACAATTCTGAGATGATCGATCATTGAGTCTGACTATTCTGAGTTGATCAGACATTCTGTTTGACCAATCTGAGTTAATCAAACATTCCGTCCAACCATTTTGGTTTGATTGAAAATTGAGTTTGACAATTCTGAAATGTTCGATCATTGAGTTTGACTATTCTGATTTGGTCAAACATTCAGTATGACCATTCTGAATTAATCAAACATTGAGTCCAACCATTTTGGTTTGAATGAAAATTGAGTTTGACAATTCTTAAATGTTCGATCATTGAGTTTGACAATTCTGAAATGTTCGATCATTGAGTTTGACTATTCTGATTTGGTCAAACATTTAGTATGACCATTCTGAGCCAATCAAACATTGAGTCCAACCATTTTGGTTTGAATGAAAATTGAGTTTGACAATTCTGAAATGTTCGATCATTGAGTTTGACTATTCTGAGTTGATCAAACATTCAGTATGACCATTCTGAATTAATCAAACATTGAGTCCAACCATTTTGGTTTGAATGAAAATTGAGTTTGACGATTCTAAAATGTTCGATCATTGAGTTTGACAATCCTGAGATGATCGATCATTGAGTCTGACTATTCTGAGTTGATCAGACATTCTGTTTGACCAATCTGAGTTAATCAAACATTGAGTCCAACCATTTTGGTTTGATTGAAAATTGAGTTTGACAATTCTGAAATGTTCGATCATTGAGTTTGACTATTCTGATTTGGTCAAACATTCAGTATGACCATTCTGAATTAATCAAACATTGAGTCCAACCATTTTGGTTTGAATGAAAATTGAGTTTGACAATTCTGAAATGTTCGATCATTGAGTTTGACAATTCTGAAATGTTCGATCATTGAGTTTGACTATTCTGATTTGGTCAAACATTTAGTATGACCATTCTGAGCTATTCAAACATTGAGTCCAACCATTTTGGTTTGAATGAAAATTGAGTTTGACAATTCGGAAATGTTCGATCATTGAGTTTGACTATTCTGATTTGGTCAAACATTCAGTATGACCATTCTGAATTAATCAAACATTGAGTCCAACCATTTTGGTTTGAATGAAAATTGAGTTTGACAATTCTGAAATGTTCGATCATTGAGTTTGACAATTCTGAAATGTTCGATCATTGAGTTTGACTATTCTGATTTGGTCAAACATTTAGTATGACCATTCTGAGCTAATCAAACATTGAGTCCAACCATTTTGGTTTGAATGAAAATTGAGTTTGACAATTCTGAAATGTTCGATCATTGAGTTTGACAATTCTGAGATGATCGATCATTGAGTCTGACTATTCTGAGTTGATCAGACATTCTGTTTGACCAATCTGAGTTAATCAAATATTCAGTCGAACCATTTTGGTTTGATTGAAAATTGAGTTTGACAATTCTGAAATGTTCGATCATTGAGTTTGACTATTCTGATTTGGTCAAACATTCAGTATGACCATTCTGAATTAATCAAACATTGAGTCCAACCATTTTGGTTTGAATGAAAATTGAGTTTGACAATTCTGAAATGTTCGATCATTGAGTTTGACAATTCTGAAATGTTCGATCATTGAGTTTGACTATTCTGATTTGGTCAAACATTCAGTATGACCATTCTGAATTAATCAAACATTGAGTCCAACCATTTTGGTTTGAATGAAAATTGAGTTTGACAATTCTGAAATGTTCGATCATTGAGTTTGACAATTCTGAAATGTTCGATCATTGAGTTTGACTATTCTGATTTGGTCAAACATTTAGTATGACCATTCTGAGCTATTCAAACATTGAGTCCAACCATTTTGGTTTGAATGAAAATAGGGTTTGACAATTCTGAAATGTTCGATCATTGAGTTTGACTATTCTGATTTGGTCAAACATTCAGTATGACCATTCTGAATTAATCAAACATTGAGTCCAACCATTTTGGTTTGAATGAAAATTGAGTTTGACAATTCTGAAATGTTCGATCATTGAGTTTGACAATTCTGAAATGTTCGATCATTGAGTTTGACTATTCTGATTTGGTCAAACATTTAGTATGACCATTCTGAGCTAATCAAACATGGAGTCCAACCATTTTGGTTTGAATGAAAATTGAGTTTGACAATTCTGAAATGTTCGATCGTTGAGTTTGACTATTCTGAGTTGATCAAACATTCAGTATGACCATTCTGAATTAATCAAACATTGAGTCCAACCATTTTGGTTTGAATGAAAATTGAGTTTGACAATTCTGAAATGTTCGATCATTGAGTTTGACAATTCTGAGATGATCGATCATTGAGTCTGACTATTCTGAGTTGATCAGACATTCTGTTTGACCAATCTGAGTTAATCAAACGTTCAGTCCAACCATTTTGGTTTGATTGAAAATTGAGTTTGACAATTCTGAAATGTTCGATCATTGAGTTTGACTATTCTGAGTTGATCAAACATTCAGTATGACCATTCTGAATAAATCAAACATTGAGTCAAACCATTTTGGTTTGAATGAAAATTGAGTTTGACAATTCTGAAATGTTCGATCATTGAGTTTGACTATTCTGATTTGGTCAAACATTCAGTATGACCATTCTGAATTAATCAAACATTGAGTCCAACCATTTTGGTTTGAATGAAAATTGAGTTTGACAATTCTGAAATGTTCGATCATTGAGTTTGACAATTCTGAAATGTTCGATCATTGAGTTTGACTATTCTGATTTGGTCAAACATTTAGTATGACCATTCTGAGCTAATCAAACATGGAGTCCAACCATTTTGGTTTGAATGAAAATTGAGTTTGACAATTCTGAAATGTTCGATCATTGAGTTTGAATATTCTGAGTTGATCAAACATTCAGTATGACCATTCTGAATTAATCAAACATTGAGTCCAACCATTTTGGTTTGAATGAAAATTGAGTTTGACAATTCTGAAATGTTCGATCATTGAGTTTGACAATTCTGAGATGATCGATCATTGAGTCTGACTATTCTGAGTTGATCAGACATTCTGTTTGACCAATCTGAGTTAATCAAACGTTCAGTCCAACCATTTTGGTTTGATTGAAAATTGAGTTTGACAATTCTGAAATGTTCGATCATTGAGTTTGACTATTCTGAGTTGATCAAACATTCAGTATGACCATTCTGAATAAATCAAACATTGAGTCCAACCATTTTGGTTTGAATGAAAATTGAGTTTGACAATTCTGAAATGTTCGATCATTGAGTTTGACTATTCTGATTTGGTCAAACATTCAGTATGACCATTCTGAATTAATCAAACATTGAGTCCAACCATTTTGGTTTGAATGAAAATTGAGTTTGACAATTCTGAAATGTGCGATCATTGAGTTTGACTATTCTGATTTGGTCAAACATTCAGTATGACCATTCTGAATTAATCAAACATTGAGTCCAACCATTTTGGTTTGAATGAAAATTGAGTTTGACAATTCTGAAATGTTCGATCATTGAGTTTGACAATTCTGAAATGTTCGATCATTGAGTTTGACTATTCTGATTTGGTCAAACATTTAGTATGACCATTCTGAGCTATTCAAACATTGAGTCCAACCATTTTGGTTTGAATGAAAATTGAGTTTGACAATTCGGAAATGTTCGATCATTGAGTTTGACTATTCTGATTTGGTCAAACATTCAGTATGACCATTCTGAATTAATCAAACATTGAGTCCAACCATTTTGGTTTGAATGAAAATTGAGTTTGACAATTCTGAAATGTTCGATCATTGAGTTTGACAATTCTGAAATGTTCGATCATTGAGTTTGACTATTCTGATTTGGTCAAACATTTAGTATGACCATTCTGAGCTAATCAAACATGGAGTCCAACCATTTTGGTTTGAATGAAAATTGAGTTTGACAATTCTGAAATGTTCGATCATTGAGTTTGAATATTCTGAGTTGATCAAAGATTCAGTATGACCATTCTGAATTAATCAAACATTGAGTCCAACCATTTTGGTTTGAATGAAAATTGAGTTTGACAATTCTGAAATGTTCGATCATTGAGTTTGACAATTCTGAGATGATCGATCATTGAGTCTGACTATTCTGAGTTGATCAGACATTCTGTTTGACCAATCTGAGTTAATCAAACATTCAGTCCAACCATTTTGGTTTGATTGAAAATTGAGTTTGACAATTCTGAAATGTTCGATCATTGAGTTTAACTATTCTGAGTTGATCAAACATTCAGTATGACCATTCTGAATAAATCAAACATTGAGTCCAACCATTTTGGTTTGAATGAAAATTGAGTTTGACAATTCTGAAATGTTCGATCATTGAGTTTGACAATTCTGAGATGATCGATCATTGAGTCTGACTATTCTGAGTTGATCAGACATTCTGTTTGACCAATCTGAGTTAATCAAACATTCAGTCCAACCATTTTGGTTTGATTGAAAATTGAGTTTGACAATTCTGAAATGTTCGATCATTGAGTTTGACTATACTGAGTTGATCAAACATTCAGTATGACCATTCTGAATAAATCAAACATTGAGTCCAACCATTTTGGTTTGAATGAAAATTGAGTTTGACAATTCTGAAATGTTCGATCATTGAGTTTGACAATTCTGAGATGATCGATCATTGAGTCTGACTATTCTGAGTTGATCAGACATTCTGTTTGACCAATCTGAGTTAATCAAATATTCAGTCCAACCATTTTGGTTTGATTGAAAATTGAGTTTGACAATTCTGAAATGTTCGATCATTGAGTTTGACTATTCTGATTTGGTCAAACATTCAGTATGACCATTCTGAATTAATCAAACATTGAGTCCAACCATTTTGGTTTGAATGAAAATTGAGTTTGACAATTCTGAAATGTTCGATCATTGAGTTTGACAATTCTGAAATGTTCGATCATTGAGTTTGACTTTTCTGATTTGGTCAAACATTTAGTATGACCATTCTGAGCTAATCAAACATTGAGTCCAACCATTTTGGTTTGAATGAAAATTGAGTTTGACAATTCTGAAATGTTCGATCATTGAGTTTGACTATTCTGATTTGGTCAAACATTCAGTATGACCATTCTGAATTAATCAAACATTGAGTCCAACCATTTTGGTTTGAATGAAAATTGAGTTTGACAATTCTGAAATGTTCGATCATTGAGTTTGACAATTCTGAGATGATCGATCATTGAGTCTGACTATTCGGAGTTGATCAGACATTCTGTTTGACCAATCTGAGTTAATCAAATATTCAGTCCAACCATTTTGGTTTGATTGAAAATTGAGTTTGACAATTCTGAAATGTTCGATCATTGAGTTTGACTATTCTGATTTGGTCAAACATTCAGTATGACCATTCTGAATTAATCAAACATTGAGTCCAACCATTTTGGTTTGAATGAAAATTGAGTTTGACAATTCTGAAATGTTCGATCATTGAGTTTGACAATTCTGAAATGTTCGATCATTGAGTTTGACTATTCTGATTTGGTCAAACATTCAGTATGACCATTCTGAATTAATCAAACATTGAGTCCAACCATTTTGGTTTGAATGAAAATTGAGTTTGACAATTCTGAAATGTTCGATCATTGAGTTTGACAATTCTGAAATGTTCGATCATTGAGTTTGACTATTCTGATTTGGTCAAACATTTAGTATGACCATTCTGAGCTATTCAAACATTGAGTCCAACCATTTTGGTTTGAATGAAAATTGAGTTTGACAATTCTGAAATGTTCGATCATTGAGTTTGACTATTCTGAGTTGATCAAACATTCAGTATGACCATTCTGAATAAATCAAACATTGAGTCCAACCATTTTGGTTTGAATGAAAATTGAGTTTGACAATTCTGAAATGTTCGATCATTGAGTTTGACAATTCTGAGATGATCGATCATTGAGTCTGACTATTCTGAGTTGATCAGACATTCTGTTTGACCAATCTGAGTTAATCAAATATTCAGTCCAACCATTTTGGTTTGATTGAAAATTGAGTTTGACAATTCTGAAATGTTCGATCATTGAGTTTGACTATTCTGATTTGGTCAAACATTCAGTATGACCATTCTGAATTAATCAAACATTGAGTCCAACCATTTTGGTTTGAATGAAAATTGAGTTTGACAATTCTGAAATGTTCAATCATTGAGTTTGACAATTCTGAAATGTTCGATCATTGAGTTTGACTTTTCTGATTTGGTCAAACATTTAGTATGACCATTCTGAGCTAATCAAACATTGAGTCCAACCATTTTGGTTTGAATGAAAATTGAGTTTGACAATTCTGAAATGTTCGATCATTGAGTTTGACTATTCTGATTTGGTCAAACATTCAGTATGACCATTCTGAATTAATCAAACATTGAGTCCAACCATTTTGGTTTGAATGAAAATTGAGTTTGACAATTCTGAAATGTTCGATCATTGAGTTTGACAATTCTGAGATGATCGATCATTGAGTCTGACTATTCTGAGTTGATCAGACATTCTGTTTGACCAATCTGAGTTAATCAAATATTCAGTCCAACCATTTTGGTTTGATTGAAAATTGAGTTTGACAATTCTGAAATGTTCGATCATTGAGTTTGACTATTCTGATTTGGTCAAACATTCAGTATGACCATTCTGAATTAATCAAACATTGAGTCCAACCATTTTGGTTTGAATGAAAATTGAGTTTGACAATTCTGAAATGTTCGATCATTGAGTTTGACAATTCTGAAATGTTCGATCATTGAGTTTGACTATTCTGATTTGGTCAAACATTCAGTATGACCATTCTGAATTAATCAAACATTGAGTCCAACCATTTTGGTTTGAATGAAAATTGAGTTTGACAATTCTGAAATGTTCGATCATTGAGTTTGACAATTCTGAAATGTTCGATCATTGAGTTTGACTATTCTGATTTGGTCAAACATTTAGTATGACCATTCTGAGCTATTCAAACATTGAGTCCAACCATTTTGGTTTGAATGAAAATTGAGTTTGACAATTCTGAAATGTTCGATCATTGAGTTTGACTATTCTGATTTGGTCAAACATTCAGTATGACCATTCTGAATTAATCAAACATTGAGTCCAACCATTTTGGTTTGAATGAAAATTGAGTTTGACAATTCTGAAATGTTCGATCATTGAGTTTGACAATTCTGAAATGTTCGATCATTGAGTTTGACTATTCTGATTTGGTCAAACATTTAGTATGACCATTCTGAGCTAATCAAACATGGAGTCCAACCATTTTGGTTTGAATGAAAATTGAGTTTGACAATTCTGAAATGTTCGATCATTGAGTTTGAATATTCTGAGTTGATCAAACATTCAGTATGACCATTCTGAATTAATCAAACATTGAGTCCAACCATTTTGGTTTGAATGAAAATTGAGTTTGACAATTCTGAAATGTTCGATCATTGAGTTTGACAATTCTGAGATGATCGATCATTGAGTCTGACTATTCTGAGTTGATCAGACATTCTGTTTGACCAATCTGAGTTAATCAAACGTTCAGTCCAACCATTTTGGTTTGATTGAAAATTGAGTTTGACAATTCTGAAATGTTCGATCATTGAGTTTGACTATTCTGAGTTGATCAAACATTCAGTATGACCATTCTGAATAAATCAAACATTGAGTCCAACCATTTTGGTTTGAATGAAAATTGAGTTTGACAATTCTGAAATGTTCGATCATTGAGTTTGACTATTCTGATTTGGTCAAACATTCAGTATGACCATTCTGAATTAATCAAACATTGAGTCCAACCATTTTGGTTTGAATGAAAATTGAGTTTGACAATTCTGAAATGTGCGATCATTGAGTTTGACAATTCTGAAATGTTCGATCATTGAGTTTGACTATTCTGATTTGGTCAAACATTTAGTATGACCATTCTGAGCTATTCAAACATTGAGTCCAACCATTTTGGTTTGAATGAAAATTGAGTTTGACAATTCGGAAATGTTCGATCATTGAGTTTGACTATTCTGATTTGGTCAAACATTCAGTATGACCATTCTGAATTAATCAAACATTGAGTCCAACCATTTTGGTTTGAATGAAAATTGAGTTTGACAATTCTGAAATGTTCGATCATTGAGTTTGACAATTCTGAAATGTTCGATCATTGAGTTTGACTATTCTGATTTGGTCAAACATTTAGTATGACCATTCTGAGCTAATCAAACATGGAGTCCAACCATTTTGGTTTGAATGAAAATTGAGTTTGACAATTCTGAGATGATCGATCATTGAGTCTGACTATTCTGAGTTGATCAGACATTCTGTTTGACCAATCTGAGTTAATCAAACATTCAGTCCAACCATTTTGGTTTGATTGAAAATTGAGTTTGACAATTCTGAAATGTTCGATCATTGAGTTTGACTATTCTGAGTTGATCAAACATTCAGTATGACCATTCTGAATAAATCAAACATTGAGTCCAACCATTTTGGTTTGAATGAAAATTGAGTTTGACAATTCTGAAATGTTCGATCATTGAGTTTGACAATTCTGAGATGATCGATCATTGAGTCTGACTATCCTGAGTTGATCAGACATTCTGTTTGACCAATCTGAGTTAATCAAACATTCAGTCCAACCATTTTGGTTTGATTGAAAATTGAGTTTGACAATTCTGAAATGTTCGATCATTGAGTTTGACTATTCTGAGTTGATCAAACATTCAGTATGACCATTCTGAATAAATCAAACATTGAGTCCAACCATTTTGGTTTGAATGAAAATTGAGTTTGACAATTCTGAAATGTTCGATCATTGAGTTTGACAATTCTGAGATGATCGATCATTGAGTCTGACTATTCTGAGTTGATCAGACATTCTGTTTGACCAATCTGAGTTAATCAAATATTCAGTCCAACCATTTTGGTTTGATTGAAAATTGAGTTTGACAATTCTGAAATGTTCGATCATTGAGTTTGACTATTCTGATTTGGTCAAACATTCAGTATGACCATTCTGAATTAATCAAACATTGAGTCCAACCATTTTAGTTTGAATGAAAATTGAGTTTGACAATTCTGAAATGTTCGATCATTGAGTTTGACTATTCTGATTTGGTCAAACATTCAGTATGACCATTCTGAATTAATCAAACATTGAGTCCAACCATTTTGGTTTGAATGAAAATTGAGTTTGACAATTCTGAAATGTTCGATCATTGAGTTTGACAATTCTGAGATGATCGATCATTGAGTCTGACTATTCGGAGTTGATCAGACATTCTGTTTGACCAATCTGAGTTAAACAAATATTCAGTCCAACCATTTTGGTTTGATTGAAAATTGAGTTTGACAATTCTGAAATGTTCGATCATTGAGTTTGACTATTCTGATTTGGTCAAACATTCAGTATGACCATTCTGAATTAATCAAACATTGAGTCCAACCATTTTGGTTTGAATGAAAATTGAGTTTGACAATTCTGAAATGTTCGATCATTGAGTTTGACAATTCTGAAATGTTCGATCATTGAGTTTGACTATTCTGATTTGGTCAAACATTCAGTATGACCATTCTGAATTAATCAAACATTGAGTCCAACCATTTTGGTTTGAATGAAAATTGAGTTTGACAATTCTGAAATGTTCGATCATTGAGTTTGACAATTCTGAAATGTTCGATCATTGAGTTTGACTATTCTGATTTGGTCAAACATTTAGTATGACCATTCTGAGCTATTCAAACATTGAGTCCAACCATTTTGGTTTGAATGAAAATTGAGTTTGACAATTCTGAAATGTTCGATCATTGAGTTTGACTATTCTGAGTTGATCAAACATTCAGTATGACCATTCTGAATAAATCAAACATTGAGTCCAACCATTTTGGTTTGAATGAAAATTGAGTTTGACAATTCTGAAATGTTCGATCATTGAGTTTGACAATTCTGAGATGATCGATCATTGAGTCTGACTATTCTGAGTTGATCAGACATTCTGTTTGACCAATCTGAGTTAATCAAATATTCAGTCCAACCATTTTGGTTTGATTGAAAATTGAGTTTGACAATTCTGAAATGTTCGATCATTGAGTTTGACTATTCTGATTTGGTCAAACATTCAGTATGACCATTCTGAATTAATCAAACATTGAGTCCAACCATTTTGGTTTGAATGAAAATTGAGTTTGACAATTCTGAAATGTTCGATCATTGAGTTTGACAATTCTGAAATGTTCGATCATTGAGTTTGACTTTTCTGATTTGGTCAAACATTTAGTATGACCATTCTGAGCTAATCAAACATTGAGTCCAACCATTTTGGTTTGAATGAAAATTGAGTTTGACAATTCTGAAATGTTCGATCATTGAGTTTGACTATTCTGATTTGGTCAAACATTCAGTATGACCATTCTGAATTAATCAAACATTGAGTCCAACCATTTTGGTTTGAATGAAAATTGAGTTTGACAATTCTGAAATGTTCGATCATTGAGTTTGACAATTCTGAGATGATCGATCATTGAGTCTGACTATTCTGAGTTGATCAGACATTCTGTTTGACCAATCTGAGTTAATCAAATATTCAGTCCAACCATTTTGGTTTGATTGAAAATTGAGTTTGACAATTCTGAAATGTTTGATCATTGAGTTTGACTATTCTGATTTGGTCAAACATTCAGTATGACCATTCTGAATTAATCAAACATTGAGTCCAACCATTTTGGTTTGAATGAAAATTGAGTTTGACAATTCTGAAATGTTCGATCATTGAGTTTGACAATTCTGAAATGTTCGATCATTGAGTTTGACTATTCTGATTTGGTCAAACATTCAGTATGACCATTCTGAATTAATCAAACATTGAGTCCAACCATTTTGGTTTGAATGAAAATTGAGTTTGACAATTCTGAAATGTTCGATCATTGAGTTTGACAATTCTGAAATGTTCGATCATTGAGTTTGACTATTCTGATTTGGTCAAACATTTAGTATGACCATTCTGAGCTATTCAAACATTGAGTCCAACCATTTTGGTTTGAATGAAAATTGAGTTTGACAATTCGGAAATGTTCGATCATTGAGTTTGACTATTCTGATTTGGTCAAACATTCAGTATGACCATTCTGAATTAATCAAACATTGAGTCCAACCATTTTGGTTTGAATGAAAATTGAGTTTGACAATTCTGAAATGTTCGATCATTGAGTTTGACAATTCTGAAATGTTCGATCATTGAGTTTGACTATTCTGATTTGGTCAAACATTTAGTATGACCATTCTGAGCTAATCAAACATGGAGTCCAACCATTTTGGTTTGAATGAAAATTGAGTTTGACAATTCTGAAATGTTCGATCATTGAGTTTGAATATTCTGAGTTGATCAAACATTCAGTATGACCATTCTGAATTAATCAAACATTGAGTCCAACCATTTTGGTTTGAATGAAAATTGAGTTTGACAATTCTGAAATGTTCGATCATTGAGTTTGACAATTCTGAGATGATCGATCATTGAGTCTGACTATTCTGAGTTGATCAGACATTCTGTTTGACCAATCTGAGTTAATCAAACGTTCAGTCCAACCATTTTGGTTTGATTGAAAATTGAGTTTGACAATTCTGAAATGTTCGATCATTGAGTTTGACTATTCTGAGTTGATCAAACATTCAGTATGACCATTCTGAATAAATCAAACATTGAGTCCAACCATTTTGGTTTGAATGAAAATTGAGTTTGACAATTCTGAAATGTTCGATCATTGAGTTTGACTATTCTGATTTGGTCAAACATTCAGTATGACCATTCTGAATTAATCAAACATTGAGTCCAACCATTTTGGTTTGAATGAAAATTGAGTTTGACAATTCTGAAATGTTCGATCATTGAGTTTGACAATTCTGAAATGTTCGATCATTGAGTTTGACTATTCTGATTTGGTCAAACATTTAGTATGACCATTCTGAGCTATTCAAACATTGAGTCCAACCATTTTGGTTTGAATGAAAATTGAGTTTGACAATTCGGAAATGTTCGATCATTGAGTTTGACTATTCTGATTTGGTCAAACATTCAGTATGACCATTCTGAATTAATCAAACATTGAGTCCAACCATTTTGGTTTGAATGAAAATTGAGTTTGACAATTCTGAAATGTTCGATCATTGAGTTTGACAATTCTGAAATGTTCGATCATTGAGTTTGACTATTCTGATTTGGTCAAACATTTAGTATGACCATTCTGAGCTAATCAAACATGGAGTCCAACCATTTTGGTTTGAATGAAAATTGAGTTTGACAATTCTGAGATGATCGATCATTGAGTCTGACTATTCTGAGTTGATCAGACATTCTGTTTGACCAATCTGAGTTAATCAAACATTGAGTCCAACCATTTTGGTTTGATTGAAAATTGAGTTTGACAATTCTGAAATGTTCGATCATTGAGTTTGACTATTCTGAGTTGATCAAACATTCAGTATGACCATTCTGAATAAATCAAACATTGAGTCCAACCATTTTGGTTTGAATGAAAATTGAGTTTGACAATTCTGAAATGTTCGATCATTGAGTTTGACAATTCTGAGATGATCGATCATTGAGTCTGACTATCCTGAGTTGATCAGACATTCTGTTTGACCAATCTGAGTTAATCAAACATTCAGTCCAACCATTTTGGTTTGATTGAAAATTGAGTTTGACAATTCTGAAATGTTCGATCATTGAGTTTGACTATTCTGAGTTGATCAAACATTCAGTATGACCATTCTGAATAAATCAAACATTGAGTCCAACCATTTTGGTTTGAATGAAAATTGAGTTTGACAATTCTGAAATGTTCGATCATTGAGTTTGACAATTCTGAAATGTTCGATCATTGAGTTTGACTATTCTGATTTGGTCAAACATTCAGTATGACCATTCTGAATTAATCAAACATTGAGTCCAACCATTTTGGTTTGAATGAAAATTGAGTTTGACAATTCTGAAATGTTCGATCATTGAGTTTGACAATTCTGAAATGTTCGATCATTGAGTTTGACTATTCTGATTTGGTCAAACATTTAGTATGACCATTCTGAGCTATTCAAACATTGAGTCCAACCATTTTGGTTTGAATGAAAATTGAGTTTGACAATTCGGAAATGTTCGATCATTGAGTTTGACTATTCTGATTTGGTCAAACATTCAGTATGACCATTCTGAATTAATCAAACATTGAGTCCAACCATTTTGGTTTGAATGAAAATTGAGTTTGACAATTCTGAAATGTTCGATCATTGAGTTTGACAATTCTGAAATGTTCGATCATTGAGTTTGACTATTCTGATTTGGTCAAACATTTAGTATGACCATTCTGAGCTAATCAAACATGGAGTCCAACCATTTTGGTTTGAATGAAAATTGAGTTTGACAATTCTGAAATGTTCGATCATTGAGTTTGAATATTCTGAGTTGATCAAACATTCAGTATGACCATTCTGAATTAATCAAACATTGAGTCCAACCATTTTGGTTTGAATGAAAATTGAGTTTGACAATTCTGAAATGTTCGATCATTGAGTTTGACAATTCTGAGATGATCGATCATTGAGTCTGACTATTCTGAGTTGATCAGACATTCTGTTTGACCAATCTGAGTTAATCAAACGTTCAGTCCAACCATTTTGGTTTGATTGAAAATTGAGTTTGACAATTCTGAAATGTTCGATCATTGAGTTTGACTATTCTGAGTTGATCAAACATTCAGTATGACCATTCTGAATAAATCAAACATTGAGTCCAACCATTTTGGTTTGAATGAAAATTGAGTTTGACAATTCTGAAATGTTCGATCATTGAGTTTGACTATTCTGATTTGGTCAAACATTCAGTATGACCATTCTGAATTAATCAAACATTGAGTCCAACCATTTTGGTTTGAATGAAAATTGAGTTTGACAATTCTGAAATGTTCGATCATTGAGTTTGACAATTCTGAAATGTTCGATCATTGAGTTTGACTATTCTGATTTGGTCAAACATTTAGTATGACCATTCTGAGCTATTCAAACATTGAGTCCAACCATTTTGGTTTGAATGAAAATTGAGTTTGACAATTCGGAAATGTTCGATCATTGAGTTTGACTATTCTGATTTGGTCAAACATTCAGTATGACCATTCTGAATTAATCAAACATTGAGTCCAACCATTTTGGTTTGAATGAAAATTGAGTTTGACAATTCTGAAATGTTCGATCATTGAGTTTGACAATTCTGAAATGTTCGATCATTGAGTTTGACTATTCTGATTTGGTCAAACATTTAGTATGACCATTCTGAGCTAATCAAACATGGAGTCCAACCATTTTGGTTTGAATGAAAATTGAGTTTGACAATTCTGAGATGATCGATCATTGAGTCTGACTATTCTGAGTTGATCAAACATTCAGTATGACCATTCTGAATAAATCAAACATTGAGTCCAACCATTTTGGTTTGAATGAAAATTGAGTTTGACAATTCTGAAATGTTCGATCATTGAGTTTGACTATTCTGATTTGGTCAAACATTCAGTATGACCATTCTGAATTAATCAAACATTGAGTCCAACCATTTTGGTTTGAATGAAAATTGAGTTTGACAATTCTGAAATGTGCGATCATTGAGTTTGACAATTCTGAAATGTTCGATCATTGAGTTTGACTATTCTGATTTGGTCAAACATTTAGTATGACCATTCTGAGCTATTCAAACATTGAGTCCAACCATTTTGGTTTGAATGAAAATTGAGTTTGACAATTCGGAAATGTTCGATCATTGAGTTTGACTATTCTGATTTGGTCAAACATTCAGTATGACCATTCTGAATTAATCAAACATTGAGTCCAACCATTTTGGTTTGAATGAAAATTGAGTTTGACAATTCTGAAATGTTCGATCATTGAGTTTGACAATTCTGAAATGTTCGATCATTGAGTTTGACTATTCTGATTTGGTCAAACATTTAGTATGACCATTCTGAGCTAATCAAACATGGAGTCCAACCATTTTGGTTTGAATGAAAATTGAGTTTGACAATTCTGAGATGATCGATCATTGAGTCTGACTATTCTGAGTTGATCAGACATTCTGTTTGACCAATCTGAGTTAATCAAACATTCAGTCCAACCATTTTGGTTTGATTGAAAATTGAGTTTGACAATTCTGAAATGTTCGATCATTGAGTTTGACTATTCTGAGTTGATCAAACATTCAGTATGACCATTCTGAATAAATCAAACATTGAGTCCAACCATTTTGGTTTGAATGAAAATTGAGTTTGACAATTCTGAAATGTTCGATCATTGAGTTTGACAATTCTGAGATGATCGATCATTGAGTCTGACTATCCTGAGTTGATCAGACATTCTGTTTGACCAATCTGAGTTAATCAAACATTCAGTCCAACCATTTTGGTTTGATTGAAAATTGAGTTTGACAATTCTGAAATGTTCGATCATTGAGTTTGACTATTCTGAGTTGATCAAACATTCAGTATGACCATTCTGAATAAATCAAACATTGAGTCCAACCATTTTGGTTTGAATGAAAATTGAGTTTGACAATTCTGAAATGTTCGATCATTGAGTTTGACAATTCTGAGATGATCGATCATTGAGTCTGACTATTCTGAGTTGATCAGACATTCTGTTTGACCAATCTGAGTTAATCAAATATTCAGTCCAACCATTTTGGTTTGATTGAAAATTGAGTTTGACAATTCTGAAATGTTCGATCATTGAGTTTGACTATTCTGATTTGGTCAAACATTCAGTATGACCATTCTGAATTAATCAAACATTGAGTCCAACCATTTTAGTTTGAATGAAAATTGAGTTTGACAATTCTGAAATGTTCGATCATTGAGTTTGACAATTCTGAAATGTTCGATCATTGAGTTTGACTTTTCTGATTTGGTCAAACATTTAGTATGACCATTCTGAGCTAATCAAACATTGAGTCCAACCATTTTGGTTTGAATGAAAATTGAGTTTGACAATTCTGAAATGTTCGATCATTGAGTTTGACTATTCTGATTTGGTCAAACATTCAGTATGACCATTCTGAATTAATCAAACATTGAGTCCAACCATTTTGGTTTGAATGAAAATTGAGTTTGACAATTCTGAAATGTTCGATCATTGAGTTTGACAATTCTGAGATGATCGATCATTGAGTCTGACTATTCGGAGTTGATCAGACATTCTGTTTGACCAATCTGAGTTAAACAAATATTCAGTCCAACCATTTTGGTTTGATTGAAAATTGAGTTTGACAATTCTGAAATGTTCGATCATTGAGTTTGACTATTCTGATTTGGTCAAACATTCAGTATGACCATTCTGAATTAATCAAACATTGAGTCCAACCATTTTGGTTTGAATGAAAATTGAGTTTGACAATTCTGAAATGTTCGATCATTGAGTTTGACAATTCTGAAATGTTCGATCATTGAGTTTGACTATTCTGATTTGGTCAAACATTCAGTATGACCATTCTGAATTAATCAAACATTGAGTCCAACCATTTTGGTTTGAATGAAAATTGAGTTTGACAATTCTGAAATGTTCGATCATTGAGTTTGACAATTCTGAAATGTTCGATCATTGAGTTTGACTATTCTGATTTGGTCAAACATTTAGTATGACCATTCTGAGCTATTCAAACATTGAGTCCAACCATTTTGGTTTGAATGAAAATTGAGTTTGACAATTCTGAAATGTTCGATCATTGAGTTTGACTATTCTGAGTTGATCAAACATTCAGTATGACCATTCTGAATAAATCAAACATTGAGTCCAACCATTTTGGTTTGAATGAAAATTGAGTTTGACAATTCTGAAATGTTCGATCATTGAGTTTGACAATTCTGAGATGATCGATCATTGAGTCTGACTATTCTGAGTTGATCAGACATTCTGTTTGACCAATCTGAGTTAATCAAATATTCAGTCCAACCATTTTGGTTTGATTGAAAATTGAGTTTGACAATTCTGAAATGTTCGATCATTGAGTTTGACTATTCTGATTTGGTCAAACATTCAGTATGACCATTCTGAATTAATCAAACATTGAGTCCAACCATTTTGGTTTGAATGAAAATTGAGTTTGACAATTCTGAAATGTTCGATCATTGAGTTTGACAATTCTGAAATGTTCGATCATTGAGTTTGACTTTTCTGATTTGGTCAAACATTTAGTATGACCATTCTGAGCTAATCAAACATTGAGTCCAACCATTTTGGTTTGAATGAAAATTGAGTTTGACAATTCTGAAATGTTCGATCATTGAGTTTGACTATTCTGATTTGGTCAAACATTCAGTATGACCATTCTGAATTAATCAAACATTGAGTCCAACCATTTTGGTTTGAATGAAAATTGAGTTTGACAATTCTGAAATGTTCGATCATTGAGTTTGACAATTCTGAGATGATCGATCATTGAGTCTGACTATTCTGAGTTGATCAGACATTCTGTTTGACCAATCTGAGTTAATCAAATATTCAGTCCAACCATTTTGGTTTGATTGAAAATTGAGTTTGACAATTCTGAAATGTTCGATCATTGAGTTTGACTATTCTGATTTGGTCAAACATTCAGTATGACCATTCTGAATTAATCAAACATTGAGTCCAACCATTTTGGTTTGAATGAAAATTGAGTTTGACAATTCTGAAATGTTCGATCATTGAGTTTGACAATTCTGAAATGTTCGATCATTGAGTTTGACTATTCTGATTTGGTCAAACATTCAGTATGACCATTCTGAATTAATCAAACATTGAGTCCAACCATTTTGGTTTGAATGAAAATTGAGTTTGACAATTCTGAAATGTTCGATCATTGAGTTTGACAATTCTGAAATGTTCGATCATTGAGTTTGACTATTCTGATTTGGTCAAACATTTAGTATGACCATTCTGAGCTATTCAAACATTGAGTCCAACCATTTTGGTTTGAATGAAAATTGAGTTTGACAATTCGGAAATGTTCGATCATTGAGTTTGACTATTCTGATTTGGTCAAACATTCAGTATGACCATTCTGAATTAATCAAACATTGAGTCCAACCATTTTGGTTTGAATGAAAATTGAGTTTGACAATTCTGAAATGTTCGATCATTGAGTTTGACAATTCTGAAATGTTCGATCATTGAGTTTGACTATTCTGATTTGGTCAAACATTTAGTATGACCATTCTGAGCTAATCAAACATGGAGTCCAACCATTTTGGTTTGAATGAAAATTGAGTTTGACAATTCTGAAATGTTCGATCATTGAGTTTGAATATTCTGAGTTGATCAAACATTCAGTATGACCATTCTGAATTAATCAAACATTGAGTCCAACCATTTTGGTTTGAATGAAAATTGAGTTTGACAATTCTGAAATGTTCGATCATTGAGTTTGACAATTCTGAGATGATCGATCATTGAGTCTGACTATTCTGAGTTGATCAGACATTCTGTTTGACCAATCTGAGTTAATCAAACGTTCAGTCCAACCATTTTGGTTTGATTGAAAATTGAGTTTGACAATTCTGAAATGTTCGATCATTGAGTTTGACTATTCTGAGTTGATCAAACATTCAGTATGACCATTCTGAATAAATCAAACATTGAGTCCAACCATTTTGGTTTGAATGAAAATTGAGTTTGACAATTCTGAAATGTTCGATCATTGAGTTTGACTATTCTGATTTGGTCAAACATTCAGTATGACCATTCTGAATTAATCAAACATTGAGTCCAACCATTTTGGTTTGAATGAAAATTGAGTTTGACAATTCTGAAATGTTCGATCATTGAGTTTGACAATTCTGAAATGTTCGATCATTGAGTTTGACTATTCTGATTTGGTCAAACATTTAGTATGACCATTCTGAGCTATTCAAACATTGAGTCCAACCATTTTGGTTTGAATGAAAATTGAGTTTGACAATTCGGAAATGTTCGATCATTGAGTTTGACTATTCTGATTTGGTCAAACATTCAGTATGACCATTCTGAATTAATCAAACATTGAGTCCAACCATTTTGGTTTGAATGAAAATTGAGTTTGACAATTCTGAAATGTTCGATCATTGAGTTTGACAATTCTGAAATGTTCGATCATTGAGTTTGACTATTCTGATTTGGTCAAACATTTAGTATGACCATTCTGAGCTAATCAAACATGGAGTCCAACCATTTTGGTTTGAATGAAAATTGAGTTTGACAATTCTGAGATGATCGATCATTGAGTCTGACTATTCTGAGTTGATCAGACATTCTGTTTGACCAATCTGAGTTAATCAAACATTGAGTCCAACCATTTTGGTTTGATTGAAAATTGAGTTTGACAATTCTGAAATGTTCGATCATTGAGTTTGACTATTCTGAGTTGATCAAACATTCAGTATGACCATTCTGAATAAATCAAACATTGAGTCCAACCATTTTGGTTTGAATGAAAATTGAGTTTGACAATTCTGAAATGTTCGATCATTGAGTTTGACAATTCTGAGATGATCGATCATTGAGTCTGACTATCCTGAGTTGATCAGACATTCTGTTTGACCAATCTGAGTTAATCAAACATTCAGTCCAACCATTTTGGTTTGATTGAAAATTGAGTTTGACAATTCTGAAATGTTCGATCATTGAGTTTGACTATTCTGAGTTGATCAAACATTCAGTATGACCATTCTGAATAAATCAAACATTGAGTCCAACCATTTTGGTTTGAATGAAAATTGAGTTTGACAATTCTGAAATGTTCGATCATTGAGTTTGACAATTCTGAAATGTTCGATCATTGAGTTTGACTATTCTGATTTGGTCAAACATTCAGTATGACCATTCTGAATTAATCAAACATTGAGTCCAACCATTTTGGTTTGAATGAAAATTGAGTTTGACAATTCTGAAATGTTCGATCATTGAGTTTGACAATTCTGAAATGTTCGATCATTGAGTTTGACTATTCTGATTTGGTCAAACATTTAGTATGACCATTCTGAGCTATTCAAACATTGAGTCCAACCATTTTGGTTTGAATGAAAATTGAGTTTGACAATTCGGAAATGTTCGATCATTGAGTTTGACTATTCTGATTTGGTCAAACATTCAGTATGACCATTCTGAATTAATCAAACATTGAGTCCAACCATTTTGGTTTGAATGAAAATTGAGTTTGACAATTCTGAAATGTTCGATCATTGAGTTTGACAATTCTGAAATGTTCGATCATTGAGTTTGACTATTCTGATTTGGTCAAACATTTAGTATGACCATTCTGAGCTAATCAAACATGGAGTCCAACCATTTTGGTTTGAATGAAAATTGAGTTTGACAATTCTGAAATGTTCGATCATTGAGTTTGAATATTCTGAGTTGATCAAACATTCAGTATGACCATTCTGAATTAATCAAACATTGAGTCCAACCATTTTGGTTTGAATGAAAATTGAGTTTGACAATTCTGAAATGTTCGATCATTGAGTTTGACAATTCTGAGATGATCGATCATTGAGTCTGACTATTCTGAGTTGATCAGACATTCTGTTTGACCAATCTGAGTTAATCAAACGTTCAGTCCAACCATTTTGGTTTGATTGAAAATTGAGTTTGACAATTCTGAAATGTTCGATCATTGAGTTTGACTATTCTGAGTTGATCAAACATTCAGTATGACCATTCTGAATAAATCAAACATTGAGTCCAACCATTTTGGTTTGAATGAAAATTGAGTTTGACAATTCTGAAATGTTCGATCATTGAGTTTGACTATTCTGATTTGGTCAAACATTCAGTATGACCATTCTGAATTAATCAAACATTGAGTCCAACCATTTTGGTTTGAATGAAAATTGAGTTTGACAATTCTGAAATGTTCGATCATTGAGTTTGACAATTCTGAAATGTTCGATCATTGAGTTTGACTATTCTGATTTGGTCAAACATTTAGTATGACCATTCTGAGCTATTCAAACATTGAGTCCAACCATTTTGGTTTGAATGAAAATTGAGTTTGACAATTCGGAAATGTTCGATCATTGAGTTTGACTATTCTGATTTGGTCAAACATTCAGTATGACCATTCTGAATTAATCAAACATTGAGTCCAACCATTTTGGTTTGAATGAAAATTGAGTTTGACAATTCTGAAATGTTCGATCATTGAGTTTGACAATTCTGAAATGTTCGATCATTGAGTTTGACTATTCTGATTTGGTCAAACATTTAGTATGACCATTCTGAGCTAATCAAACATGGAGTCCAACCATTTTGGTTTGAATGAAAATTGAGTTTGACAATTCTGAGATGATCGATCATTGAGTCTGACTATTCTGAGTTGATCAGACATTCTGTTTGACCAATCTGAGTTAATCAAACATTGAGTCCAACCATTTTGGTTTGATTGAAAATTGAGTTTGACAATTCTGAAATGTTCGATCATTGAGTTTGACTATTCTGAGTTGATCAAACATTCAGTATGACCATTCTGAATAAATCAAACATTGAGTCCAACCATTTTGGTTTGAATGAAAATTGAGTTTGACAATTCTGAAATGTTCGATCATTGAGTTTGACAATTCTGAGATGATCGATCATTGAGTCTGACTATCCTGAGTTGATCAGACATTCTGTTTGACCAATCTGAGTTAATCAAACATTCAGTCCAACCATTTTGGTTTGATTGAAAATTGAGTTTGACAATTCTGAAATGTTCGATCATTGAGTTTGACTATTCTGAGTTGATCAAACATTCAGTATGACCATTCTGAATAAATCAAACATTGAGTCCAACCATTTTGGTTTGAATGAAAATTGAGTTTGACAATTCTGAAATGTTCGATCATTGAGTTTGACAATTCTGAGATGATCGATCATTGAGTCTGACTATTCTGAGTTGATCAGACATTCTGTTTGACCAATCTGAGTTAATCAAATATTCAGTCCAACCATTTTGGTTTGATTGAAAATTGAGTTTGACAATTCTGAAATGTTCGATCATTGAGTTTGACTATTCTGATTTGGTCAAACATTCAGTATGACCATTCTGAATTAATCAAACATTGAGTCCAACCATTTTAGTTTGAATGAAAATTGAGTTTGACAATTCTGAAATGTTCGATCATTGAGTTTGACAATTCTGAAATGTTCGATCATTGAGTTTGACTTTTCTGATTTGGTCAAACATTTAGTATGACCATTCTGAGCTAATCAAACATTGAGTCCAACCATTTTTGTTTGAATGAAAATTGAGTTTGACAATTCTGAAATGTTCGATCATTGAGTTTGACTATTCTGATTTGGTCAAACATTCAGTATGACCATTCTGAATTAATCAAACATTGAGTCCAACCATTTTGGTTTGAATGAAAATTGAGTTTGACAATTCTGAAATGTTCAATCATTGAGTTTGACAATTCTGAAATGTTCGATCATTGAGTTTGACTTTTCTGATTTGGTCAAACATTTAGTATGGCCATTCTGAGCTAATCAAACATTGAGTCCAACCATTTTGGTTTGAATGAAAATTGAGTTTGACAATTCTGAAATGTTCGATCATTGAGTTTGACAATTCTGAAATGTTCGATCATTGAGTTTGACTATTCTGATTTGGTCAAACATTCAGTATGACCATTCTGAATTAATCAAACATTGAGTCCAACCATTTTGGTTTGAATGAAAATTGAGTTTGACAATTCTGAAATGTTCGATCATTGAGTTTGACAATTCGGAAATGTTCGATCATTGAGTTTGACTATTCTGATTTGGTCAAACATTCAGTATGACCATTCTGAATTAATCAAACATTGAGTCCAACCATTTTGGTTTGAATGAAAATTGAGTTTGACAATTCTGAAATGTTCGATCATTGAGTTTGACAATTCTGAAATGTTCGATCATTGAGTTTGACTATTCTGATTTGGTCAAACATTTAGTATGACCATTCTGAGCTAATCAAACATGGAGTCCAACCATTTTGGTTTGAATGAAAATTGAGTTTGACAATTCTGAAATGTTCGATCATTGAGTTTGAATATTCTGAGTTGATCAAACATTCAGTATGACCATTCTGAATTAATCAAACATTGAGTCCAACCATTTTGGTTTGAATGAAAATTGAGTTTGACAATTCTGAAATGTTCGATCATTGAGTTTGACAATTCTGAGATGATCGATCATTGAGTCTGACTATTCTGAGTTGATCAGACATTCTGTTTGACCAATCTGAGTTAATCAAACATTCAGTCCAACCATTTTGGTTTGATTGAAAATTGAGTTTGACAATTCTGAAATGTTCGATCATTGAGTTTGACTATTCTGAGTTGATCAAACATTCAGTATGACCATTCTGAATAAATCAAACATTGAGTCCAACCATTTTGGTTTGAATGAAAATTGAGTTTGACAATTCGGAAATGTTCGATCATTGAGTTTGACTATTCTGATTTGGTCAAACATTCAGTATGACCATTCTGAATTAATCAAACATTGAGTCCAACCATTTTGGTTTGAATGAAAATTGAGTTTGACAATTCTGAAATGTTCGATCATTGAGTTTGACAATTCTGAAATGTTCGATCATTGAGTTTGACTATTCTGATTTGGTCAAACATTTAGTATGACCATTCTGAGCTAATCAAACATGGAGTCCAACCATTTTGGTTTGAATGAAAATTGAGTTTGACAATTCTGAAATGTTCGATCATTGAGTTTGAATATTCTGAGTTGATCAAACATTCAGTATGACCATTCTGAATTAATCAAACATTGAGTCCAACCATTTTGGTTTGAATGAAAATTGAGTTTGACAATTCTGAAATGTTCGATCATTGAGTTTGACAATTCTGAGATGATCGATCATTGAGTCTGACTATTCTGAGTTGATCAGACATTCTGTTTGACCAATCTAAGTTAATCAAACATTCAGTCCAACCATTTTGGTTTGATTGAAAATTGAGTTTGACAATTCTGAAATGTTCGATCATTGAGTTTGACTATTCTGAGTTGATCAAACATTCAGTATGACCATTCTGAATAAATCAAACATTGAGTCCAACCATTTTGGTTTGAATGAAAATTGAGTTTGACAATTCTGAAATGTTCGATCATTGAGTTTGACAATTCTGAGATGATCGATCATTGAGTCTGACTATTCTGAGTTGATCAGACATTCTGTTTGACCAATCTGAGTTAATCAAATATTCAGTCCAACCATTTTGGTTTGATTGAAAATTGAGTTTGACAATTCTGAAATGTTCGATCATTGAGTTTGACTATTCTGATTTGGTCAAACATTCAGTATGACCATTCTGAATTAATCAAACATTGAGTCCAACCATTTTGGTTTGAATGAAAATTGAGTTTGACAATTCTGAAATGTTCGATCATTGAGTTTGACAATTCTGAAATGTTCGATCATTGAGTTTGACTTTTCTGATTTGGTCAAACATTTAGTATGACCATTCTGAGCTAATCAAACATTGAGTCCAACCATTTTGGTTTGAATGAAAATTGAGTTTGACAATTCTGAAATGTTCGATCATTGAGTTTGACTATTCTGATTTGGTCAAACATTCAGTATGACCATTCTGAATTAATCAAACATTGAGTCCAACCATTTTGGTTTGAATGAAAATTGAGTTTGACAATTCTGAAATGTTCGATCATTGAGTTTGACAATTCTGAAATGTTCGATCATTGAGTTTGACTATTCTGATTTGGTCAAACATTTAGTATGACCATTCTGAGCTATTCAAACATTCAGTCCAACCATTTTGGTTTGATTGAAAATTGAGTTTGACAATTCTAAAATGTTCGATCATTGAGTTTGACTATTCTGAGTTGATCAAACATTCAGTATGACCATTCTGAATAAATCAAACATTGAGTCCAACCATTTTGGTTTGAATGAAAATTGAGTTTGACAATTCGGAAATGTTCGATCATTGAGTTTGACTATTCTGATTTGGTCAAACATTCAGTATGACCATTCTGAATTAATCAAACATTGAGTCCAACCATTTTGGTTTGAATGAAAATTGAGTTTGACAATTCTGAAATGTTCGATCATTTAGTTTGACAATTCTGAAATGTTCGATCATTGAGTTTGACTATTCTGATTTGGTCAAACATTTAGTATGACCATTCTGAGCTAATCAAACATGGAGTCCAACCATTTTGGTTTGAATGAAAATTGAGTTTGACAATTCTGAAATGTTCGATCATTGAGTTTGAATATTCTGAGTTGATCAAACATTCAGTATGACCATTCTGAATTAATCAAACATTGAGTCCAACCATTTTGGTTTGAATGAAAATTGAGTTTGACAATTCTGAAATGTTCGATCATTGAGTTTGACAATTCTGAGATGATCGATCATTGAGTCTGACTATTCTGAGTTGATCAGACATTCTGTTTGACCAATCTAAGTTAATCAAACATTCAGTCCAACCATTTTGGTTTGATTGAAAATTGAGTTTGACAATTCTGAAATGTTCGATCATTGAGTTTGACTATTCTGAGTTGATCAAACATTCAGTATGACCATTCTGAATAAATCAAACATTGAGTCCAACCATTTTGGTTTGAATGAAAATTGAGTTTGACAATTCTGAAATGTTCGATCATTGAGTTTGACAATTCTGAGATGATCGATCATTGAGTCTGACTATTCTGAGTTGATCAGACATTCTGTTTGACCAATCTGAGTTAATCAAATATTCAGTCCAACCATTTTGGTTTGATTGAAAATTGAGTTTGACAATTCTGAAATGTTCGATCATTGAGTTTGACTATTCTGATTTGGTCAAACATTCAGTATGACCATTCTGAATTAATCAAACATTGAGTCCAACCATTTTGGTTTGAATGAAAATTGAGTTTGACAATTCTGAAATGTTCGATCATTGAGTTTGACAATTCTGAAATGTTCGATCATTGAGTTTGACTTTTCTGATTTGGTCAAACATTTAGTATGACCATTCTGAGCTAATCAAACATTGAGTCCAACCATTTTGGTTTGAATGAAAATTGAGTTTGACAATTCTGAAATGTTCGATCATTGAGTTTGACTATTCTGATTTGGTCAAACATTCAGTATGACCATTCTGAATTAATCAAACATTGAGTCCAACCATTTTGGTTTGAATGAAAATTGAGTTTGACAATTCTGAAATGTTCGATCATTGAGTTTGACAATTCTGAAATGTTCGATCATTGAGTTTGACTATTCTGATTTGGTCAAACATTTAGTATGACCATTCTGAGCTATTCAAACATTGAGTCCAACCATTTTGGTTTGAATGAAAATTGAGTTTGACAATTCGGAAATGTTCGATCATTGAGTTTGACTATTCTGATTTGGTCAAACATTCAGTATGACCATTCTGAATTAATCAAACATTGAGTCCAACCATTTTGGTTTGAATGAAAATTGAGTTTGACAATTCTGAAATGTTCGATCATTGAGTTTGACAATTCTGAAATGTTCGATCATTGAGTTTGACTATTCTGATTTGGTCAAACATTTAGTATGACCATTCTGAGCTAATCAAACATGGAGTCCAACCATTTTGGTTTGAATGAAAATTGAGTTTGACAATTCTGAAATGTTCGATCATTGAGTTTGAATATTCTGAGTTGATCAAACATTCAGTATGACCATTCTGAATTAATCAAACATTGAGTCCAACCATTTTGGTTTGATTGAAAATTGAGTTTGACAATTCTGAAATGTTCGATCATTGAGTTTGACTATTCTGAGTTGATCAAACATTCAGTATGACCATTCTGAATTAATCAAACATTGAGTCCAACCATTTTGGTTTGAATGAAAATTGAGTTTGACAATTCTGAAATGTTCGATCATTGAGTTTGACAATTCTGAAATGTTCGATCATTGAGTTTGACTATTCTGATTTGGTCAAACATTTAGTATGACCATTCTGAGCTAATCAAACATGGAGTCCAACCATTTTGGTTTGAATGAAAATTGAGTTTGACAATTCTGAAATGTTCGATCATTGAGTTTGAATATTCTGAGTTGATCAAACATTCAGTATGACCATTCTGAATTAATCAAACATTGAGTCCAACCATTTTGGTTTGAATGAAAATTGAGTTTGACAATTCTGAAATGTTCGATCATTGAGTTTGACAATTCTGAGATGATCGATCATTGAGTCTGACTATTCTGAGTTGATCAGACATTCTGTTTGACCAATCTGAGTTAATCAAACATTCAGTCCAACCATTTTGGTTTGATTGAAAATTGAGTTTGACAATTCTGAAATGTTCGATCATTGAGTTTGACTATTCTGAGTTGATCAAACATTCAGTATGACCATTCTGAATAAATCAAACATTGAGTCCAACCATTTTGGTTTGAATGAAAATTGAGTTTGACAATTCTGAAATGTTCGATCATTGAGTTTGACTATTCTGATTTGGTCAAACATTTAGTATGACCATTCTGAATTAATCAAACATTGGGTCCAACCATTTTGGTTTGAATGAAAATTGAGTTTGACAATTCTGAAATGTTCGATCATTGAGTTTGACAATTCTGAAATGTTCGATCATTGAGTTTGACTATTCTGATTTGGTCAAACATTTAGTATGACCATTCTGAGCTATTCAAACATTGAGTCCAACCATTTTGGTTTGAATGAAAATTGAGTTTGACAATTCGGAAATGTTCGATCATTGAGTTTGACTATTCTGATTTGGTCAAACATTCAGTATGACCATTCTGAATTAATCAAACATTGAGTCCAACCATTTTGGTTTGAATGAAAATTGAGTTTGACAATTCTGAAATGTTCGATCATTGAGTTTGACAATTCTGAAATGTTCGATCATTGAGTTTGACTATTCTGATTTGGTCAAACATTTAGTATGACCATTCTGAGCTAATCAAACATGGAGTCCAACCATTTTGGTTTGATTGAAAATTGAGTTTGACAATTCTGAAATGTTCGATCATTGAGTTTGAATATTCTGAGTTGATCAAACATTCAGTATGATCATTCTGAATTAATCAAACATTGAGTCCAACCATTTTGGTTTGAATGAAAATTGAGTTTGACAATTCTGAAATGTTCGATCATTGAGTTTGACAATTCTGAGATGATCGATCATTGAGTCTGACTATTCTGAGTTGATCAGACATTCTGTTTGACCAATCTAAGTTAATCAAACATTCAGTCCAACCATTTTGGTTTGATTGAAAATTGAGTTTGACAATTCTGAAATGTTCGATCATTGAGTTTGACTATTCTGAGTTGATCAAACATTCAGTATGACCATTCTGAATAAATCAAACATTGAGTCCAACCATTTTGGTTCGAATGAAAATTGAGTTTGACAATTCTGAAATGTTCGATCATTGAGTTTGACAATTCTGAGATGATCGATCATTGAGTCTGACTATTCTGAGTTGATCAGACATTCTGTTTGACCAATCTGAGTTAATCAAATATTCAGTCCAACCATTTTGGTTTGATTGAAAATTGAGTTTGACAATTCTGAAATGTTCGATCATTGAGTTTGACTATTCTGATTTGGTCAAACATTCAGTATGACCATTCTGAATTAATCAAACATTGAGTCCAACCATTTTGGTTTGAATGAAAATTGAGTTTGACAATTCTGAAATGTTCGATCATTGAGTTTGACAATTCTGAAATGTTCGATCATTGAGTTTGACTTTTCTGATTTGGTCAAACATTTAGTATGACCATTCTGAGCTAATCAAACATTGAGTCCAACCATTTTGGTTTGAATGAAAATTGAGTTTGACAATTCTGAAATGTTCGATCATTGAGTTTGAATATTCTGAGTTGATCAAACATTCAGTATGACCATTCTGAATTAATCAAACATTGAGTCCAACCATTTTGGTTTGAATGAAAATTGAGTTTGACAATTCTGAAATGTTCGATCATTGAGTTTGACAATTCTGAGATGATCGATCATTGAGTCTGACTATTCTGAGTTGATCAGACATTCTGTTTGACCAATCTGAGTTAATCAAACATTCAGTCCAACCATTTTGGTTTGATTGAAAATTGAGTTTGACAATTCTGAAATGTTCGATCATTGAGTTTGACTATTCTGAGTTGATCAAACATTCAGTATGACCATTCTGAATAAATCAAACATTGGGTCCAACCATTTTGGTTTGAATGAAAATTGAGTTTGACAATTCTGAAATGTTCGATCATTGAGTTTGACAATTCGGAAATGTTCGATCATTGAGTTTGACTATTCTGATTTGGTCAAACATTTAGTATGACCATTCTGAGCTAATCAAACATGGAGTCCATCCATTTTGGTTTGAATGAAAATTGAGTTTGACAATTCTGAAATGTTCGATCATTGAGTTTGAATATTCTGAGTTGATCAAACATTCAGTATGACCATTCTGAATTAATCAAACATTGAGTCCAACCATTTTGGTTTGAATGAAAATTGAGTTTGACAATTCTGAAATGTTCGATCATTGAGTTTGACAATTCTGAGATGATCGATCATTGAGTCTGACTATTCTGAGTTGATCAGACATTCTGTTTGACCAATCTGAGTTAATCAAACATTCAGTCCAACCATTTTGGTTTGATTGAAAATTGAGTTTGACAATTCTGAAATGTTCGATCATTGAGTTTGACTATTCTGAGTTGATCAAACATTCAGTATGACCATTCTGAATTAATCAAACATTGAGTCCAACCATTTTGGTTTGAATGAAAATTGAGTTTGACAATTCTGAAATGTTCGATCATTGAGTTTGACAATTCTGAAATGTTCGATCATTGAGTTTGACTATTCTGATTTGGTCAAACATTTAGTATGACCATTCTGAGCTAATCAAACATGGAGTCCAACCATTTTGGTTTGAATGAAAATTGAGTTTGACAATTCTGAAATGTTCGATCATTGAGTTTGAATATTCTGAGTTGATCAAACATTCAGTATGACCATTCTGAATTAATCAAACATTGAGTCCAACCATTTTGGTTTGAATGAAAATTGAGTTTGACAATTCTGAAATGTTCGATCATTGAGTTTGACAATTCTGAGATGATCGATCATTGAGTCTGACTATTCTGAGTTGATCAGACATTCTGTTTGACCAATCTGAGTTAATCAAACATTCAGTCCAACCATTTTGGTTTGATTGAAAATTGAGTTTGACAATTCTGAAATGTTCGATCATTGAGTTTGACTATTCTGAGTTGATCAAACATTCAGTATGACCATTCTGAATAAATCAAACATTGAGTCCAACCATTTTGGTTTGAATGAAAATTGAGTTTGACAATTCTGAAATGTTCGATCATTGAGTTTGACAATTCTGAAATGTTCGATCATTGAGTTTGACTATTCTGATTTGGTCAAACATTTAGTATGACCATTCTGAGCTAATCAAACATGGAGTCCAACCATTTTGGTTTGAATGAAAATTGAGTTTGACAATTCTGAAATGTTCGATCATTGAGTTTGAATATTCTGAGTTGATCAAACATTCAGTATGACCATTCTGAATTAATCAAACATTGAGTCCAACCATTTTGGTTTGAATGAAAATTGAGTTTGACAATTCTGAAATGTTCGATCATTGAGTTTGACAATTCTGAGATGATCGATCATTGAGTCTGACTATTCTGAGTTGATCAGACATTCTGTTTGACCAATCTGAGTTAATCAAACATTCAGTCCAACCATTTTGGTTTGATTGAAAATTGAGTTTGACAATTCTGAAATGTTCGATCATTGAGTTTGACTATTCTGAGTTGATCAAACATTCAGTATGACCATTCTGAATAAATCAAACATTGAGTCCAACCATTTTGGTTTGAATGAAAATTGAGTTTGACAATTCTGAAATGTTCGATCATTGAGTTTGACAATTCTGAGATGATCGATCATTGAGTCTGACTATTCTGAGTTGATCAGACATTCTGTTTGACCAATCTGAGTTAATCAAATATTCAGTCCAACCATTTTGGTTTGATTGAAAATTGAGTTTGACAATTCTGAAATGTTCGATCATTGAGTTTGACTATTCTGATTTGGTCAAACATTCAGTATGACCATTCTGAATTAATCAAACATTGAGTCCAACCATTTTGGTTTGAATGAAAATTGAGTTTGACAATTCTGAAATGTTCGATCATTGAGTTTGACAATTCTGAAATGTTCGATCATTGAGTTTGACTTTTCTGATTTGGTCAAACATTTAGTATGACCATTCTGAGCTAATCAAACATTGAGTCCAACCATTTTGGTTTGAATGAAAATTGAGTTTGACAATTCTGAAATGTTCGATCATTGAGTTTGACTATTCTGATTTGGTCAAACATTCAGTATGACCATTCTGAATTAATCAAACATTGAGTCCAACCATTTTGGTTTGAATGAAAATTGAGTTTGACAATTCTGAAATGTTCGATCATTGAGTTTGACAATTCTGAAATGTTCGATCATTGAGTTTGACTTTTCTGATTTGGTCAAACATTTAGTATGACCATTCTGAGCTAATCAAACATTGAGTCCAACCATTTTGGTTTGAATGAAAATTGAGTTTGACAATTCTGAAATGTTCGATCATTGAGTTTGACAATTCTGAAATGTTCGATCATTGAGTTTGACTATTCTGATTTGGTCAAACATTTAGTATGACCATTCTGAGCTATTCAAACATTGAGTCCAACCGTTTTGGTTTGAATGAAAATTGAGTTTGACAATTCGGAAATGTTCGATCATTGAGTTTGACTATTCTGATTTGGTCAAACATTCAGTATGACCATTCTGAATTAATCAAACATTGAGTCCAACCATTTTGGTTTGAATGAAAATTGAGTTTGACAATTCTGAAATGTTCGATCATTGAGTTTGACTATTTTGATCTGGTCAAACATTTAGTATGACCATTCTGAGCTAATCAAACATGGAGTCCAACCATTTTGGTTTGAATGAAAATTGAGTTTGACAATTCTGAAATGTTCGATCATTGAGTTTGAATATTCTGAGTTGATCAAACATTCAGTATGACCATTCTGAATTAATCAAACATTGAGTCCAACCATTTTGGTTTGAATGAAAATTGAGTTTGACAATTCTGAAATGTTCGATCATTGAGTTTGACAATTCTGAGATGATCGATCATTGAGTCTGACTATTCTGAGTTGATCAGACATTCTGTTTGACCAATCTGAGTTAATCAAACATTCAGTCCAACCATTTTGGTTTGATTGAAAATTGAGTTTGACAATTCTGAAATGTTCGATCATTGAGTTTGACTATTCTGAGTTGATCAAACATTCAGTATGACCATTCTGAATAAGTCAAACATTGAGTCCAACCATTTTGGTTTGAATGAAAATTGAGTTTGACAATTCTGAAATGTTCGATCATTGAGTTTGACTATTCTGATTTGGTCAAACATTCAGTATGACCATTCTGAATTAATCAAACATTGAGTCCAACCATTTTGGTTTGAATGAAAATTGAGTTTGACAATTCTGAAATGTTCGATCATTGAGTTTGACAATTCTGAAATGTTCGATCATTGAGTTTGACTATTCTGATTTGGTCAAACATTTAGTATGACCATTCTGAGCTATTCAAACATTGAGTCCAACCATTTTGGTTTGAATGAAAATTGAGTTTGACAATTCGGAAATGTTCGATCATTGAGTTTGACTATTCTGATTTGGTCAAACATTCAGTATGACCATTCTGAATTAATCAAACATTGAGTCCAACCATTTTGGTTTGAATGAAAATTGAGTTTGACAATTCTGAAATGTTCGATCATTGAGTTTGACAATTCTGAAATGTTCGATCATTGAGTTTGACTATTCTGATTTGGTCAAACATTTAGTATGACCATTCTGAGCTAATCAAACATGGAGTCCAACCATTTTGGTTTGAATGAAAATTGAGTTTGACAATTCTGAAATGTTCGATCATTGAGTTTGAATATTCTGAGTTGATCAAACATTCAGTATGACCATTCTGAATTAATCAAACATTGAGTCCAACCATTTTGGTTTGAATGAAAATTGAGTTTGACAATTCTGAAATGTTCGATCATTGAGTTTGACAATTCTGAGATGATCGATCATTGAGTCTGACTATTCTGAGTTGATCAGACATTCTGTTTGACCAATCTGAGTTAATCAAATATTCAGTCCAACCATTTTGGTTTGATTGAAAATTGAGTTTGACAATTCTGAAATGTTCGATCATTGAGTTTGACTATTCTGATTTGGTCAAACATTCAGTATGACCATTCTGAATTAATCAAACATTGAGTCCAACCATTTTGGTTTGAATGAAAATTGAGTTTGACAATTCTGAAATGTTCGATCATTGAGTTTGACTTTTCTGATTTGGTCAAACATTTAGTATGACCATTCTGAGCTAATCAAACATTGAGTCCAACCATTTCGGTTTGAATAAAAAATAGAGTTTGACAATTCTGAAATGTTCGATCATTGAGTTTGACAATTCTGAAATGTTCGATCATTGAGTTTGACTATTCTGATTTGGTCAAACATTTAGTATGACCATTCTGAGCTATTCAAACATTGAGTCCAACCATTTTGGTTTGAATGAAAATTGAGTTTGACAATTCGGAAATGTTCGATCATTGAGTTTGACTATTCTGAGTTGATCAGACATTCTGTTTGACCAATCTGAGTTAATCAAACATTCAGTCCAACCATTTTGGTTTGATTGAAAATTGAGTTTGACAATTCTGAAATGTTCGATCATTGAGTTTGACTATTCTGAGTTGATCAAACATTCAGTATGACCATTCTGAATAAGTCAAACATTGAGTCCAACCATTTTGGTTTGAATGAAAATTGAGTTTGACAATTCTGAAATGTTCGATCATTGAGTTTGACTATTCTGATTTGGTCAAACATTCAGTATGACCATTCTGAATTAATCAAACATTGAGTCCAACCATTTTGGTTTGAATGAAAATTGAGTTTGACAATTCTGAAATGTTCGATCATTGAGTTTGACAATTCTGAAATGTTCGATCATTGAGTTTGACTATTCTGATTTGGTCAAACATTTAGTATGACCATTCTGAGCTATTCAAACATTGAGTCCAACCATTTTGGTTTGAATGAAAATTGAGTTTGACAATTCGGAAATGTTCGATCATTGAGTTTGAATATTCTGAGTTGATCAAACATTCAGTATGACCATTCTGAATTAATCAAACATTGAGTCCAACCATTTTGGTTTGAATGAAAATTGAGTTTGACAATTCTGAAATGTTCGATCATTGAGTTTGACAATTCTGAGATGATCGATCATTGAGTCTGACTATTCTGAGTTGATCAGACATTCTGTTTGACCAATCTGAGTTAATCAAATATTCAGTCCAACCATTTTGGTTTGATTGAAAATTGAGTTTGACAATTCTGAAATGTTCGATCATTGAGTTTGACTATTCTGATTTGGTCAAACATTCAGTATGACCATTCTGAATTAATCAAACATTGAGTCCAACCATTTTGGTTTGAATGAAAATTGAGTTTGACAATTCTGAAATGTTCGATCATTGAGTTTGACAATTCTGAAATGTTCGATCATTGAGTTTGAATATTCTGAGTTGATCAAACATTCAGTATGACCATTCTGAATTAATCAAACATTGAGTCCAACCATTTTGGTTTGAATGAAAATTGAGTTTGACAATACTGAAATGTTCGATCATTGAGTTTGACAATTCTGAGATGATCGATCATTGAGTCTGACTATTCTGAGTTGATCAGACATTCTGTTTGACCAATCTGAGTTAATCAACCATTCAGTCCAACCATTTTGGTTTGATTGAAAATTGAGTTTGACAATTCTGAAATGTTCGATCATTGAGTTTGACTATTCTGAGTTGATCAAACATTCAGTATGACCATTCTGAATAAGTCAAACATTGAGTCCAACCATTTTGGTTTGAATGAAAATTGAGTTTGACAATTCTGAAATGTTCGATCATTGAGTTTGACTATTCTGATTTGGTCAAACATTCAGTATGACCATTCTGAATTAATCAAACATTGAGTCCAACCATTTTGGTTTGAATGAAAATTGAGTTTGACAATTCTGAAATGTTCGATCATTGAGTTTGACAATTCTGAAATGTTCGATCATTGAGTTTGAATATTCTGAGTTGATCAAACATTCAGTATGACCATTCTGAATTAATCAAACATTGAGTCCAACCATTTTGGTTTGAATGAAAATTGAGTTTGACAATTCTGAAATGTTCGATCATTGAGTTTGACAATTCTGAGATGATCGATCATTGAGTCTGACTATTCTGAGTTGATCAGACATTCTGTTTGACCAATCTGAGTTAATCAAACATTCAGTCCAACCATTTTGGTTTGATTGAAAATTGAGTTTGACAATTCTGAAATGTTCGATCATTGAGTTTGACTATTCTGAGTTGATCAAACATTCAGTATGACCATTCTGAATAAATCAAACATTGAGTCCAACCATTTTGGTTTGAATGAAAATTGAGTTTGACAATTCTGAAATGTTCGATCATTGAGTTTGACTATTCTGATTTGGTCAAACATTCAGTATGACCATTCTGAATTAATCAAACATTGAGTCCAACCATTTTGGTTTGAATGAAAATTGAGTTTGACAATTCTGAAATGTTCGATCATTGAGTTTGACAATTCTGAAATGTTCGATCATTGAGTTTGACTATTCTGATTTGGTCAAACATTTAGTATGACCATTCTGAGCTATTCAAACATTGAGTCCAACCATTTTGGTTTGAATGAAAATTGAGTTTGACAATTCGGAAATGTTCGATCATTGAGTTTGACTATTCTGATTTGGTCAAACATTCAGTATGACCATTCTGAATTAATCAAACATTGAGTCCAACCATTTTGGTTTGAATGAAAATTGAGTTTGACAATTCTGAAATGTTCGATCATTGAGTTTGACAATTCTGAAATGTTCGATCATTGAGTTTGACTATTCTGATTTGGTCAAACATTTAGTATGACCATTCTGAGCTAATCAAACATGGAGTCCAACCATTTTGGTTTGAATGAAAATTGAGTTTGACAATTCTGAAATGTTCGATCATTGAGTTTGAATATTCTGAGTTGATCAAACATTCAGTATGACCATTCTGAATTAATCAAACATTGAGTCCAACCATTTTGGTTTGAATGAAAATTGAGTTTGACAATTCTGAAATGTTCGATCATTGAGTTTGACAATTCTGAGATGATCGATCATTGAGTCTGACTATTCTGAGTTGATCAGACATTCTGTTTGACCAATCTAAGTTAATCAAACATTCAGTCCAACCATTTTGGTTTGATTGAAAATTGAGTTTGACAATTCTGAAATGTTCGATCATTGAGTTTGACTATTCTGAGTTGATCAAACATTCAGTATGACCATTCTGAATAAATCAAACATTGAGTCCAACCATTTTGGTTTGAATGAAAATTGAGTTTGACAATTCTGAAATGTTCGATCATTGAGTTTGACAATTCTGAGATGATCGATCATTGAGTCTGACTATTCTGAGTTGATCAGACATTCTGTTTGACCAATCTGAGTTAATCAAATATTCAGTCCAACCATTTTGGTTTGATTGAAAATTGAGTTTGACAATTCTGAAATGTTCGATCATTGAGTTTGACTATTCTGATTTGGTCAAACATTCAGTATGACCATTCTGAATTAATCAAACATTGAGTCCAACCATTTTGGTTTGAATGAAAATTGAGTTTGACAATTCTGAAATGTTCGATCATTGAGTTTGACAATTCTGAAATGTTCGATCATTGAGTTTGACTTTTCTGATTTGGTCAAACATTTAGTATGACCATTCTGAGCTAATCAAACATTGAGTCCAACCATTTTGGTTTGAATGAAAATTGAGTTTGACAATTCGGAAATGTTCGATCATTGAGTTTGACTATTCTGATTTGGTCAAACATTCAGTATGACCATTCTGAATTAATCAAACATTGAGTCCAACCATTTTGGTTTGAATGAAAATTGAGTTTGACAATTCTGAAATGTTCGATCATTGAGTTTGACAATTCTGAAATGTTCGATCATTGAGTTTGACTATTCTGATTTGGTCAAACATTTAGTATGACCATTCTGAGCTAATCAAACATGGAGTCCAACCATTTTGGTTTGAATGAAAATTGAGTTTGACAATTCTGAAATGTTCGATCATTGAGTTTGAATATTCTGAGTTGATCAAACATTCAGTATGACCATTCTGAATTAATCAAACATTGAGTCCAACCATTTTGGTTTGAATGAAAATTGAGTTTGACAATTCTGAAATGTTCGATCATTGAGTTTGACAATTCTGAGATGATCGATCATTGAGTCTGACTATTCTGAGTTGATCAGACATTCTGTTTGACCAATCTGAGTTAATCAAACATTCAGTCCAACCATTTTGGTTTGATTGAAAATTGAGTTTGACAATTCTGAAATGTTCGATCATTGAGTTTGACTATTCTGAGTTGATCAAACATTCAGTATGACCATTCTGAATAAATCAAACATTGAGTCCAACCATTTTGGTTTGAATGAAAATTGAGTTTGACAATTCTGAAATGTTCGATCATTGAGTTTGACAATTCTGAAATGTTCGATCATTGAGTTTGACTATTCTGATTTGGTCAAACATTTAGTATGACCATTCTGAGCTAATCAAACATGGAGTCCAACCATTTTGGTTTGAATGAAAATTGAGTTTGACAATTCTGAAATGTTCGATCATTGAGTTTGAATATTCTGAGTTGATCAAACATTCAGTATGACCATTCTGAATTAATCAAACATTGAGTCCAACCATTTTGGTTTGAATGAAAATTGAGTTTGACAATTCTGAAATGTTCGATCATTGAGTTTGACAATTCTGAGATGATCGATCATTGAGTCTGACTATTCTGAGTTGATCAGACATTCTGTTTGACCAATCTGAGTTAATCAAACATTCAGTCCAACCATTTTGGTTTGATTGAAAATTGAGTTTGACAATTCTGAAATGTTCGATCATTGAGTTTGACTATTCTGAGTTGATCAAACATTCAGTATGTCCATTCTGAATAAATCAAACATTGAGTCCAACCATTTTGGTTTGAATGAAAATTGAGTTTGACAATTCTGAAATGTTCGATCATTGAGTTTGACAATTCTGAAATGTTCGATCATTGAGTTTGACTATTCTGATTTGGTCAAACATTTAGTATGACCATTCTGAGCTAATCAAACATGGAGTCCAACCATTTTGGTTTGAATGAAAATTGAGTTTGACAATTCTGAAATGTTCGATCATTGAGTTTGAATATTCTGAGTTGATCAGACATTCTGTTTGACCAATCTGAGTTAATCAAACGTTCAGCCCAACCATTTTGGTTTGATTGAAAATTGAGTTTGACAATTCTGAAATGTTCGATCATTGAGTTTGACTATTCTGATTTGGTCAAACATTCAGTATGACCATTCTGAATTAATCAAACATTGAGTCCAACCATTTTGGTTTGAATGAAAATTGAGTTTGACAATTCTGAAATGTTCGATCATTGAGTTTGACTATTCTGATTTGGTCAAACATTCAGTATGACCATTCTGAATTAATCAAACATTGAGTCCAACCATTTTGGTTTGAATGAAAATTGAGATTGACAATTCTGAAATGTTCGATCATTGAGTTTGACAATTCTGAAATGTTCGGTCATTGAGTTTGACTTTTCTGATTTGGTCAAACATTTAGTATGACCATTCTGAGCTAATCAAACATTGAGTCCAACCATTTTGGTTTGAATGAAAATTGAGTTTGACAATTCTGAAATGTTCGATCATTGAGTTTGAATATTCTGAGTTGATCAAACATTCAGTATGACCATTCTAAATTAATCAAACATTGAGTCCAACCATTTTGGTTTGAATGAAAATTGAGTTTGACAATTCTGAAATGTTCGATCATTGAGTTTGACAATTCTGAGATGATCGATTATTGAGTCTGACTATTCTGAGTTGATCAGACATTCTGTTTGACCAATCTGAGTTAATCAAACATTCATTCCAACCATTTTGGTTTGATTGAAAATTGAGTTTGACAATTCTGAAATGTTCGATCATTGAGTTTGACTATTCTGATTTGGTCAAACATTCAGTATGACCATTCTGAATTAATCAAACATTGAGTCCAACCATTTTGGTTTGAATGAAAATTGAGTTTGACAATTCTGAAATGTTCGATCATTGAGTTTGACTATTCAGCTTTGGTCAAACACTTAGTATGACCATTCTGAGCTAATCAAACATTGAGTCCAACCATTTTGGTTTGAATGAAAATCGAGTTTGACAATTCTGAAATGTATGATCATTGAGTTTGACTATTCTGAGTTGATCAAACATTCAGTATGACCATTCTGAATTAATAAAACTTTGAGTCCAACCATTTTGGTTTGAATGAAAATTGAGTTTGACAATTCTGAAATGTTCGATCATTGAGTTTGACAATTCTGAAATGTTCGATCATTGAGTTTGACTTTTCTGATTTGGTCAAACATTTAGTATGACCATTCTGAGCTAATCAAACATTGAGTCCAACCATTTTGGTTTGAATGAAAATTGAGTTTGACAATTCTGAAATGTTCGATCATTGAGTTTGACTATTCTGATTTGGTCAAACATTCAGTATGACCATTCTGAATTAATCAAACATTGAGTCCAACCATTTTGGTTTGAATGAAAATTGAGTTTGACAATTCTGAAATGTTCGATCATTGAGTTTGACAATTCTGAAATGTTCGATCATTGAGTTTGACTATTCTGATTTGGTCAAACATTTAGTATGACCATTCTGAGCTATTCAAACATTGAGTCCAACCATTTTGGTTTGAATGAAAATTGAGTTTGACAATTCGGAAATGTTCGATCATTGAGTTTGACTATTCTGATTTGGTCAAACATTCAGTATGACCATTCTGAATTAATCAAACATTGAGTCCAACCATTTTGGTTTGAATGAAAATTGAGTTTGACAATTCTGAAATGTTCGATCATTGAGTTTGACAATTCTGAGATGATCGATCATTGAGTCTGACTATTCTGAGTTGATCAGACATTCTGTTTGACCAATCTGAGTTAATCAAACATTCAGTCCAACCATTTTGGTTTGATTGAAAATTGAGTTTGACAATTCTGAAATGTTCGATCATTGAGTTTGACTATTCTGAGTTGATCAAACATTCAGTATGACCATTCTGAATAAATCAAACATTGAGTCCAACCATTTTGGTTTGAATGAAAATTGAGTTTGACAATTCTGAAATGTTCGATCATTGAGTTTGACAATTCTGAAATGTTCGATCATTGAGTTTGACTATTCTGATTTGGTCAAACATTTAGTATGACCATTCTGAGCTAATCAAACATGGAGTCCAACCATTTTGGTTTGAATGAAAATTGAGTTTGACAATTCTGAAATGTTCGATCATTGAGTTTGAATATTCTGAGTTGATCAGACATTCTGTTTGACCAATCTGAGTTAATCAAACGTTCAGCCCAACCATTTTGGTTTGATTGAAAATTGAGTTTGACAATTCTGAAATGTTCGATGATTGAGTTTGACTATTCTGATTTGGTCAAACATTCAGTATGACCATTCTGAATTAATCAAACATTGAGTCCAACCATTTTGGTTTGAATGAAAATTGAGTTTGACAATTCTGAAATGTTCGATCATTGAGTTTGACTATTCTGATTTGGTCAAACATTCAGTATGACCATTCTGAATTAATCAAACATTGAGTCCAACCATTTTGGTTTGAATGAAAATTGAGATTGACAATTCTGAAATGTTCGATCATTGAGTTTGACAATTCTGAAATGTTCGGTCATTGAGTTTGACTTTTCTGATTTGGTCAAACATTTAGTATGACCATTCTGAGCTAATCAAACATTGAGTCCAACCATTTTGGTTTGAATGAAAATTGAGTTTGACAATTCTGAAATGTTCGATCATTGAGTTTGAATATTCTGAGTTGATCAAACATTCAGTATGACCATTCTGAATTAATCAAACATTGAGTCCAACCATTTTGGTTTGAATGAAAATTGAGTTTGACAATTCTGAAATGTTCGATCATTGAGTTTGACAATTCTGAGATGATCGATTATTGAGTCTGACTATTCTGAGTTGATCAGACATTCTGTTTGACCAATCTGAGTTAATCAAACATTCATTCCAACCATTTTGGTTTGATTGAAAATTGAGTTTGACAATTCTGAAATGTTCGATCATTGAGTTTGACTATTCTGATTTGGTCAAACATTCAGTATGACCATTCTGAATTAATCAAACATTGAGTCCAACCATTTTGGTTTGAATGAAAATTGAGTTTGACAATTCTGAAATGTTCGATCATTGAGTTTGACTATTCAGATTTGGTCAAACACTTAGTATGACCATTCTGAGCTAATCAAACATTGAGTCCAACCATTTTGGTTTGAATGAAAATTGAGTTTGACAATTCTGAAATGTATGATCATTGAGTTTGACTATTCTGAGTTGATCAAACATTCAGTATGACCATTCTGAATTAATAAAACTTTGAGTCCAACCATTTTGGTTTGAATGAAAATTGAGTTTGACAATTCTGAAATGTTCGATCATTGAGTTTGACAATTCTGAAATGTTCGATGATTGAGTTTGACTATTCTGATTTGGTCAAACATTCAGTATGACCATTCTGAATTAATCAAACATTGAGTCCAACCATTTTGGTTTGAATGAAAATTGAGTTTGACAATTCTGAAATGTTCGATCATTGAGTTTGACTATTCTGATTTGGTCAAACATTCAGTATGACCATTCTGAATTAATCAAACATTGAGTCCAACCATTTTGGTTTGAATGAAAATTGAGATTGACAATTCTGAAATGTTCGATCATTGAGTTTGACAATTCTGAAATGTTCGGTCATTGAGTTTGACTTTTCTGATTTGGTCAAACATTTAGTATGACCATTCTGAGCTAATCAAACATTGAGTCCAACCATTTTGGTTTGAATGAAAATTGAGTTTGACAATTCTGAAATGTTCGATCATTGAGTTTGAATATTCTGAGTTGATCAAACATTCAGTATGACCATTCTGAATTAATCAAACATTGAGTCCAACCATTTTGGTTTGAATGAAAATTGAGTTTGACAATTCTGAAATGTTCGATCATTGAGTTTGACAATTCTGAGATGATCGATTATTGAGTCTGACTATTCTGAGTTGATCAGACATTCTGTTTGACCAATCTGAGTTAATCAAACATTCATTCCAACCATTTTGGTTTGATTGAAAATTGAGTTTGACAATTCTGAAATGTTCGATCATTGAGTTTGACTATTCTGATTTGGTCAAACATTCAGTATGACCATTCTGAATTAATCAAACATTGAGTCCAACCATTTTGGTTTGAATGAAAATTGAGTTTGACAATTCTGAAATGTTCGATCATTGAGTTTGACTATTCAGATTTGGTCAAACACTTAGTATGACCATTCTGAGCTAATCAAACATTGAGTCCAACCATTTTGGTTTGAATGAAAATTGAGTTTGACAATTCTGAAATGTATGATCATTGAGTTTGACTATTCTGAGTTGATCAAACATTCAGTATGACCATTCTGAATTAATAAAACTTTGAGTCCAACCATTTTGGTTTGAATGAAAATTGAGTTTGACAATTCTGAAATGTTCGATCATTGAGTTTGACAATTCTGAAATGTTCGATCATTGAGTTTGACTTTTCTGATTTGGTCAAACATTTAGTATGACCATTCTGAGCTAATCAAACATTGAGTCCAACCATTTTGGTTTGAATGAAAATTGAGTTTGACAATTCTGAAATGTTCGATCATTGAGTTTGACTATTCTGATTTGGTCAAACATTCAGTATGACCATTCTGAATTAATCAAACATTGAGTCCAACCATTTTGGTTTGAATGAAAATTGAGTTTGACAATTCTGAAATGTTCGATCATTGAGTTTGACAATTCTGAAATGTTCGATCATTGAGTTTGACTATTTTGATTTGGTCAAACATTTAGTATGACCATTCTGAGCAAATCAAACATGGAGTCCAACCATTTTGGTTTGAATGAAAATTGAGTTTGACAATTCTGAAATGTTCGATCATTGAGTTTGAATATTCTGAGTTGATCAAACATTCAGTATGACCATTCTGAATTAATCAAACATTGAGTCCAACCATTTTGGTTTGAATGAAAATTGAGTTTGACAATTCTGAAATGTTCGATCATTGAGTTTGACTATTCTGATTTGGTCAAACATTCAGTATGACCATTCTGAATTAATCAAACATTGAGTCCAACCATTTTGGTTTGAATGAAAATTGAGTTTGACAATTCTGAAATGTTCGATCATTGAGTTTGACAATTCTGAAATGTTCGATCATTGAGTTTGACTTTTCTGATTTGGTCAAACATTTAGTATGACCATTCTGAGCTAATCAAACATTGAGTCCAACCATTTTGGTTTGAATGAAAATTGAGTTTGACAATTCTGAAATGTTCGATCATTGAGTTTGAATATTCTGATTTAGTCAAACATTTAGTATGACCATTCTGAGCTATTCAAACATTGAGTCCAACCATTTTGGTTTGAATGAAAATTGAGTTTGACAATTCGGAAATGTTCGATCATTGAGTTTGACTATTCTGATTTGGTCAAACATTCAGTATGACCATTCTGAATTAATCAAACATTGAGTCCAACCATTTTGGTTTGAATGAAAATTGAGTTTGACAATTCTGAAATGTTCGATCATTGAGTTTGACAATTCTGAAATGTTCGATCATTGAGTTTGACTATTCTGATTTGGTCAAACATTTAGTATGACCATTCTGAGCTAATCAAACATGGAGTCCAACCATTTTGGTTTGAATGAAAATTGAGTTTGACAATTCTGAAATGTTCGATCATTGAGTTTGACTATTCTGAGTTGATCAAACATTCAGTATGACCATTCTGAATTAATCAAACATTGAGTCCAACCATTTTGGTTTGAATGAAAATTGAGTTTGACAATTCTGAAATGTTCGATCATTGAGTTTGACAATTCTGAGATGATCGATCATTGAGTCTGACTATTCTGAGTTGATCAGACATTCTGTTTGACCAATCTGAGTTAATCAAACATTCAGTCCAACCATTTTGGTTTGAATGAAAATTGAGTTTGACAATTCTGAAATGTTCGATCATTGAGCTTGACTATTCTGATTTGGTCAAACATTCGGTATGATCATTCTGAATTAATCAAACATTGAGTCCAACCATTTTGGTTTGAATGAAAATTGAGTTTGACAATTCTGAAATGTTCGATCATTGAGTTTGACAATTCTGAAATGTTCGATCATTGAGTTTGACTATTTTGATTTGGTCAAACATTTAGTATGACCATTCTGAGCTAATCAAACATGGAGTCCAACCATTTTGGTTTGAATGAAAATTGAGTTTGACAATTCTGAAATGTTCGATCATTGAGTTTGAATATTCTGAGTTGATCAAACATTCAGTATGACCATTCTGAATTAATCAAACATTGAGTCCAACCATTTTGGTTTGAATGAAAATTGAGTTTGACAATTCTGAAATGTTCGATCATTGAGTTTGACTATTTTGATTTGGTCAAACATTTAGTATGACCATTCTGAGCTAATCAAACATGGAGTCCAACCATTTTGGTTTGAATGAAAATTGAGTTTGACAATTCTGAAATGTTCGATCATTGAGTTTGACTATTCTGATTTGGTCAAACATTCAGTATGACCATTCTGAATTAATCAAACATTGAGTCCAACCATTTTGGTTTGAATGAAAATTGAGTTTGACAATTCTGAAATGTTCGATCATTGAGTTTGACAATTCTGAAATGTTCGATCATTGAGTTTGACTATTCTGATTTGGTCAAACATTTAGTATGACCATTCTGAGCTATTCAAACATTGAGTCCAACCGTTTTGGTTTGAATGAAAATTGAGTTTGACAATTCGGAAATGTTCGATCATTGAGTTTGACTATTCTGATTTGGTCAAACATTCAGTATGACCATTCTGAATTAATCAAACATTGAGTCCAACCATTTTGGTTTGAATGAAAATTGAGTTTGACAATTCTGAAATGTTCGATCATTGAGTTTGACAATTCTGAGATGATCGATCATTGAGTCTGACTATTCTGAGTTGATCAGACATTCTGTTTGACCAATCTGAGTTAATCAAACATTCAGTCCAACCATTTTGGTTTGATTGAAAATTGAGTTTGACAATTCTGAAATGTTCGATCATTGAGTTTGACTATTCTGAGTTGATCAAACATTCAGTATGTCCATTCTGAATAAATCAAACATTGAGTCCAACCATTTTGGTTTGAATGAAAATTGAGTTTGACAATTCTGAAATGTTCGATCATTGAGTTTGACAATTCTGAAATGTTCGATCATTGAGTTTGACTATTCTGATTTGGTCAAACATTTAGTATGACCATTCTGAGCTAATGAAACATGGAGTCCAACCATTTTGGTTTGAATGAAAATTGAGTTTGACAATTCTGAAATGTTCGATCATTGAGTTTGAATATTCTGAGTTGATCAGACATTCTGTTTGACCAATCTGAGTTAATCAAACGTTCAGCCCAACCATTTTGGTTTGATTGAAAATTGAGTTTGACAATTCTGAAATGTTCGATCATTGAGTTTGACTATTCTGATTTGGTCAAACATTCAGTATGACCATTCTGAATTAATCAAACATTGAGTCCAACCATTTTGGTTTGAATGAAAATTGAGTTTGACAATTCTGAAATGTTCGATCATTGAGTTTGACTATTCTGATTTGGTCAAACATTCAGTATGACCATTCTGAATTAATCAAACATTGAGTCCAACCATTTTGGTTTGAATGAAAATTGAGATTGACAATTCTGAAATGTTCGATCATTGAGTTTGACAATTCTGAAATGTTCGGTCATTGAGTTTGACTTTTCTGATTTGGTCAAACATTTAGTATGACCATTCTGAGCTAATCAAACATTGAGTCCAACCATTTTGGTTTGAATGAAAATTGAGTTTGACAATTCTGAAATGTTCGATCATTGAGTTTGAATATTCTGAGTTGATCAAACATTCAGTATGACCATTCTGAATTAATCAAACATTGAGTCCAACCATTTTGGTTTGAATGAAAATTGAGTTTGACAATTCTGAAATGTTCGATCATTGAGTTTGACAATTCTGAGATGATCGATTATTGAGTCTGACTATTCTGAGTTGATCAGACATTCTGTTTGACCAATCTGAGTTAATCAAACATTCATTCCAACCATTTTGGTTTGATTGAAAATTGAGTTTGACAATTCTGAAATGTTCGATCATTGAGTTTGACTATTCTGATTTGGTCAAACATTCAGTATGACCATTCTGAATTAATCAAACATTGAGTCCAACCATTTTGGTTTGAATGAAAATTGAGTTTGACAATTCTGAAATGTTCGATCATTGAGTTTGACTATTCAGATTTGGTCAAACACTTAGTATGACCATTCTGAGCTAATCAAACATTGAGTCCAACCATTTTGGTTTGAATGAAAATTGAGTTTGACAATTCTGAAATGTATGATCATTGAGTTTGACTATTCTGAGTTGATCAAACATTCAGTATGACCATTCTGAATTAATAAAACTTTGAGTCCAACCATTTTGGTTTGAATGAAAATTGAGTTTGACAATTCTGAAATGTTCGATCATTGAGTTTGACAATTCTGAAATGTTCGATCATTGAGTTTGACTTTTCTGATTTGGTCAAACATTTAGTATGACCATTCTGAGCTAATCAAACATGGAGTCCAACCATTTTGGTTTGAATGAAAATTGAGTTTGACAATTCTGAAATGTTCGATCATTGAGTTTGACTATTCTGATTTGGTCAAACATTCAGTATGACCATTCTGAATTAATCAAACATTGAGTCCAACCATTTTGGTTTGAATGAAAATTGAGTTTGACAATTCTGAAATGTTCGATCATTGAGTTTGACAATTCTGAAATGTTCGATCATTGAGTTTGACTATTCTGATTTGGTCAAACATTTAGTATGACCATTCTGAGCTATTCAAACATTGAGTCCAACCGTTTTGGTTTGAATGAAAATTGAGTTTGACAATTCGGAAATGTTCGATCATTGAGTTTGACTATTCTGATTTGGTCAAACATTCAGTATGACCATTCTGAATTAATCAAACATTGAGTCCAACCATTTTGGTTTGAATGAAAATTGAGTTTGACAATTCTGAAATGTTCGATCATTGAGTTTGACAATTCTGAGATGATCGATCATTGAGTCTGACTATTCTGAGTTGATCAGACATTCTGTTTGACCAATCTGAGTTAATCAAACATTCAGTCCAACCATTTTGGTTTGATTGAAAATTGAGTTTGACAATTCTGAAATGTTCGATCATTGAGTTTGACTATTCTGAGTTGATCAAACATTCAGTATGTCCATTCTGAATAAATCAAACATTGAGTCCAACCATTTTGGTTTGAATGAAAATTGAGTTTGACAATTCTGAAATGTTCGATCATTGAGTTTGACAATTCTGAAATGTTCGATCATTGAGTTTGACTATTCTGATTTGGTCAAACATTTAGTATGACCATTCTGAGCTAATCAAACATGGAGTCCAACCATTTTGGTTTGAATGAAAATTGAGTTTGACAATTCTGAAATGTTCGATCATTGAGTTTGAATATTCTGAGTTGATCAGACATTCTGTTTGACCAATCTGAGTTAATCAAACGTTCAGCCCAACCATTTTGGTTTGATTGAAAATTGAGTTTGACAATTCTGAAATGTTCGATCATTGAGTTTGACTATTCTGATTTGGTCAAACATTCAGTATGACCATTCTGAATTAATCAAACATTGAGTCCAACCATTTTGGTTTGAATGAAAATTGAGTTTGACAATTCTGAAATGTTCGATCATTGAGTTTGACTATTCTGATTTGGTCAAACATTCAGTATGACCATTCTGAATTAATCAAACATTGAGTCCAACCATTTTGGTTTGAATGAAAATTGAGATTGACAATTCTGAAATGTTCGATCATTGAGTTTGACAATTCTGAAATGTTCGGTCATTGAGTTTGACTTTTCTGATTTGGTCAAACATTTAGTATGACCATTCTGAGCTAATCAAACATTGAGTCCAACCATTTTGGTTTGAATGAAAATTGAGTTTGACAATTCTGAAATGTTCGATCATTGAGTTTGAATATTCTGAGTTGATCAAACATTCAGTATGACCATTCTGAATTAATCAAACATTGAGTCCAACCATTTTGGTTTGAATGAAAATTGAGTTTGACAATTCTGAAATGTTCGATCATTGAGTTTGACAATTCTGAGATGATCGATTATTGAGTCTGACTATTCTGAGTTGATCAGACATTCTGTTTGACCAATCTGAGTTAATCAAACATTCATTCCAACCATTTTGGTTTGATTGAAAATTGAGTTTGACAATTCTGAAATGTTCGATCATTGAGTTTGACTATTCAGATTTGGTCAAACACTTAGTATGACCATTCTGAGCTAATCAAACATTGAGTCCAACCATTTTGGTTTGAATGAAAATTGAGTTTGACAATTCTGAAATGTATGATCATTGAGTTTGACTATTCTGAGTTGATCAAACATTCAGTATGACCATTCTGAATTAATAAAACTTTGAGTCCAACCATTTTGGTTTGAATGAAAATTGAGTTTGACAATTCTGAAATGTTCGATCATTGAGTTTGACAATTCTGAAATGTTCGATCATTGAGTTTGACTTTTCTGATTTGGTCAAACATTTAGTATGACCATTCTGAGCTAATCAAACATTGAGTCCAACCATTTTGGTTTGAATGAAAATTGAGTTTGACAATTCTGAAATGTTCGATCATTGAGTTTGACTATTCTGATTTGGTCAAACATTCAGTATGACCATTCTGAATTAATCAAACATTGAGTCCAACCATTTTGGTTTGAATGAAAATTGAGTTTGACAATTCTGAAATGTTCGATCATTGAGTTTGACAATTCTGAAATGTTCGATCATTGAGTTTGACTATTCTGATTTGGTCAAACATTTAGTATGACCATTCTGAGCTATTCAAACATTGAGTCCAACCGTTTTGGTTTGAATGAAAATTGAGTTTGACAATTCGGAAATGTTCGATCATTGAGTTTGACTATTCTGATTTGGTCAAACATTCAGTATGACCATTCTGAATTAATCAAACATTGAGTCCAACCATTTTGGTTTGAATGAAAATTGAGTTTGACAATTCTGAAATGTTCGATCATTGAGTTTGACTATTCTGATTTGGTCAAACATTCAGTATGACCATTCTGAATTAATCAAACATTGAGTCCAACCATTTTGGTTTGAATGAAAATTGAGTTTGACAATTCTGAAATGTTCGATCATTGAGTTTGACAATTCTGAAATGTTCGATCATTGAGTTTGACTTTTCTGATTTGGTCAAACATTTAGTATGACCATTCTGAGCTAATCAAACATTGAGTCCAACCATTTTGGTTTGAATGAAAATTGAGTTTGACAATTCTGAAATGTTCGATCATTGAGTTTGAATATTCTGATTTAGTCAAACATTTAGTATGACCATTCTGAGCTATTCAAACATTGAGTCCAACCATTTTGGTTTGAATGAAAATTGAGTTTGACAATTCTGAAATGTTCGATCATTGAGTTTGACTATTCTGATTTGGTCAAACATTCAGTATGACCATTCTGAATTAATCAAACATTGAGTCCAACCATTTTGGTTTGAATGAAAATTGAGTTTGACAATTCTGAAATGTTCGATCATTGAGTTTGACAATTCTGAAATGTTCGATCATTGAGTTTGACTATTCTGATTTGGTCAAACATTTAGTATGACCATTCTGAGCTAATCAAACATGGAGTCCAACCATTTTGGTTCGAATGAAAATTGAGTTTGACAATTCTGAAATGTTCGATCATTGAGTTTGACTATTCTGAGTTGATCAAACATTCAGTATGACCATTCTGAATTAATCAAACATTGAGTCCAACCATTTTGGTTTGAATGAAAATTGAGTTTGACAATTCTGAAATGTTCGATCATTGAGTTTGACAATTCTGAGATGATCGATCATTGAGTCTGACTATTCTGAGTTGATCAGACATTCTGTTTGACCAATCTGAGTTAATCAAACATTCAGTCCAACCATTTTGGTTTGAATGAAAATTGAGTTTGACAATTCTGAAATGTTCGATCATTGAGTTTGACTATTCTGATTTGGTCAAACATTCGGTATGATCATTCTGAATTAATCAAACATTGAGTCCAACCATTTTGGTTTGAATGAAAATTGAGTTTGACAATTCTGAAATGTTCGATCATTGAGTTTGACAATTCTGAAATGTTCGATCATTGAGTTTGACTATTTTGATTTGGTCAAACATTTAGTATGACCATTCTGAGCTAATCAAACATGGAGTCCAACCATTTTGGTTTGAATGAAAATTGAGTTTGACAATTCTGAAATGTTCGATCATTGAGTTTGAATATTCTGAGTTGATCAAACATTCAGTATGACCATTCTGAATTAATCAAACATTGAGTCCAACCATTTTGGTTTGAATGAAAATTGAGTTTGACAATTCTGAAATGTTCGATCATTGAGTTTGACTATTTTGATTTGGTCAAACATTTAGTATGACCATTCTGAGCTAATCAAACATGGAGTCCAACCATTTTGGTTTGAATGAAAATTGAGTTTGACAATTCTGAAATGTTCGATCATTGAGTTTGAATATTCTGAGTTGATCAAACATTCAGTATGACCATTCTGAATTAATCAAACATTGAGTCCAACAATTTTGGTTTGAATGAAAATTGAGTTTGACAATTCTGAAATGTTCGATCATTGAGTTTGACAATTCTGAGATGATCGATCATTGAGTCTGACTATTCTGAGTTGATCAGATATTCTGTTTGACCAATCTGAGTTAATCAAACATTCAGTCCAACCATTTTGGTTTGATTGAAAATTGAGTTTGACAATTCTGAAATGTTCGATCATTGAGTTTGACTATTCTGAGTTGATCAAACATTCAGTATGACCATTCTGAATAAATCAAACATTGAGTCCAACCATTTTGGTTTGAATGAAAATTGAGTTTGACAATTCTGAAATGTTCGATCATTGAGTTTGACTATTCTGATTTGGTCAAACATTCAGTATGACCATTCTGAATTAATCAAACATTGAGTCCAACCATTTTGGTTTGAATGAAAATTGAGTTTGACAATTCTGAAATGTTCGATCATTGAGTTTGACAATTCTGAAATGTTCGATCATTGAGTTTGACTATTCTGATTTGGTCAAACATTTAGTATGACCATTCTGAGCTATTCAAACATTGAGTCCAACCATTTTGGTTTGAATGAAAATTGAGTTTGACAATTCGGAAATGTTCGATCATTGAGTTTGACTATTCTGATTTGGTCAAACATTCAGTATGACCATTCTGAATTAATCAAACATTGAGTCCAACCATTTTGGTTTGAATGAAAATTGAGTTTGACAATTCTGAAATGTTCGATCATTGAGTTTGACTATTCTGATTTGGTCAAACATTCAGTATGACCATTCTGAATTAATCAAACATTGAGTCCAACCATTTTGGTTTGAATGAAAATTGAGATTGACAATTCTGAAATGTTCGATCATTGAGTTTGACAATTCTGAAATGTTCGGTCATTGAGTTTGACTTTTCTGATTTGGTCAAACATTTAGTATGACCATTCTGAGCTAATCAAACATTGAGTCCAACCATTTTGGTTTGAATGAAAATTGAGTTTGACAATTCTGAAATGTTCGATCATTGAGTTTGAATATTCTGAGATGATCGATTATTGAGTCTGACTATTCTGAGTTGATCAGACATTCTGTTTGACCAATCTGAATTAATCAAACATTCATTCCAACCATTTTGGTTTGATTGAAAATTGAGTTTGATAATTCTGAAATGTTCGATCATTGAGTTTGACTATTCTGATTTGGTCAAACATTCAGTATGACCATTCTGAATTAATCAAACATTGAGTCCAACCATTTTGGTTTGAATGAAAATTGAGTTTGACAATTCTGAAATGTTCGATCATTGAGTTTGACAATTCTGAAATGTTCGATCATTGAGTTTGACTTTTCTGATTTGGTCAAACATTTAGTATGACCATTCTGAGCTAATCAAACATTGAGTCCAACCATTTTGGTTTGAATGAAAATTGAGTTTGACAATTCTGAAATGTTCGATCATTGAGTTTGACTATTCTGATTTGGTCAAACATTCAGTATGACCATTCTGAATTAATCAAACATTGAGTCCAACCATTTTGGTTTGAATGAAAATTGAGTTTGACAATTCTGAAATGTTCGATCATTGAGTTTGACAATTCTGAAATGTTCGATCATTGAGTTTGACTATTCTGATTTGGTCAAACATTTAGTATGACCATTCTGAGCTATTCAAACATTGAGTCCAACCGTTTTGGTTTGAATGAAAATTGAGTTTGACAATTCTGAAATGTTCGATCATTGAGTTTGACTATTCTGATTTGGTCAAACATTCAGTATGACCATTCTGAATTAATCAAACATTGAGTCCAACCATTTTGGTTTGAATGAAAATTGAGTTTGACAATTCTGAAATGTTCGATCATTGAGTTTGACAATTCTGAAATGTTCGATCATTGAGTTTGACTATTTTGATTTGGTCAAACATTTAGTATGACCATTCTGAGCTAATCAAACATGGAGTCCAACCATTTTGGTTTGAATGAAAATTGAGTTTGACAATTCTGAAATGTTCGATCATTGAGTTTGAATATTCTGAGTTGATCAAACATTCAGTATGACCATTCTGAATTAATCAAACATTGAGTCCAACCATTTTGGTTTGAATGAAAATTGAGTTTGACAATTCTGAAATGTTCGATCATTGAGTTTGACTATTTTGATTTGGTCAAACATTTAGTATGACCATTCTGAGCTAATCAAACATGGAGTCCAACCATTTTGGTTTGAATGAAAATTGAGTTTGACAATTCTGAAATGTTCGATCATTGAGTTTGAATATTCTGAGTTGATCAAACATTCAGTATGACCATTCTGAATTAATCAAACATTGAGTCCAACCATTTTGGTTTGAATGAAAATTGAGTTTGACAATTCTGAAATGTTCGATCATTGAGTTTGACAATTCTGAGATGATCGATCATTGAGTCTGACTATTCTGAGTTGATCAGATATTCTGTTTGACCAATCTGAGTTAATCAAACATTCAGTCCAACCATTTTGGTTTGATTGAAAATTGAGTTTGACAATTCTGAAATGTTCGATCATTGAGTTTGACTATTCTGAGTTGATCAAACATTCAGTATGACCATTCTGAATAAATCAAACATTGAGTCCAACCATTTTGGTTTGAATGAAAATTGAGTTTGACAATTCTGAAATGTTCGATCATTGAGTTTGACTATTCTGATTTGGTCAAACATTCAGTATGACCATTCTGAATTAATCAAACATTGAGTCCAACCATTTTGGTTTGAATGAAAATTGAGTTTGACAATTCTGAAATGTTCGATCATTGAGTTTGACAATTCTGAAATGTTCGATCATTGAGTTTGACTATTCTGATTTGATCAAACATTTAGTATGACCATTCTGAGCTATTCAAACATTGAGTCCAACCATTTTGGTTTGAATGAAAATTGAGTTTGACAATTCGGAAATGTTCGATCATTGAGTTTGACTATTCTGATTTGGTCAAACATTGAGTATGACCATTCTGAATTAATCAAACATTGAGTCCAACCATTTTGGTTTGAATGAAAATTGAGTTTGACAATTCTGAAATGTTCGATCATTGAGTTTGACAATTCTGAAATGTTCGATCATTGAGTTTGACTATTCTGATTTGGTCAAACATTTAGTATGACCATTCTGAGCTAATCAAACATGGAGTCCAACCATTTTGGTTTGAATGAAAATTGAGTTTGACAATTCTGAAATGTTCGATCATTGAGTTTGAATATTCTGAGTTGATCAAACATTCAGTATGACCATTCTGAATTAATCAAACATTGAGTCCAACCATTTTGGTTTGAATGAAAATTGAGTTTGACAATTCTGAAATGTTCGATCATTGAGTTTGACAATTCTGAGATGATCGATCATTGAGTCTGACTATTCTGAGTTGATCAGACATTCTGTTTGACCAATCTGAGTTAATCAAACATTCAGTCCAACCATTTTGGTTTGATTGAAAATTGAGTTTGACAATTCTGAAATGTTCGATCATTGAGTTTGACTATTCTGAGTTGATCAAACATTCAGTATGACCATTCTGAATAAATCAAACATTGAGTCCAACCATTTTGGTTTGAATGAAAATTGAGTTTGACAATTCTGAAATGTTCGATCATTGAGTTTGACAATTCTGAGATGATCGATCATTGAGTCTGACTATTCTGAGTTGATCAGACATTCTGTTTGACCAATCTGAGTTAATCAAATATTCAGTCCAACCATTTTGGTTTGATTGAAAATTGAGTTTGACAATTCTGAAATGTTCGATCATTGAGTTTGACTATTCTGATTTGGTCAAACATTCAGTATGACCATTCTGAATTAATCAAACATTGAGTCCAACCATTTTGGTTTGAATGAAAATTGAGTTTGACAATTCTGAAATGTTCGATCATTGAGTTTGACAATTCTGAAATGTTCGATCATTGAGTTTGACTTTTCTGATTTGGTCAAACATTTAGTATGACCATTCTGAGCTAATCAAACATTGAGTCCAACCATTTTGGTTTGAATGAAAATTGAGTTTGACAATTCTGAAATGTTCGATCATTGAGTTTGACAATTCTGAAATGTTGGATCATTGAGTTTGACTATTCTGATTTGGTCAAACATTTAGTATGACCATTCTGAGCTATTCAAACATTAAGTCCAACCATTTTGGTTTGAATGAAAATTGAGTTTGACAATTCGGAAATGTTCGATCATTGAGTTTGACTATTCTGATTTGGTCAAACATTCAGTATGACCATTCTGAATTAATCAAACATTGAGTCCAACCATTTTGGTTTGAATAAAAATTGAGTTTGACAATTCTGAAATGTTCGATCATTGAGTTTGACAATTCTGAAATGTTCGATCATTGAGTTTGACTATTCTGATTTGGTCAAACATTTAGTATGACCATTCTGAGCTAATCAAACATGGAGTCCAACCATTTTGGTTTGAATGAAAATTGAGTTTGACAATTCTGAAATGTTCGATCATTGAGTTTGAATATTCTGAGTTGATCGATCATTGAGTCTGACTATTCTGAGTTGATCAGATATTCTGTTTGACCAATCTGAGTTAATCAAACATTCAGTCCAACCATTTTGGTTTGATTGAAAATTGAGTTTGACAATTCTGAAATGTTCGATCATTGAGTTTGACTATTCTGAGTTGATCAAACATTCAGTATGACCATTCTGAATAAATCAAACATTGAGTCCAACCATTTTGGTTTGAATGAAAATTGAGTTTGACAATTCTGAAATGTTCGATCATTGAGTTTGACTATTCTGATTTGGTCAAACATTCAGTATGACCATTCTGAATTAATCAAACATTGAGTCCAACCATTTTGGTTTGAATGAAAATTGAGTTTGACAATTCTGAAATGTTCGATCATTGAGTTTGACAATTCTGAAATGTTCGATCATTGAGTTTGACTATTCTGATTTGATCAAACATTTAGTATGACCATTCTGAGCTATTCAAACATTGAGTCCAACCATTTTGGTTTGAATGAAAATTGAGTTTGACAATTCGGAAATGTTCGATCATTGAGTTTGACTATTCTGATTTGGTCAAACATTCAGTATGACCATTCTGAATTAATCAAACATTGAGTCCAACCATTTTGGTTTGAATGAAAATTGAGTTTGACAATTCTGAAATGTTCGATCATTGAGTTTGACAATTCTGAAATGTTCGATCATTGAGTTTGACTATTCTGATTTGGTCAAACATTTAGTATGACCATTCTGAGCTAATCAAACATGGAGTCCAACCATTTTGGTTTGAATGAAAATTGAGTTTGACAATTCTGAAATGTTCGATCATTGAGTTTGAATATTCTGAGTTGATCAAACATTCAGTATGACCATTCTGAATTAATCAAACATTGAGTCCAACCATTTTGGTTTGAATGAAAATTGAGTTTGACAATTCTGAAATGTTCGATCATTGAGTTTGACAATTCTGAGATGATCGATCATTGAGTCTGACTATTCTGAGTTGATCAGACATTCTGTTTGACCAATCTGAGTTAATCAAACATTCAGTCCAACCATTTTGGTTTGATTGAAAATTGAGTTTGACAATTCTGAAATGTTCGATCATTGAGTTTGACTATTCTGAGTTGATCAAACATTCAGTATGACCATTCTGAATAAATCAAACATTGAGTCCAACCATTTTGGTTTGAATGAAAATTGAGTTTGACAATTCTGAAATGTTCGATCATTGAGTTTGACAATTCTGAGATGATCGATCATTGAGTCTGACTATTCTGAGTTGATCAGACATTCTGTTTGACCAATCTGAGTTAATCAAATATTCAGTCCAACCATTTTGGTTTGATTGAAAATTGAGTTTGACAATTCTGAAATGTTCGATCATTGAGTTTGACTATTCTGATTTGGTCAAACATTCAGTATGACCATTCTGAATTAATCAAACATTGAGTCCAACCATTTTGGTTTGAATGAAAATTGAGTTTGACAATTCTGAAATGTTCGATCATTGAGTTTGACAATTCTGAAATGTTCGATCATTGAGTTTGACTTTTCTGATTTGGTCAAACATTTAGTATGACCATTCTGAGCTAATCAAACATTGAGTCCAACCATTTTGGTTTGAATGAAAATTGAGTTTGACAATTCTGAAATGTTCGATCATTGAGTTTGACAATTCTGAAATGTTGGATCATTGAGTTTGACTATTCTGATTTGGTCAAACATTTAGTATGACCATTCTGAGCTATTCAAACATTGAGTCCAACCATTTTGGTTTGAATGAAAATTGAGTTTGACAATTCGGAAATGTTCGATCATTGAGTTTGACTATTCTGATTTGGTCAAACATTCAGTATGACCATTCTGAATTAATCAAACATTGAGTCCAACCATTTTGGTTTGAATAAAAATTGAGTTTGACAATTCTGAAATGTTCGATCATTGAGTTTGACAATTCTGAAATGTTCGATCTTTGAGTTTGACTATTCTGATTTGGTCAAACATTTAGTATGACCATTCTGAGCTAATCAAACATGGAGTCCAACCATTTTGGTTTGAATGAAAATTGAGTTTGACAATTCTGAAATGTTCGATCATTGAGTTTGAATATTCTGAGTTGATCGATCATTGAGTCTGACTATTCTGAGTTGATCAGATATTCTGTTTGACCAATCTGAGTTAATCAAACATTCAGTCCAACCATTTTGGTTTGATTGAAAATTGAGTTTGACAATTCTGAAATGTTCGATCATTGAGTTTGACTATTCTGAGTTGATCAAACATTCAGTATGACCATTCTGAATAAATCAAACATTGAGTCCAACCATTTTGGTTTGAATGAAAATTGAGTTTGACAATTCTGAAATGTTCGATCATTGAGTTTGACTATTCTGATTTGGTCAAACATTCAGTATGACCATTCTGAATTAATCAAACATTGAGTCCAACCATTTTGGTTTGAATGAAAATTGAGTTTGACAATTCTGAAATGTTCGATCATTGAGTTTGACAATTCTGAAATGTTCGATCATTGAGTTTGACTATTCTGATTTGATCAAACATTTAGTATGACCATTCTGAGCTATTCAAACATTGAGTCCAACCATTTTGGTTTGAATGAAAATTGAGTTTGACAATTCGGAAATGTTCGATCATTGAGTTTGACTATTCTGATTTGGTCAAACATTCAGTATGACCATTCTGAATTAATCAAACATTGAGTCCAACCATTTTGGTTTGAATGAAAATTGAGTTTGACAATTCTGAAATGTTCGATCATTGAGTTTGACAATTCTGAAATGTTCGATCATTGAGTTTGACTATTCTGATTTGGTCAAACATTTAGTATGACCATTCTGAGCTAATCAAACATGGAGTCCAACCATTTTGGTTTGAATGAAAATTGAGTTTGACAATTCTGAAATGTTCGATCATTGAGTTTGAATATTCTGAGTTGATCAAACATTCAGTATGACCATTCTGAATTAATCAAACATTGAGTCCAACCATTTTGGTTTGAATGAAAATTGAGTTTGACAATTCTGAAATGTTCGATCATTGAGTTTGACAATTCTGAGATGATCGATCATTGAGTCTGACTATTCTGAGTTGATCAGACATTCTGTTTGACCGATCTGAGTTAATCAAACATTCAGTCCAACCATTTTGGTTTGATTGAAAATTGAGTTTGACAATTCTGAAATGTTCGATCATTGAGTTTGACTATTCTGAGTTGATCAAACATTCAGTATGACCATTCTGAATAAATCAAACATTGAGTCCAACCATTTTGGTTTGAATGAAAATTGAGTTTGACAATTCTGAAATGTTCGATCATTGAGTTTGACAATTCTGAGATGATCGATCATTGAGTCTGACTATTCTGAGTTGATCAGACATTCTGTTTGACCAATCTGAGTTAATCAAATATTCAGTCCAACCATTTTGGTTTGATTGAAAATTGAGTTTGACAATTCTGAAATGTTCGATCATTGAGTTTGACTATTCTGATTTGGTCAAACATTCAGTATGACCATTCTGAATTAATCAAACATTGAGTCCAACCATTTTGGTTTGAATGAAAATTGAGTTTGACAATTCTGAAATGTTCGATCATTGAGTTTGACAATTCTGAAATGTTCGATCATTGAGTTTGACTTTTCTGATTTGGTCAAACATTTAGTATGACCATTCTGAGCTAATCAAACATTCAGTCCAACCATTTTGGTTTGAATGAAAATTGAGTTTGACAATTCTGAAATGTTCGATCATTGAGTTTGACAATTCTGAAATGTTGGATCATTGAGTTTGACTATTCTGATTTGGTCAAACATTTAGTATGACCATTCTGAGCTATTCAAACATTGAGTCCAACCATTTTGGTTTGAATGAAAATTGAGTTTGACAATTCGGAAATGTTCGATCATTGAGTTTGACTATTCTGATTTGGTCAAACATTCAGTATGACCATTCTGAATTAATCAAACATTGAGTCCAACCATTTTGGTTTGAATAAAAATTGAGTTTGACAATTCTGAAATGTTCGATCATTGAGTTTGACAATTCTGAAATGTTCGATCATTGAGTTTGACTATTCTGATTTGGTCAAACATTTAGTATGACCATTCTGAGCTAATCAAACATGGAGTCCAACCATTTTGGTTTGAATGAAAATTGAGTTTGACAATTCTGAAATGTTCGATCATTGAGTTTGAATATTCTGAGTTGATCAAACATTCAGTATGACCATTCTGAATTAATCAAACATTGAGTCCAACCATTTTGGTTTGAATGAAAATTGAGTTTGACAATTCTGAAATGTTCGATCATTGAGTTTGACAATTCTGAGATGATCGATCATTGAGTTTGACTATTCTGAGTTGATCAGACATTCTGTTTGACCAATCTGAGTTAATCAAACATTCAGTCCAACCATTTTGGTTTGATTGAAAATTGAGTTTGACAATTCTGAAATGTTCGATCATTGAGTTTGACTATTCTGAGTTGATGAAACATTCAGTATGACCATTCTGAATAAATCAAACATTGAGTCCAACCATTTTGGTTTGAATGAAAATTGAGTTTGACAATTCTGAAATGTTCGATCATTGAGTTTGACAATTCTGAGATGATCGATCATTGAGTCTGACTATTCTGAGTTGATCAGACATTCTGTTTGACCAATGTGAGTTAATCAAATATTCAGTCCAACCATTTTGGTTTGATTGAAAATTGAGTTTGACAATTCTGAAATGTTCGATCATTGAGTTTGACTATTCTGATTTGGTCAAACATTCAGTATGACCATTCTGAATTAATTAAACATTGAGTCCAACCATTTTGGTTTGAATGAAAATTGAGTTTGACAATTCTGAAATGTTCGATCATTGAGTTTGACAATTCTGAAATGTTCGATCATTGAGTTTGACTTTTCTGATTTGGTCAAACATTTAGTATGACTATTCTGAGCTAATCAAACATTGAGTCCAACCATTTTGGTTTGAATGAAAATTGAGTTTGACAATTCTGAGATGATCAGACATTCTGTTTGACCAATCTGAGTTAATCAAACATTCAGTCCAACCATTTTGGTTTGATTGAAAATTGAGTTTGACAATTCTGAAATGTTCGATCATTGAGTTTGACTATTCTGAGTTGATCAAACATTCAGTATGACCATTCTGAATAAATCAAACATTGAGTCCAACCATTTTGGTTTGAATGAAAATTGAGTTTGACAATTCTGAAATGTTCGATCATTGAGTTTGACTATTCTGATTTGGTCAAACATTCAGTATGACCATTCTGAATTAATCAAACATTGAGTCCAACCATTTTGGTTTGAATGAAAATTGAGTTTGACAATTCTGAAATGTTCGATCATTGAGTTTGACTATTCTGAAATGTTCGATCATTGAGTTTGACTATTCTGATTTGGTCAAACATTTAGTATGACCATTCTGAGCTATTCAAACATTGAGTCCAACCATTTTGGTTTGAATGAAAATTGAGTTTGACAATTCGGAAATGTTCGATCATTGAGTTTGACTATTCTGATTTGGTCAAACATTCAGTATGACCATTCTGAATTAATCAAACATTGAGTCCAACCATTTTGGTTTGAATGAAAATTGAGTTTGACAATTCTGAAATGTTCGATCATTGAGTTTGACAATTCTGAAATGTTCGATCATTGAGTTTGACTATTCTGATTTGGTCAAACATTCAGTATGACCATTCTGAATTAATCAAACATTGAGTCCAACCATTTTGGTTTGAATGAAAATTGAGTTTGACAATTCTGAAATGTTCGATCATTGAGTTTGACAATTCTGAAATGTTCGATCATTGAGTTTGACTATTCTGATTTGGTCAAACATTTAGTATGACCATTCTGAGCTAATCAAACATGGAGTCCAACCATTTTGGTTTGAATGAAAATTGAGTTTGACAATTCTGAAATGTTCGATCATTGAGTTTGAATATTCTGAGTTGATCAAACATTCAGTATGACCATTCTGAATTAATCAAACATTGAGTCCAACCATTTTGGTTTGAATGAAAATTGAGTTTGACAATTCTGAAATGTTCGATCATTGAGTTTGACAATTCTGAGATGATCGATCATTGAGTCTGACTATTCTGAGTTGATCAGACATTCTGTTTGACCAATCTGAGTTAATCAAACATTCAGTCCAACCATTTTGGTTTGATTGAAAATTGAGTTTGACAATTCTGAAATGTTCGATCATTGAGTTTGACTATTCTGAGTTGATCAAACATTCAGTATGACCATTCTGAATAAATCAAACATTGAGTGTCAACCATTTTGGTTTGAATGAAAATTGAGTTTGACAATTCTGAAATGTTCGATCATTGAGTTTGACTATTCTGATTTGGTCAAACATTCAGTATGACCATTCTGAATTAATCAAACATTGAGTCCAACCATTTTGGTTTGAATGAAAATTGAGTTTGACAATTCTGAAATGTTCGATCATTGAGTTTGACTATTCTGAAATGTTCGATCATTGAGTTTGACTATTCTGATTTGGTCAAACATTTAGTATGACCATTCTGAGCTATTCAAACATTGAGTCCAACCATTTTGGTTTGAATGAAAATTGAGTTTGACAATTCTGAAATGTTCGATCATTGAGTTTGACTATTCTGATTTGGTCAAACATTTAGTATGACCATTCTGAGCTAATCAAACATGGAGTCCAACCATTTTGGTTTGAATGAAAATTGAGTTTGACAATTCTGAAATGTTCGATCATTGAGTTTGAATATTCTGAGTTGATCAAACATTCAGTATGACCATTCTGAATTAATCAAACATTGAGTCCAACCATTTTGGTTTGAATGAAAATTGAGTTTGACAATTCTGAAATGTTCGATCATTGAGTTTGACAATTCTGAGATGATCGATCATTGAGTCTGACTATTCTGAGTTGATCAGACATTCTGTTTGACCAATCTGAGTTAATCAAACATTCAGTCCAACCATTTTGGTTTGATTGAAAATTGAGTTTGACAATTCTGAAATGTTCGATCATTGAGTTTGACTATTCTGAGTTGATCAAACATTCAGTATGACCATTCTGAATAAATCAAACATTGAGTCCAACCATTTTGGTTTGAATGAAAATTGAGTTTGACAATTCTGAAATGTTCGATCACTGAGTTTGACAATTCTGAGATGATCGATCATTGAGTCTGACTATTCTGAGTTGATCAGACATTCTGTTTGACCAATCTGAGTTAATCAAATATTCAGTCCAACCATTTTGGTTTGATTGAAAATTGAGTTTGACAATTCTGAAATGTTCGATCATTGAGTTTGACTATTCTGATTTGGTCAAACATTCAGTATGACCATTCTGAATTAATCAAACATTGAGTCCAACCATTTTGGTTTGAATGAAAATTGAGTTTGACAATTCTGAAATGTTCGATCATTGAGTTTGACAATTCTGAAATGTTCGATCATTGAGTTTGACTTTTCTGATTTGGTCAAACATTTAGTATGACCATTCTGAGCTAATCAAACATTCAGTCCAACCATTTTGGTTTGAATGAAAATTGAGTTTGACAATTCTGAAATGTTCGATCATTGAGTTTGACTATTCTGATTTGGTCAAACATTCAGTATGACCATTCTGAATTAATCAAACATTGAGTCCAACCATTTTGGTTTGAATGAAAATTGAGTTTGACAATTCTGAAATGTTCGATCATTGAGTTTGACAATTCTGAAATGTTCGATCATTGAGTTTGACTATTCTGATTTGGTCAAACATTTAGTATGACCATTCTGAGCTATTCAAACATTGAGTCCAACCATTTTGGTTTGAATGAAAATTGAGTTTGACAATTCGGAAATGTTCGATCATTGAGTTTGACTATTCTGATTTGGTCAAACATTCAGTATGACCATTCTGAATTAATCAAACATTGAGTCCAACCATTTTGGTTTGAATGAAAATTGAGTTTGACAATTCTGAAATGTTCGATCATTGAGTTTGACAATTCTGAAATGTTCGATCATTGAGTTTGACTTTTCTGATTTGGTCAAACATTTAGTATGACCATTCTGAGCTAATCAAACATTCAGTCCAACCATTTTGGTTTGAATGAAAATTGAGTTTGACAATTCTGAAATGTTCGATCATTGAGTTTGACTATTCTGATTTGGTCAAACATTCAGTATGACCATTCTGAATTAATCAAACATTGAGTCCAACCATTTTGGTTTGAATGAAAATTGAGTTTGACAATTCTGAAATGTTCGATCATTGAGTTTGACAATTCTGAGATGATCGATCATTGAGTCTGACTATTCTGAGTTGATCAGACATTCTGTTTGACCAATCTGAGTTAATCAAACATTCAGTCCAACCATTTTGGTTTGATTGAAAATTGAGTTTGACAATTCTGAAATGTTCGATCATTGAGTTTGACTATTCTGAGTTGATCAAACATTCAGTATGACCATTCTGAATAAATCAAACATTGAGTCCAACCATTTTGGTTTGAATGAAAATTGAGTTTGACAATTCTGAAATGTTCGATCACTGAGTTTGACAATTCTGAGATGATCGATCATTGAGTCTGACTATTCTGAGTTGATCAGACATTCTGTTTGACCAATCTGAGTTAATCAAATATTCAGTCCAACCATTTTGGTTTGATTGAAAATTGAGTTTGACAATTCTGAAATGTTCGATCATTGAGTTTGACTTTTCTGATTTGGTCAAACATTTAGTATGACCATTCTGAGCTAATCAAACATTCAGTCCAACCATTTTGGTTTGAATGAAAATTGAGTTTGACAATTCTGAAATGTTCGATCATTGAGTTTGACTATTCTGATTTGGTCAAACATTCAGTATGACCATTCTGAATTAATCAAACATTGAGTCCAACCATTTTGGTTTGAATGAAAATTGAGTTTGACAATTCTGAAATGTTCGATCATTGAGTTTGACAATTCTGAAATGTTCGATCATTGAGTTTGACTATTCTGATTTGGTCAAACATTTAGTATGACCATTCTGAGCTATTCAAACATTGAGTCCAACCATTTTGGTTTGAATGAAAATTGAGTTTGACAATTCGGAAATGTTCGATCATTGAGTTTGACTATTCTGATTTGGTCAAACATTCAGTATGACCATTCTGAATTAATCAAACATTGAGTCCAACCATTTTGGTTTGAATGAAAATTGAGTTTGACAATTCTGAAATGTTCGATCATTGAGTTTGACAATTCTGAAATGTTCGATCATTGAGTTTGACTTTTCTGATTTGGTCAAACATTTAGTATGACCATTCTGAGCTAATCAAACATTCAGTCCAACCATTTTGGTTTGAATGAAAATTGAGTTTGACAATTCTGAAATGTTCGATCATTGAGTTTGACTATTCTGATTTGGTCAAACATTCAGTATGACCATTCTGAATTAATCAAACATTGAGTCCAACCATTTTGGTTTGAATGAAAATTGAGTTTGACAATTCTGAAATGTTCGATCATTGAGTTTGACAATTCTGAGATGATCGATCATTGAGTCTGACTATTCTGAGTTGATCAGACATTCTGTTTGACCAATCTGAGTTAATCAAACATTCAGTCCAACCATTTTGGTTTGATTGAAAATTGAGTTTGACAATTCTGAAATGTTCGATCATTGAGTTTGACTATTCTGAGTTGATCAAACATTCAGTATGACCATTCTGAATAAATCAAACATTGAGTCCAACCATTTTGGTTTGAATGAAAATTGAGTTTGACAATTCTGAAATGTTCGATCACTGAGTTTGACAATTCTGAGATGATCGATCATTGAGTCTGACTATTCTGAGTTGATCAGACATTCTGTTTGACCAATCTGAGTTAATCAAATATTCAGTCCAACCATTTTGGTTTGATTGAAAATTGAGTTTGACAATTCTGAAATGTTCGATCATTGAGTTTGACTATTCTGATTTGGTCAAACATTCAGTATGACCATTCTGAATTAATCAAACATTGAGTCCAACCATTTTGGTTTGAATGAAAATTGAGTTTGACAATTCTGAAATGTTCGATCATTGAGTTTGACAATTCTGAAATGTTCGATCATTGAGTTTGACTTTTCTGATTTGGTCAAACATTTAGTATGACCATTCTGAGCTAATCAAACATTCAGTCCAACCATTTTGGTTTGAATGAAAATTGAGTTTGACAATTCTGAAATGTTCGATCATTGAGTTTGACTATTCTGATTTGGTCAAACATTCAGTATGACCATTCTGAATTAATCAAACATTGAGTCCAACCATTTTGGTTTGAATGAAAATTGAGTTTGACAATTCTGAAATGTTCGATCATTGAATTTGACAATTCTGAAATGTTCGATCATTGAGTTTGACTATTCTGATTTGGTCAAACATTTAGTATGACCATTCTGAGCTATTCAAACATTGAGTCCAACCATTTTGGTTTGAATGAAAATTGAGTTTGACAATTCGGAAATGTTCGATCATTGAGTTTGACTATTCTGATTTGGTCAAACATTCAGTATGACCATTCTGAATTAATCAAACATTGAGTCCAACCATTTTGGTTTGAATGAAAATTGAGTTTGACAATTCTGAAATGTACGATCATTGAGTTTGACAATTCTGAAATGTTCGATCATTGAGTTTGACTATTCTGATTTGGTCAAACATTTAGTATGACCATTCTGAGCTAATCAAACATGGAGTCCAACAATTTTGGTTTGAATGAAAATTGAGTTTGACAATTCTGAAATGTTCGATCATTGAGTTTGAATATTCTGAGTTGATCAAACATTCAGTATGACCATTCTGAATTAATCAAACATTGAGTCCAACCATTTTGGTTTGAATGAAAATTGAGTTTGACAATTCTGAAATGTTCGATCATTGAGTTTGACAATTCTGAGATGATCGATCATTGAGTCTGACTATTCTGAGTTGATCAGACATTCTGTTTGACCAATCTGAGTTAATCAAACATTCAGTCCAACCATTTTGGTTTGATTGAAAATTGAGTTTGACAATTCTGAAATGTTCGATCATTGAGTTTGACTATTCTGAGTTGATCAAACATTCAGTATGACAATTCTGAATAAATCAAACATTGAGTCCAACCATTTTGGTTTGAATGAAAATTGAGTTTGACAATTCTGAAATGTTCGATCATTGAGTTTGACTATTCTGAGTTGATCGATCATTGAGTCTGACTATTCTGAGTTGATCAGACATTCTGTTTGACCAATCTGAGTTAATCAAATATTCAGTCCAACCATTTTGGTTTGATTGAAAATTGAGTTTGACAATTCTGAAATGTTCGATCATTGAGTTTGACTATTCTGATTTGGTCAAACATTCAGTATGACCATTCTGAATTAATCAAACATTGAGTCCAACCATTTTGGTTTGAATGAAAATTGAGTTTGACAATTCTGAAATGTTCGATCATTGAGTTTGACAATTCTGAAATGTTCGATCATTGAGTTTGACTTTTCTGATTTGGTCAAACATTTAGTATGACCATTCTGAGCTAATCAAACATTGAGTCCAACCATTTTGGTTTGAATGAAAATTGAGTTTGACAATTCTGAAATGTTCGATCATTGAGTTTGACTATTCTGATTTGGTCAAACATTCAGTATGACCATTCTGAATTAATCAAACATTGAGTCCAACCATTTTGGTTTGAATGAAAATTGAGTTTGACAATTCTGAAATGTTCGATCATTGAGTTTGACTTTTCTGATTTGGTCAAACATTTAGTATGACCATTCTGAGCTAATCAAACATTGAGTCCAACCATTTTGGTTTGAATGAAAATTGAGTTTGACAATTCTGAAATGTTCGATCATTGAGTTTGACTATTCTGATTTGGTCAAACATTCAGTATGACCATTCTGAATTAATCAAACATTGAGTCCAACCATTTTGGTTTGAATGAAAATTGAGTTTGACAATTCTGAAATGTTCGATCATTGAGTTTGACAATTCTGAAATGTTCGATCATTGAGTTTGACTATTCTGATTTGGTCAAACATTTAGTATGACCATTCTGAGCTATTCAAACATTGAGTCCAACCGTTTTGGTTTGAATGAAAATTGAGTTTGACAATTCTGAAATGTTCGATCATTGAGTTTGACTATTCTGATTTGGTCAAACATTCAGTATGACCATTCTGAATTAATCAAACATTGAGTCCAACCATTTTGGTTTGAATGAAAATTGAGTTTGACAATTCTGAAATGTTCGATCATTGAGTTTGACAATTCTGAAATGTTCGATCATTGAGTTTGACTATTCTGATTTGGTCAAACATTCAGTATGACCATTCTGAATTAATCAAACATTGAGTCCAACCATTTTGGTTTGAATGAAAATTGAGTTTGACAATTCTGAAATGTTCGATCATTGAGTTTGAATATTCTGAGTTGATCAAACATTCAGTATGACCATTCTGAATTAATCAAACATTGAGTCCAACCATTTTGGTTTGAATGAAAATTGAGTTTGACAATTCTGAAATGTTCGATCATTGAGTTTGACAATTCTGAGATGATCGATCATTGAGTCTGACTATTCTGAGTTGATCAGACATTCTGTTTGACCAATCTGAGTTAATCAAACATTCAGTCCAACCATTTTGGTTTGATTGAAAATTGAGTTTGACAATTCTGAAATGTTCGATCATTGAGTTTGACTATTCTGAGTTGATCAAACATTCAGTATGACCATTCTGAATAAATCAAACATTGAGTCCAACCATTTTGGTTTGAATGAAAATTGAGTTTGACAATTCTGAAATGTTCGATCATTGAGTTTGACTATTCTGATTTGGTCAAACATTCAGTATGACCATTCTGAATTAATCAAACATTGAGTCCAACCATTTTGGTTTGAATGAAAATTGAGTTTGACAATTCTGAAATGTTCGATCATTGAGTTTGACTATTCTGAAATGTTCGATCATTGAGTTTGACTATTCTGATTTGGTCAAACATTTAGTATGACCATTCTGAGCTATTCAAACATTGAGTCCAACCATTTTGGTTTGAATGAAAATTGAGTTTGACAATTCGGAAATGTTCGATCATTGAGTTTGACTATTCTGATTTGGTCAAACATTCAGTATGACCATTCTGAATTAATCAAACATTGAGTCCAACCATTTTGGTTTGAATGAAAATTGAGTTTGACAATTCTGAAATGTTCGATCATTGAGTTTGACAATTCTGAAATGTTCGATCATTGAGTTTGACTATTCTGATTTGGTCAAACATTCAGTATGACCATTCTGAATTAATCAAACATTGAGTCCAACCATTTTGGTTTGAATGAAAATTGAGTTTGACAATTCTGAAATGTTCGATCATTGAGTTTGACAATTCTGAAATGTTCGATCATTGAGTTTGACTATTCTGATTTGGTCAAACATTTAGTATGACCATTCTGAGCTAATCAAACATGGAGTCCAACCATTTTGGTTTGAATGAAAATTGAGTTTGACAATTCTGAAATGTTCGATCATTGAGTTTGAATATTCTGAGTTGATCAAACATTCAGTATGACCATTCTGAATTAATCAAACATTGAGTCCAACCATTTTGGTTTGAATGAAAATTGAGTTTGACAATTCTGAAATGTTCGATCATTGAGTTTGACAATTCTGAGATGATCGATCATTGAGTCTGACTATTCTGAGTTGATCAGACATTCTGTTTGACCAATCTGAGTTAATCAAACATTCAGTCCAACCATTTTGGTTTGATTGAAAATTGAGTTTGACAATTCTGAAATGTTCGATCATTGAGTTTGACTATTCTGAGTTGATCAAACATTCAGTATGACAATTCTGAATAAATCAAACATTGAGTCCAACCATTTTGGTTTGAATGAAAATTGAGTTTGACAATTCTGAAATGTTCGATCATTGAGTTTGACTATTCTGAGTTGATCGATCATTGAGTCTGACTATTCTGAGTTGATCAGACATTCTGTTTGACCAATCTGAGTTAATCAAATATTCAGTCCAACCATTTTGGTTTGATTGAAAATTGAGTTTGACAATTCTGAAATGTTCGATCATTGAGTTTGACTATTCTGATTTGGTCAAACATTCAGTATGACCATTCTGAATTAATCAAACATTGAGTCCAACCATTTTGGTTTGAATGAAAATTGAGTTTGACAATTCTGAAATGTTCGATCATTGAGTTTGACAATTCTGAAATGTTCGATCATTGAGTTTGACTTTTCTGATTTGGTCAAACATTTAGTATGACCATTCTGAGCTAATCAAACATTGAGTCCAACCATTTTGGTTTGAATGAAAATTGAGTTTGACAATTCTGAAATGTTCGATCATTGAGTTTGACTATTCTGATTTGGTCAAACATTCAGTATGACCATTCTGAATTAATCAAACATTGAGTCCAACCATTTTGGTTTGAATGAAAATTGAGTTTGACAATTCTGAAATGTTCGATCATTGAGTTTGACTTTTCTGATTTGGTCAAACATTTAGTATGACCATTCTGAGCTAATCAAACATTGAGTCCAACCATTTTGGTTTGAATGAAAATTGAGTTTGACAATTCTGAAATGTTCGATCATTGAGTTTGACTATTCTGATTTGGTCAAACATTCAGTATGACCATTCTGAATTAATCAAACATTGAGTCCAACCATTTTGGTTTGAATGAAAATTGAGTTTGACAATTCTGAAATGTTCGATCATTGAGTTTGACAATTCTGAAATGTTCGATCATTGAGTTTGACTATTCTGATTTGGTCAAACATTTAGTATGACCATTCTGAGCTATTCAAACATTGAGTCCAACCGTTTTGGTTTGAATGAAAATTGAGTTTGACAATTCTGAAATGTTCGATCATTGAGTTTGACTATTCTGATTTGGTCAAACATTCAGTATGACCATTCTGAATTAATCAAACATTGAGTCCAACCATTTTGGTTTGAATGAAAATTGAGTTTGACAATTCTGAAATGTTCGATCATTGAGTTTGACAATTCTGAAATGTTCGATCATTGAGTTTGACTATTCTGATTTGGTCAAACATTCAGTATGACCATTCTGAATTAATCAAACATTGAGTCCAACCATTTTGGTTTGAATGAAAATTGAGTTTGACAATTCTGAAATGTTCGATCATTGAGTTTGAATATTCTGAGTTGATCAAACATTCAGTATGACCATTCTGAATTAATCAAACATTGAGTCCAACCATTTTGGTTTGAATGAAAATTGAGTTTGACAATTCTGAAATGTTCGATCATTGAGTTTGACAATTCTGAGATGATCGATCATTGAGTCTGACTATTCTGAGTTGATCAGACATTCTGTTTGACCAATCTGAGTTAATCAAACATTCAGTCCAACCATTTTGGTTTGATTGAAAATTGAGTTTGACAATTCTGAAATGTTCGATCATTGAGTTTGACTATTCTGAGTTGATCAAACATTCAGTATGACCATTCTGAATAAATCAAACATTGAGTCCAACCATTTTGGTTTGAATGAAAATTGAGTTTGACAATTCTGAAATGTTCGATCATTGAGTTTGACTATTCTGATTTGGTCAAACATTCAGTATGACCATTCTGAATTAATCAAACATTGAGTCCAACCATTTTGGTTTGAATGAAAATTGAGTTTGACAATTCTGAAATGTTCGATCATTGAGTTTGACTATTCTGAAATGTTCGATCATTGAGTTTGACTATTCTGATTTGGTCAAACATTTAGTATGACCATTCTGAGCTATTCAAACATTGAGTCCAACCATTTTGGTTTGAATGAAAATTGAGTTTGACAATTCGGAAATGTTCGATCATTGAGTTTGACTATTCTGATTTGGTCAAACATTCAGTATGACCATTCTGAATTAATCAAACATTGAGTCCAACCATTTTGGTTTGAATGAAAATTGAGTTTGACAATTCTGAAATGTTCGATCATTGAGTTTGACAATTCTGAAATGTTCGATCATTGAGTTTGACTATTCTGATTTGGTCAAACATTCAGTATGACCATTCTGAATTAATCAAACATTGAGTCCAACCATTTTGGTTTGAATGAAAATTGAGTTTGACAATTCTGAAATGTTCGATCATTGAGTTTGACAATTCTGAAATGTTCGATCATTGAGTTTGACTATTCTGATTTGGTCAAACATTTAGTATGACCATTCTGAGCTAATCAAACATGGAGTCCAACCATTTTGGTTTGAATGAAAATTGAGTTTGACAATTCTGAAATGTTCGATCATTGAGTTTGAATATTCTGAGTTGATCAAACATTCAGTATGACCATTCTGAATTAATCAAACATTGAGTCCAACCATTTTGGTTTGAATGAAAATTGAGTTTGACAATTCTGAAATGTTCGATCATTGAGTTTGACAATTCTGAGATGATCGATCATTGAGTCTGACTATTCTGAGTTGATCAGACATTCTGTTTGACCAATCTAAGTTAATCAAACATTCAGTCCAACCATTTTGGTTTGATTGAAAATTGAGTTTTACAATTCTGAAATGTTTTCGATCATTGAGTTTGACTATTCTGAGTTGATCAAACATTCAGTATGACCATTCTGAATAAATCAAACATTGAGTCCAACCATTTTGGTTTGAATGAAAATTGAGTTTGACAATTCTGAAATGTTCGATCACTGAGTTTGACAATTCTGAGATGATCGATCATTGAGTCTGACTATTCTGAGTTGATCAGACATTCTGTTTGACCAATCTGAGTTAATCAAATATTCAGTCCAACCATTTTGGTTTGATTGAAAATTGAGTTTGACAATTCTGAAATGTTCGATCATTGAGTTTGACTATTCTGATTTGGTCAAACATTCAGTATGACCATTCTGAATTAATCAAACATTGAGTCCAACCATTTTGGTTTGAATGAAAATTGAGTTTGACAATTCTGAAATGTTCGATCATTGAGTTTGACAATTCTGAAATGTTCGATCATTGAGTTTGACTTTTCTGATTTGGTCAAACATTTAGTATGACCATTCTGAGCTAATCAAACATTCAGTCCAACCATTTTGGTTTGAATGAAAATTGAGTTTGACAATTCTGAAATGTTCGATCATTGAGTTTGACTATTCTGATTTGGTCAAACATTCAGTATGACCATTCTGAATTAATCAAACATTGAGTCCAACCATTTTGGTTTGAATGAAAATTGAGTTTGACAATTCTGAAATGTTCGATCATTGAGTTTGACAATTCTGAAATGTTCGATCATTGAGTTTGACTATTCTGATTTGGTCAAACATTTAGTATGACCATTCTGAGCTATTCAAACATTGAGTCCAACCATTTTGGTTTGAATGAAAATTGAGTTTGACAATTCGGAAATGTTCGATCATTGAGTTTGACTATTCTGATTTGGTCAAACATTCAGTATGACCATTCTGAATTAATCAAACATTGAGTCCAACCATTTTGGTTTGAATGAAAATTGAGTTTGACAATTCTGAAATGTTCGATCATTGAGTTTGACAATTCTGAAATGTTCGATCATTGAGTTTGACTATTCTGATTTGGTCAAACATTTAGTATGACCATTCTGAGCTAATCAAACATGGAGTCCAACCATTTTGGTTTGAATGAAAATTGAGTTTGACAATTCTGAAATGTTCGATCATTGAGTTTGAATATTCTGAGTTGATCAAACATTCAGTATGACCATTCTGAATTAATCAAACATTGAGTCCAACCATTTTGGTTTGAATGAAAATTGAGTTTGACAATTCTGAAATGTTCGATCATTGAGTTTGACAATTCTGAGATGATCGATCATTGAGTCTGACTATTCTGATTTGGTCAAACATTTAGTATGACCATTCTGAGCTATTCAAACATTGAGTCCAACCATTTTGGTTTGAATGAAAATTGAGTTTGACAATTCGGAAATGTTCGATCATTGAGTTTGACTATTCTGATTTGGTCAAACATTCAGTATGACCATTCTGAATTAATCAAACATTGAGTCCAACCATTTTGGTTTGAATGAAAATTGAGTTTGACAATTCTGAAATGTTCGATCATTGAGTTTGACAATTCTGAAATGTTCGATCATTGAGTTTGACTATTCTGATTTGGTCAAACATTCAGTATGACCATTCTGAATTAATCAAACATTGAGTCCAACCATTTTGGTTTGAATGAAAATTGAGTTTGACAATTCTGAAATGTTCGATCATTGAGTTTGACAATTCTGAAATGTTCGATCATTGAGTTTGACTATTCTGATTTGGTCAAACATTTAGTATGACCATTCTGAGCTAATCAAACATGGAGTCCAACCATTTTGGTTTGAATGAAAATTGAGTTTGACAATTCTGAAATGTTCGATCATTGAGTTTGAATATTCTGAGTTGATCAAACATTCAGTATGACCATTCTGAATTAATCAAACATTGAGTCCAACCATTTTGGTTTGAATGAAAATTGAGTTTGACAATTCTGAAATGTTCGATCATTGAGTTTGACAATTCTGAGATGATCGATCATTGAGTCTGACTATTCTGAGTTGATCAGACATTCTGTTTGACCAATCTAAGTTAATCAAACATTCAGTCCAACCATTTTGGTTTGATTGAAAATTGAGTTTTACAATTCTGAAATGTTTTCGATCATTGAGTTTGACTATTCTGAGTTGATCAAACATTCAGTATGACCATTCTGAATAAATCAAACATTGAGTCCAACCATTTTGGTTTGAATGAAAATTGAGTTTGACAATTCTGAAATGTTCGATCACTGAGTTTGACAATTCTGAGATGATCGATCATTGAGTCTGACTATTCTGAGTTGATCAGACATTCTGTTTGACCAATCTGAGTTAATCAAATATTCAGTCCAACCATTTTGGTTTGATTGAAAATTGAGTTTGACAATTCTGAAATGTTCGATCATTGAGTTTGACTATTCTGATTTGGTCAAACATTCAGTATGACCATTCTGAATTAATCAAACATTGAGTCCAACCGTTTTGGTTTGAATGAAAATTGAGTTTGACAATTCTGAAATGTTCGATCATTGAGTTTGACAATTCTGAAATGTTCGATCATTGAGTTTGACTTTTCTGATTTGGTCAAACATTTAGTATGACCATTCTGAGCTAATCAAACATTCAGTCCAACCATTTTGGTTTGAATGAAAATTGAGTTTGACAATTCTGAAATGTTCGATCATTGAGTTTGACTATTCTGATTTGGTCAAACATTCAGTATGACCATTCTGAATTAATCAAACATTGAGTCCAACCATTTTGGTTTGAATGAAAATTGAGTTTGACAATTCTGAAATGTTCGATCATTGAGTTTGACAATTCTGAAATGTTCGATCATTGAGTTTGACTATTCTGATTTGGTCAAACATTTAGTATGACCATTCTGAGCTATTCAAACATTGAGTCCAACCATTTTGGTTTGAATGAAAATTGAGTTTGACAATTCGGAAATGTTCGATCATTGAGTTTGACTATTCTGATTTGGTCAAACATTCAGTATGACCATTCTGAATTAATCAAACATTGAGTCCAACCATTTTGGTTTGAATGAAAATTGAGTTTGACAATTCTGAAATGTTCGATCATTGAGTTTGACAATTCTGAAATGTTCGATCATTGAGTTTGACTATTCTGATTTGGTCAAACATTTAGTATGACCATTCTGAGCTAATCAAACATGGAGTCCAACCATTTTGGTTTGAATGAAAATTGAGTTTGACAATTCTGAAATGTTCGATCATTGAGTTTGAATATTCTGAGTTGATCAAACATTCAGTATGACCATTCTGAATTAATCAAACATTGAGTCCAACCATTTTGGTTTGAATGAAAATTGAGTTTGACAATTCTGAAATGTTCGATCATTGAGTTTGACAATTCTGAGATGATCGATCATTGAGTCTGACTATTCTGAGTTGATCAGACATTCTGTTTGACCAATCTGAGTTAATCAAACATTCAGTCCAACCATTTTGGTTTGATTGAAAATTGAGTTTGACAATTCTGAAATGTTCGATCATTGAGTTTGACTATTCTGAGTTGATCAAACATTCAGTATGACCATTCTGAATAAATCAAACATTGAGTCCAACCATTTTGGTTTGAATGAAAATTGAGTTTGACAATTCTGAAATGTTCGATCATTGAGTTTGACAATTCTGAGATGATCGATCATTGAGTCTGACTATTCTGAGTTGATCAGACATTCTGTTTGACCAATCTGAGTTAATCAAATATTCAGTCCAACCATTTTGGTTTGATTGAAAATTGAGTTTGACAATTCTGAAATGTTCGATCATTGAGTTTGACTATTCTGATTTGGTCAAACATTCAGTATGACCATTCTGAATTAATCAAACATTGAGTCCAACCATTTTGGTTTGAATGAAAATTGAGTTTGACAATTCTGAAATGTTCGATCATTGAGTTTGACAATTCTGAAATGTTCGATCATTGAGTTTGACTTTTCTGATTTGGTCAAACATTTAGTATGACCATTCTGAGCTAATCAAACATTGAGTCCAACCATTTTGGTTTGAATGAAAATTGAGTTTGACAATTCTGAAATGTTCGATCATTGAGTTTGAATATTCTGATTTGATCAAACATTCAGTATGACCATTCTGACTTAATCAAACATTGAGTCCAACCATTTTGGTTTGAATGAAAATTGAGTTTGACAATTCTGAAATGTTCGATCATTGAGTTTGACAATTCTGAGATGATCGATCATTGAGTCTGACTATTCTGAGTTGATCAGACATTCTGTTTGACCAATCTGAGTTAATCAAACATTGAGTCCAACCATTTTGGTTTGAATGAAAATTGAGTTTGACAATTCTGAAATGTTCGATCATTGAGTTTGAATATTCTGATTTGGTCAAACATTCAGTATGACCATTCTGAATTAATCAAACATTGAGTCCAACCATTTTGTTTTGAATGAAAATTGAGTTTGACAATTCTGAAATGTTCGATCATTGAGTTTGACAATTCTGAAATGTTCGATCATTGAGTTTGACTATTCTGATTTGGTCAAACATTTAGTATGACCATTCTGAGCTATTCAAACATTGAGTCCAACCATTTTGGTTTGATTGAAAATTGAGTTTGACAATTCTGAAATGTTCGATCATTGAGTTTGACTATTCTGATTTGGTCAAACATTTAGTATGACCATTCTGAGCTAATCAAACATGGAGTCCAACCATTTTGGTTTGAATGAAAATTGAGTTTGACAATTCTGAAATGTTCGATCATTGAGTTTGACTATTCTGAGTTGATCAAACATTCAGTATGACCATTCTGAATTAATCAAACATTGAGTCCAACCATTTTGGTTTGAATGAAAATTGAGTTTGACAATTCTGAAATGTTCGATCATTGAGTTTGACAATTCTGAGATGATCGATCATTGAGTCTGACTATTCTGAGTTGATCAGACATTCTGTTTGACCAATCTGAGTTAATCAAACATTCAGTCCAACCATTTTGGTTTGATTGAAAATTGAGTTTGACAATTCTGAAATGTTCGATCATTGAGTTTGACTATTCTGAGTTGATCAAACATTCAGTATGACCATTCTGAATAAATCAAACATTGAGTCCAACCATTTTGGTTTGAATGAAAATTGAGTTTGACAATTCTGAAATGTTCGATCACTGAGTTTGACAATTCTGAGATGATCGATCATTGAGTCTGACTATTCTGAGTTGATCAGACATTCTGTTTGACCAATCTGAGTTAATCAAATATTCAGTCCAACCATTTTGGTTTGATTGAAAATTGAGTTTGACAATTCTGAAATGTTCGATCATTGAGTTTGACTATTCTGATTTGGTCAAACATTCAGTATGACCATTCTGAATTAATCAAACATTGAGTCCAACCATTTTGGTTTGAATGAAAATTGAGTTTGACAATTCTGAAATGTTCGATCATTGAGTTTGACAATTCTGAAATGTTCGATCATTGAGTTTGACTTTTCTGATTTGGTCAAACATTTAGTATGACCATTCTGAGCTAATCAAACATTCAGCCCAACCATTTTGGTTTGAATGAAAATTGAGTTTGACAATTCTGAAATGTTCGATCATTGAGTTTGACTATTCTGATTTGGTCAAACATTCAGTATGACCATTCTGAATTAATCAAACATTGAGTCCAACCATTTTGGTTTGAATGAAAATTGAGTTTGACAATTCTGAAATGTTCGATCATTGAGTTTGACAATTCTGAAATGTTCGATCATTGAGTTTGACTTTTCTGATTTGGTCAAACATTTAGTATGACCATTCTGAGCTAATCAAACATGGAGTCCAACCATTTTGGTTTGAATGAAAATTGAGTTTGACAATTCTGAAATGTTCGATCATTGAGTTTGAATATTCTGAGTTGATCAAACATTCAGTATGACCATTCTGAATTAATCAAACATTGAGTCCAACCATTTTGGTTTGAATGAAAATTGAGTTTGACAATTCTGAAATGTTCGATCATTGAGTTTGACAATTCTGAGATGATCGATCATTGAGTCTGACTATTCTGAGTTGATCAGACATTCTGTTTGACCAATCTGAGTTAATCAAACATTCAGTCCAACCATTTTGGTTTGATTGAAAATTGAGTTTGACAATTCTGAAATGTTCGATCATTGAGTTTGACTATTCTGAGTTGATCAAACATTCAGTATGACCATTCTGAATAAATCAAACATTGAGTCCAACCATTTTGGTTTGAATGAAAATTGAGTTTGACAATTCTGAAATGTTCGATCATTGAGTTTGACTATTCTGATTTGGTCAAACATTCAGTATGACCATTCTGAATTAATCAAACATTGAGTCCAACCATTTTGGTTTGAATGAAAATTGAGTTTGACAATTCTGAAATGTTCGATCATTGAGTTTGACAATTCTGAGATGATCGATCATTGAGTCTGACTATTCTGAGTTGATCAGACATTCTGTTTGACCAATCTGAGTTAATCAAACATTCAGTCCAACCATTTTGGTTTGATTGAAAATTGAGTTTGACAATTCTGAAATGTTCGATCATTGAGTTTGACTATTCTGAGTTGATCAAACATTCAGTATGACCATTCTGAATAAATCAAACATTGAGTCCAACCATTTTGGTTTGAATGAAAATTGAGTTTGACAATTCTGAAATGTTCGATCACTGAGTTTGACAATTCTGAGATGATCGATCATTGAGTCTGACTATTCTGAGTTGATCAGACATTCTGTTTGACCAATCTGAGTTAATCAAATATTCAGTCCAACCATTTTGGTTTGATTGAAAATTGAGTTTGACAATTCTGAAATGTTCGATCATTGAGTTTGACTATTCTGATTTGGTCAAACATTCAGTATGACCATTCTGAATTAATCAAACATTGAGTCCAACCATTTTGGTTTGAATGAAAATTGGGTTTGACAATTCTGAAATGTTCGATCATTGAGTTTGACAATTCTGAAATGTTCGATCATTGAGTTTGACTTTTCTGATTTGGTCAAACATTTAGTATGACCATTCTGAGCTAATCAAACATTCAGTCCAACCATTTTGGTTTGAATGAAAATTGAGTTTGACAATTCTGAAATGTTCGATCATTGAGTTTGACTATTCTGATTTGGTCAAACATTCAGTATGACCATTCTGAATTAATCAAACATTGAGTCCAACCATTTTGGTTTGAATGAAAATTGAGTTTGACAATTCTGAAATGTTCGATCATTGAGTTTGACAATTCTGAAATGTTCGATCATTGAGTTTGACTATTCTGATTTGGTCAAACATTTAGTATGACCATTCTGAGCTATTCAAACATTGAGTCCAACCATTTTGGTTTGAATGAAAATTGAGTTTGACAATTCGGAAATGTTCGATCATTGAGTTTGACTATTCTGATTTGGTCAAACATTCAGTATGACCATTCTGAATTAATCAAACATTGAGTCCAACCATTTTGGTTTGAATGAAAATTGAGTTTGACAATTCTGAAATGTTCGATCATTGAGTTTGACAATTCTGAAATGTTCGATCATTGAGTTTGACTATTCTGATTTGGTCAAACATTTAGTATGACCATTCTGAGCTAATCAAACATGGAGTCCAACAATTTTGGTTTGAATGAAAATTGAGTTTGACAATTCTGAAATGTTCGATCATTGAGTTTGACTATTCTGAGTTGATCAAACATTCAGTATGACCATTCTGAATTAATCAAACATTGAGTCCAACCATTTTGGTTTGAATGAAAATTGAGTTTGACAATTCTGAAATGTTCGATCATTGAGTTTGACAATTCTGAGATGATCGATCATTGAGTCTGACTATTCTGAGTTGATCAGACATTCTGTTTGACCAATCTGAGTTAATCAAACATTCAGTCCAACCATTTTGGTTTGATTGAAAATTGAGTTTGACAATTCTGAAATGTTCGATCATTGAGTTTGACTATTCTGAGTTGATCAAACATTCAGTATGACAATTCTGAATAAATCAAACATTGAGTCCAACCATTTTGGTTTGAATGAAAATTGAGTTTGACAATTCTGAAATGTTCGATCATTGAGTTTGACTATTCTGAGTTGATCGATCATTGAGTCTGACTATTCTGAGTTGATCAGACATTCTGTTTGACCAATCTGAGTTAATCAAATATTCAGTCCAACCATTTTGGTTTGATTGAAAATTGAGTTTGACAATTCTGAAATGTTCGATCATTGAGTTTGACTATTCTGATTTGGTCAAACATTCAGTATGACCATTCTGAATTAATCAAACATTGAGTCCAACCATTTTGGTTTGAATGAAAATTGAGTTTGACAATTCTGAAATGTTCGATCATTGAGTTTGACAATTCTGAAATGTTCGATCATTGAGTTTGACTTTTCTGATTTGGTCAAACATTTAGTATGACCATTCTGAGCTAATCAAACATTGAGTCCAACCATTTTGGTTTGAATGAAAATTGAGTTTGACAATTCTGAAATGTTCGATCATTGAGTTTGACTATTCTGATTTGGTCAAACATTCAGTATGACCATTCTGAATTAATCAAACATTGAGTCCAACCATTTTGGTTTGAATGAAAATTGAGTTTGACAATTCTGAAATGTTCGATCATTGAGTTTGACAATTCTGAAATGTTCGATCATTGAGTTTGACTTTTCTGATTTGGTCAAACATTTAGTATGACCATTCTGAGCTAATCAAACATTGAGTCCAACCATTTTGGTTTGAATGAAAATTGAGTTTGACAATTCTGAAATGTTCGATCATTGAGTTTGACTATTCTGATTTGGTCAAACATTCAGTATGACCATTCTGAATTAATCAAACATTGAGTCCAACCATTTTGGTTTGAATGAAAATTGAGTTTGACAATTCTGAAATGTTCGATCATTGAGTTTGACAATTCTGAAATGTTCGATCATTGAGTTTGACTATTCTGATTTGGTCAAACATTTAGTATGACCATTCTGAGCTATTCAAACATTGAGTCCAACCGTTTTGGTTTGAATGAAAATTGAGTTTGACAATTCTGAAATGTTCGATCATTGAGTTTGACTATTCTGATTTGGTCAAACATTCAGTATGACCATTCTGAATTAATCAAACATTGAGTCCAACCATTTTGGTTTGAATGAAAATTGAGTTTGACAATTCTGAAATGTTCGATCATTGAGTTTGACAATTCTGAAATGTTCGATCATTGAGTTTGACTATTCTGATTTGGTCAAACATTTAGTATGACCATTCTGAGCTAATCAAACATGGAGTCCAACCATTTTGGTTTGAATGAAAATTGAGTTTGACAATTCTGAAATGTTCGATCATTGAGTTTGAATATTCTGAGTTGATCAAACATTCAGTATGACCATTCTGAATTAATCAAACATTGAGTCCAACCATTTTGGTTTGAATGAAAATTGAGTTTGACAATTCTGAAATGTTCGATCATTGAGTTTGACAATTCTGAGATGATCGATCATTGAGTCTGACTATTCTGAGTTGATCAGACATTCTGTTTGACCAATCTGAGTTAATCAAACATTCAGTCCAACCATTTTGGTTTGATTGAAAATTGAGTTTGACAATTCTGAAATGTTCGATCATTGAGTTTGACTATTCTGAGTTGATCAAACATTCAGTATGACCATTCTGAATAAATCAAACATTGAGTCCAACCATTTTGGTTTGAATGAAAATTGAGTTTGACAATTCTGAAATGTTCGATCATTGAGTTTGACTATTCTGATTTGGTCAAACATTCAGTATGACCATTCTGAATTAATCAAACATTGAGTCCAACCATTTTGGTTTGAATGAAAATTGAGTTTGACAATTCTGAAATGTTCGATCATTGAGTTTGACTATTCTGAAATGTTCGATCATTGAGTTTGACTATTCTGATTTGGTCAAACATTCAGTATGACCATTCTGAGCTATTCAAACATTGAGTCCAACCATTTTGGTTTGAATGAAAATTGAGTTTGACAATTCGGAAATGTTCGATCATTGAGTTTGACTATTCTGATTTGGTCAAACATTCGGTATGACCATTCTGAATTAATCAAACATTGAGTCCAACCATTTTGGTTTGAATGAAAATTGAGTTTGACAATTCTGAAATGTTCGATCATTGAGTTTGACAATTCTGAAATGTTCGATCATTGAGTTTGACTATTCTGATTTGGTCAAACATTCAGTATGACCATTCTGAATTAATCAAACATTGAGTCCAACCATTTTGGTTTGAATGAAAATTGTGTTTGACAATTCTGAAATGTTCGATCATTGAGTTTGACAATTCTGAAATGTTCGATCATTGAGTTTGACTATTCTGATTTGGTCAAACATTTAGTATGACCATTCTGAGCTAATCAAACATGGAGTCCAACCATTTTGGTTTGAATGAAAATTGAGTTTGACAATTCTGAAATGTTCGATCATTGAGTTTGAATATTCTGAGTTGATCAAACATTCAGTATGACCATTCTGAATTAATCAAACATTGAGTCCAACCATTTTGGTTTGAATGAAAATTGAGTTTGACAATTCTGAAATGTTCGATCATTGAGTTTGACAATTCTGAGATGATCGATCATTGAGTCTGACTATTCTGAGTTGATCAGACATTCTGTTTGACCAATCTGAGTTAATCAAACATTCAGTCCAACCATTTTGGTTTGATTGAAAATTGAGTTTGACAATTCTGAAATGTTCGATCATTGAGTTTGACTATTCTGAGTTGATCAAACATTCAGTATGACCATTCTGAATAAATCAAACATTGAGTCCAACCATTTTGGTTTGAATGAAAATTGAGTTTGACAATTCTGAAATGTTCGATCACTGAGTTTGACAATTCTGAGATGATCGATCATTGAGTCTGACTATTCTGAGTTGATCAGACATTCTGTTTGACCAATCTGAGTTAATCAAATATTCAGTCCAACCATTTTGGTTTGATTGAAAATTGAGTTTGACAATTCTGAAATGTTCGATCATTGAGTTTGACTATTCTGATTTGGTCAAACATTCAGTATGACCATTCTGAATTAATCAAACATTGAGTCCAACCATTTTGGTTTGAATGAAAATTGAGTTTGACAATTCTGAAATGTTCGATCATTGAGTTTGACAATTCTGAAATGTTCGATCATTGAGTTTGACTTTTCTGATTTGGTCAAACATTTAGTATGACCATTCTGAGCTAATCAAACATTCAGTCCAACCATTTTGGTTTGAATGAAAATTGAGTTTGACAATTCTGAAATGTTCGATCATTGAGTTTGACTATTCTGATTTGGTCAAACATTCAGTATGACCATTCTGAATTAATCAAACATTGAGTCCAACCATTTTGGTTTGAATGAAAATTGAGTTTGACAATTCTGAAATGTTCGATCATTGAGTTTGACAATTCTGAAATGTTCGATCATTGAGTTTGACTATTCTGATTTGGTCAAACATTTAGTATGACCATTCTGAGCTATTCAAACATTGAGTCCAACCATTTTGGTTTGAATGAAAATTGAGTTTGACAATTCGGAAATGTTCGATCATTGAGTTTGACTATTCTGATTTGGTCAAACATTCAGTATGACCATTCTGAATTAATCAAACATTGAGTCCAACCATTTTGGTTTGAATGAAAATTGAGTTTGACAATTCTGAAATGTTCGATCATTGAGTTTGACAATTCTGAAATGTTCGATCATTGAGTTTGACTATTCTGATTTGGTCAAACATTTAGTATGACCATTCTGAGCTAATCAAACATGGAGTCCAACCATTTTGGTTTGAATGAAAATTGAGTTTGACAATTCTGAAATGTTCGATCATTGAGTTTGAATATTCTGAGTTGATCAAACATTCAGTATGACCATTCTGAATTAATCAAACATTGAGTCCAACCATTTTGGTTTGAATGAAAATTGAGTTTGACAATTCTGAAATGTTCGATCATTGAGTTTGACAATTCTGAGATGATCGATCATTGAGTCTGACTATTCTGAGTTGATCAGACATTCTGTTTGACCAATCTGAGTTAATCAAACATTCAGTCCAACCATTTTGGTTTGATTGAAAATTGAGTTTGACAATTCTGAAATGTTCGATCATTGAGTTTGACTATTCTGAGTTGATCAAACATTCAGTATGACCATTCTGAATAAATCAAACATTGAGTCCAACCATTTTGGTTTGAATGAAAATTGAGTTTGACAATTCTGAAATGTTCGATCATTGAGTTTGACAATTCTGAGATGATCGATCATTGAGTCTGACTATTCTGAGTTGATCAGACATTCTGTTTGACCAATCTGAGTTAATCAAATATTCAGTCCAACCATTTTGGTTTGATTGAAAATTGAGTTTGACAATTCTGAAATGTTCGATCATTGAGTTTGACTATTCTGATTTGGTCAAACATTCAGTATGACCATTCTGAATTAATCAAACATTGAGTCCAACCATTTTGGTTTGAATGAAAATTGAGTTTGACAATTCTGAAATGTTCGATCATTGAGTTTGACAATTCTGAAATGTTCGATCATTGAGTTTGACTTTTCTGATTTGGTCAAACATTTAGTATGACCATTCTGAGCTAATCAAACATTGAGTCCAACCATTTTGGTTTGAATGAAAATTGAGTTTGACAATTCTGAAATGTTCGATCATTGAGTTTGAATATTCTGATTTGATCAAACATTCAGTATGACCATTCTGACTTAATCAAACATTGAGTCCAACCATTTTGGTTTGAATGAAAATTGAGTTTGACAATTTTGAAATGTTCGATCATTGAGTTTGACAATTCTGAGATGATCGATCATTGAGTCTGACTATTCTGAGTTGATCAGACATTCTGTTTGACCAATCTGAGTTAATCAAACATTGAGTCCAACCATTTTGGTTTGAATGAAAATTGAGTTTGACAATTCTGAAATGTTCGATCATTGAGTTTGAATATTCTGATTTGGTCAAACATTCAGTATGACCATTCTGAATTAATCAAACATTGAGTCCAACCATTTTGGTTTGAATGAAAATTGAGTTTGACAATTCTGAAATGTTCGATCATTGAGTTTGACAATTCTGAAATGTTCGATCATTGAGTTTGACTATTCTGATTTGGTCAAACATTTAGTATGACCATTCTGAGCTATTCAAACATTGAGTCCAACCATTTTGGTTTGATTGAAAATTGAGTTTGACAATTCTGAAATGTTCGATCATTGAGTTTGACTATTCTGATTTGGTCAAACATTTAGTATGACCATTCTGAGCTAATCAAACATGGAGTCCAACCATTTTGGTTTGAATGAAAATTGAGTTTGACAATTCTGAAATGTTCGATCATTGAGTTTGAATATTCTGAGTTGATCAAACATTCAGTATGACCATTCTGAATTAATCAAACATTGAGTCCAACCATTTTGGTTTGAATGAAAATTGAGTTTGACAATTCTGAAATGTTCGATCATTGAGTTTGACAATTCTGAGATGATCGATCATTGAGTCTGACTATTCTGAGTTGATCAGACATTCTGTTTGACCAATCTGAGTTAATCAAACATTCAGTCCAACCATTTTGGTTTGATTGAAAATTGAGTTTGACAATTCTGAAATGTTCGATCATTGAGTTTGACTATTCTGAGTTGATCAAACATTCAGTATGACCATTCTGAATAAATCAAACATTGAGTCCAACCATTTTGGTTTGAATGAAAATTGAGTTTGACAATTCTGAAATGTTCGATCACTGAGTTTGACAATTCTGAGATGATCGATCATTGAGTCTGACTATTCTGAGTTGATCAGACATTCTGTTTGACCAATCTGAGTTAATCAAATATTCAGTCCAACCATTTTGGTTTGATTGAAAATTGAGTTTGACAATTCTGAAATGTTCGATCATTGAGTTTGACTATTCTGATTTGGTCAAACATTCAGTATGACCATTCTGAATTAATCAAACATTGAGTCCAACCATTTTGGTTTGAATGAAAATTGAGTTTGACAATTCTGAAATGTTCGATCATTGAGTTTGACAATTCTGAAATGTTCGATCATTGAGTTTGACTTTTCTGATTTGGTCAAACATTTAGTATGACCATTCTGAGCTAATCAAACATTCAGTCCAACCATTTTGGTTTGAATGAAAATTGAGTTTGACAATTCTGAAATGTTCGATCATTGAGTTTGACTATTCTGATTTGGTCAAACATTCAGTATGACCATTCTGAATTAATCAAACATTGAGTCCAACCATTTTGGTTTGAATGAAAATTGAGTTTGACAATTCTGAAATGTTCGATCATTGAGTTTGACAATTCTGAAATGTTCGATCATTGAGTTTGACTTTTCTGATTTGGTCAAACATTTAGTATGACCATTCTGAGCTAATCAAACATGGAGTCCAACCATTTTGGTTTGATTGAAAATTGAGTTTGACAATTCTGAAATGTTCGATCATTGAGTTTGAATATTCTGATTTGATCAAACATTCAGTATGACCATTCTGAATTAATCAAACATTGAGTCCAACCATTTTGGTTTGAATGAAAATTGAGTTTGACAATTCTGAAATGTTCGATCATTGAGTTTGACAATTCTGAGATGATCGATCATTGAGTCTGACTATTCTGAGTTGATCAGACATTCTGTTTGACCAATCTGAGTTAATCAAACATTCAGTCCAACCATTTTGGTTTGATTGAAAATTGAGTTTGACAATTCTGAAATGTTCGATCATTGAGTTTGACTATTCTGAGTTGATCAAACATTCAGTATGACCATTCTGAATAAATCAAACATTGAGTCCAACCATTTTGGTTTGAATGAAAATTGAGTTTGACAATTCTGAAATGTTCGATCATTGAGTTTGACAATTCTGAGATGATCGATCATTGAGTCTGACTATTCTGAGTTGATCAGACATTCTGTTTGACCAATCTGAGTTAATCAAATATTCAGTCCAACCATTTTGGTTTGATTGAAAATTGAGTTTGACAATTCTGAAATGTTCGATCATTGAGTTTGACTATTCTGATTTGGTCAAACATTCAGTATGACCATTCTGAATTAATCAAACATTGAGTCCAACCATTTTGGTTTGAATGAAAATTGAGTTTGACAATTCTGAAATGTTCGATCATTGAGTTTGACAATTCTGAAATGTTCGATCATTGAGTTTGACTTTTCTGATTTGGTCAAACATTTAGTATGACCATTCTGAGCTAATCAAACATTGAGTCCAACCATTTTGGTTTGAATGAAAATTGAGTTTGACAATTCTGAAATGTTCGATCATTGAGTTTGAATATTCTGATTTGATCAAACATTCAGTATGACCATTCTGACTTAATCAAACATTGAGTCCAACCATTTTGGTTTGAATGAAAATTGAGTTTGACAATTCTGAAATGTTCGATCATTGAGTTTGACAATTCTGAGATGATCGATCATTGAGTCTGACTATTCTGAGTTGATCAGACATTCTGTTTGACCAATCTGAGTTAATCAAACATTCAGTCCAACCATTTTGGTTTGATTGAAAATTGAGTTTGACAATTCTGAAATGTTCGATCATTGAGTTTGACTATTCTGATTTGGTCAAACATTCAGTATGACCATTCTGAATTAATCAAACATTGAGTCCAACCATTTTGGTTTGAATGAAAATTGAGTTTGACAATTCTGAAATGTTCGATCATTGAGTTTGACAATTCTGAAATGTTCGATCATTGAGTTTGACTATTCTGATTTGGTCAAACATTTAGTATGACCATTCTGAGCCAATCAAACATTGAGTCCAACCATTTTGGTTTGAATGAAAATTGAGTTTGACAATTCTGAAATGTTCGATCATTGAGTTTGACTATTCTGATTTGGTCAAACCTTTAGTATGACCATTCTGAGCTATTCAAACATTGAGTCCAACCATTTTGGTTTGAATGAAAATTGAGTTTGACAATTCGGAAATGTTCGATCATTGAGTTTGACTATTCTGATTTGGTCAAACATTCAGTATGACCATTCTGAATTAATCAAACATTGAGTCCAACCATTTTGGTTTGAATGAAAATTGAGTTTGACAATTCTGAAATGTTCGATCATTGAGTTTGACTATTCTGATTTGGTCAAACATTTAGTATGACCATTCTGAGCTAATCAAACATTGAGTCCAACCATTTTGGTTTGAATCAAAAATTGAGTTTGACAATTCTGAAATGTTCGATCATTGAGTTTGACAATTCTGAGATGATCGATCATTGAGACTGACTATTCTGAGTTGATCAGACATTCTGTTTGACCAATCTGAGTTAATCAAACATTCAGTCCAACCATTTTGGTTTGATTGAAAATTGAGTTTGACAATTCTGAAATGTTCGATCATTGAGTTTGACTATTCTGATTTGGTCAAACATTCAGTATGACCATTCTGAATTAATCAAACATTGAGTCCAACCATTTTGGTTTGAATGAAAATTGAGTTTGACAATTCTGAAATGTTCGATCATTGAGTTTGACAATTCTGAGATGATCGATCATTGAGTCTGACTTTTCTGAGTTGATCAAACATTCAGTATGACCATTCTGAGATAATCATACATTGAGTCCAACCATTTTGGTTTGATTGAAAATTGAGTTTGACAATTCTGAAATGTTCGATCATTGAGTTTTACTATTCTGAGTTGATCAAACATTCAGTATGACCATTCTGAATTAATCAAACATTGAGTCCAACCATTTTGGTTTGAATGAAAATTGAGTTTGACAATTCTGAAATGTTCGATCATTGAGTTTGACAATTCTGAGATGATCGATCATTGAGTCTGACTATTCTGAGTTGATCAGACATTCTGTTTGACCAATCTGAGTTAATCAAACATTCAGCCCAACCATTTTGGTTTGATTGAAAATTGAGTTTGACAATTCTGAAATGTTCGATCATTGAGTTTGACTATTCTGATTTGGTCAAACATTCAGTATGACCATTCTGAATTAATCAAACATTGAGTCCAACCATTTTGGTTTGAATGAAAATTGAGTTTGACAATTCTGAAATGTTCGATCATTGAGTTTGACTATTCTGATTTGGTCAAACATTCAGTATGACCATTCTGAATTAATCAAACATTGAGTCCAACCATTTTGGTTTGAATGAAAATTGAGATTGACAATTCTGAAATGTTCGATCATTGAGTTTGACAATTCTGAAATGTTCGGTCATTGAGTTTGACTTTTCTGATTTGGTCAAACATTTAGTATGACCATTCTGAGCTAATCAAACATTGAGTCCAACCATTTTGGTTTGAATGAAAATTGAGTTTGACAATTCTGAAATGTTCGATCATTGAGTTTGACTATTCTGAGTTGATCAAACATTCAGTATGACCATTCTGAATTAATCAAACATTGAGTCCAACCATTTTGGCTTGAATGAAAATTGAGTTTGACAATTCTGAAATGTTCGATCATTGAGTTTGACAATTCTGAGATGATCGATCATTGAGTCTGACTATTCTTAGTTGATCAAACATTCAGTATGACCATTCTGAGATAATCATACTTTGAGTCCAACCATTTTGGTTTGATTGAAAATTGAGTTTGACAATTCTGAAATGTTCGATCATTGAGTTTGACTATTCTGATTTGGTCAAACATTCAGTATGACCATTCTGAATTAATCAAACATTGAGTCCAACCATTTTGGTTTGAATGAAAATTGAGTTTGACAATTCTGAAATGTTCGATCATTGAGTTTGACAATTCTGAAATGTTCGATCATTGAGTTTGACTTTTCTGATTTGGTCAAACATTTAGTATGACCATTCTGAGCTAATCAAACATTGAGTCCAACCATTTTGGTTTGAATGAAAATTGAGTTTGACAATTCTGAAATGTTCGATCATTGAGTTTGAATATTCTGAGTTGATCAAACATTCAGTATGACCATTCTGAATTAATCAAACATTGAGTCCAACCATTTTGGTTTGAATGAAAATTGAGTTTGACAATTCTGAAATGTTCGATCATTGAGTTTGACAATTCTGAGATGATCGATCATTGAGTCTGACTATTCTGAGTTGATCAGACATTCTGTTTGACCAATCTGAGTTAATCAAACATTGAGTCCAACCATTTTGGTTTGATTGAAAATTGAGTTTGACAATTCTGAAATGTTCGATCTTTGAGTTTGACTATTCTGATTTGGTCAAACATTCAGTATGACCATTCTGAATTAATCAAACATTGAGTCCAACCATTTTGGTTTGAATGAAAATTGAGTTTGACAATTCTGAAATGTTCGATCATTGAGTTTGACAATTCTGAAATGTTCGATCATTGAGTTTGACTATTCTGATTTGGTCAAACATTTAGTATGACCATTCTGAGCTAATCAAACATTGAGTCCAACCATTTTGGTTTGAATGAAAATTGAGTTTGACAATTCTGAAATGTTCGATCATTGAGTTTGACTATTCTGAGTTGATCAAACATTCAGTATGACCATTCTGAATTAATCAAACATTGAGTCCAACCATTTTGGTTTGAATGAAAATTGAGTTTGACGATTCTAAAATGTTCGATCATTGAGTTTGACAATTCTGAGATGATCGATCATTGAGTCTGACTATTCTGAGTTGATCAGACATTCTGTTTGACCAATCTGAGTTAATCAAACATTGAGTCCAACCATTTTGGTTTGATTGAAAATTGAGTTTGACAATTCTGAAATGTTCGATCATTGAGTTTGACTATTCTGATTTGGTCAAACATTCAGTATGACCATTCTGAATTAATCAAACATTGAGTCCAACCATTTTGGTTTGAATGAAAATTGAGTTTGACAATTCTGAAATGTTCGATCATTGAGTTTGACAATTCTGAAATGTTCGATCATTGAGTTTGACTATTCTGATTTGGTCAAACATTTAGTATGACCATTCTGAGCTAATCAAACATTGAGTCCAACCATTTTGGTTTGAATGAAAATTGAGTTTGACAATTCTGAAATGTTCGATCATTGAGTTTGACTATTCTGAGTTGATCAAACATTCAGTATGACCATTCTGAATTAATCAAACATTGAGTCCAACCATTTTGGCTTGAATGAAAATGGAGTTTGACAATTCTGAAATGTTCGATCATTGAGTTTGACAATTCTGAGATGATCGATCATTGAGTCTGACTATTCTGAGCTGATCAAACATTCAGTATGACCATTCTGAGATAATCATACTTTGAGTCCAACCATTTTGGTTTGATTGAAAATTGAGTTTGACAATTCTGAAATGTTCGATCATTGAGTTTGACTATTCTGAGTTGATCAAACATTCAGTATGACCATTCTGAATAAATCAAACATTGAGTCCAACCATTTTGGTTTGAATGAAAATTGAGTTTGACAATTCTGAAATGTTCGATCATTGAGTTTGACAATTCTGAAATGTTCGATCATTGAGTCTGACTATTCTGAGTTGATCAGACATTCTGTTTGACCAATCTGAGTTAATCAAACATTGAGTCCAACCATTTTGGTTTGATTGAAAATTGAGTTTGACAATTCTGAAATGTTCGATCATTGAGTTTGACTATTCTGATTTGGTCAAACATTCAGTATGACCATTCTGAATTAATCAAACATTGAGTCCAACCATTTTGGTTTGAATGAAAATTGAGTTTGACAATTCTGAAATGTTCGATCATTGAGTTTGACAATTCTGAAATGTTCGATCATTGAGTTTGACTTTTCTGATTTGGTCAAACATTTAGTATGACCATTCTGAGCTAATCAAACATTGAGTCCAACCATTTTGGTTTGAATGAAAATTGAGTTTGACAATTCTGAAATGTTCGATCATTGAGTTTGAATATTCTGAGTTGATCAAACATTCAGTATGACCATTCTGAATTAATCAAACATTGAGTCCAACCATTTTGGTTTGAATGAAAATTGAGTTTGACAATTCTGAAATGTTCGATCATTGAGTTTGACAATTCTGAGATGATCGATCATTGAGTCTGACTATTCTGAGTTGATCAGACATTCTGTTTGACCAATCTGAGTTAATCAAACATTGAGTCCAACCATTTTGGTTTGATTGAAAATTGAGTTTGACAATTCTGAAATGTTCGATCTTTGAGTTTGACTATTCTGATTTGGTCAAACATTCAGTATGACCATTCTGAATTAATCAAACATTGAGTCCAACCATTTTGGTTTGAATGAAAATTGAGTTTGACAATTCTGAAATGTTCGATCATTGAGTTTGACAATTCTGAAATGTTCGATCATTGAGTTTGACTATTCTGATTTGGTCAAACATTTAGTATGACCATTCTGAGCTAATCAAACATTGAGTCCAACCATTTTGGTTTGAATGAAAATTGAGTTTGACAATTCTGAAATGTTCGATCATTGAGTTTGACTATTCTGAGTTGATCAAACATTCAGTATGACCATTCTGAATTAATCAAACATTGAGTCCAACCATTTTGGTTTGAATGAAAATTGAGTTTGACGATTCTAAAATGTTCGATCATTGAGTTTGACAATTCTGAGATGATCGATCATTGAGTCTGACTATTCTGAGTTGATCAGACATTCTGTTTGACCAATCTGAGTTAATCAAACATTGAGTCCAACCATTTTGGTTTGATTGAAAATTGAGTTTGACAATTCTGAAATGTTCGATCATTGAGTTTGACTATTCTGATTTGGTCAAACATTCAGTATGACCATTCTGAATTAATCAAACATTGAGTCCAACCATTTTGGTTTGAATGAAAATTGAGTTTGACAATTCTGAAATGTTCGATCATTGAGTTTGACAATTCTGAAATGTTCGATCATTGAGTTTGACTATTCTGATTTGGTCAAACATTTAGTATGACCATTCTGAGCTAATCAAACATTGAGTCCAACCATTTTGGTTTGAATGAAAATTGAGTTTGACAATTCTGAAATGTTCGATCATTGAGTTTGACTATTCTGAGTTGATCAAACATTCAGTATGACCATTCTGAATTAATCAAACATTGAGTCCAACCATTTTGGCTTGAATGAAAATGGAGTTTGACAATTCTGAAATGTTCGATCATTGAGTTTGACAATTCTGAGATGATCGATCATTGAGTCTGACTATTCTGAGCTGATCAAACATTCAGTATGACCATTCTGAGATAATCATACTTTGAGTCCAACCATTTTGGTTTGATTGAAAATTGAGTTTGACAATTCTGAAATGTTCGATCATTGAGTTTGACTATTCTGAGTTGATCAAACATTCAGTATGACCATTCTGAATAAATCAAACATTGAGTCCAACCATTTTGGTTTGAATGAAAATTGAGTTTGACAATTCTGAAATGTTCGATCATTGAGTTTGACAATTCTGAGATGATCGATCATTGAGTCTGACTATTCTGAGTTGATCAGACATTCTGTTTGACCAATCTGAGTTAATCAAATATTCAGTCCAACCATTTTGGTTTGATTGAAAATTGAGTTTGACAATTCTGAAATGTTCGATCATTGAGTTTGACTATTCTGATTTGGTCAAACATTCAGTATGACCATTCTGAATTAATCAAACATTGAGTCCAACCATTTTGGTTTGAATGAAAATTGAGTTTGACAATTCTGAAATGTTCGATCATTGAGTTTGACAATTCTGAAATGTTCGATCATTGAGTTTGACTATTCTGATTTGGTCAAACATTTAGTATGACCATTCTGAGCTAATCAAACATGGAGTCCAACCATTTTGGTTTGAATGAAAATTGAGTTTGACAATTCTGAAATGTTCGATCATTGAGTTTGAATATTCTGAGTTGATCAAACATTCAGTATGACCATTCTGAATTAATCAAACATTGAGTCCAACCATTTTGGTTTGAATGAAAATTGAGTTTGACAATTCTGAAATGTTCGATCATTGAGTTTGACAATTCTGAGATGATCGATCATTGAGTCTGACTATTCTGAGTTGATCAGACATTCTGTTTGACCAATCTGAGTTAATCAAACATTCAGTCCAACCATTTTCGTTTGATTGAAAATTGAGTTTGACAATTCTGAAATGTTCGATCATTGAGTTTGACTATTCTGAGTTGATCAAACATTCAGTATGACCATTCTGAATAAATCAAACATTGAGTCCAACCATTTTGGTTTGAATGAAAATTGAGTTTGACAATTCTGAAATGTTCGATCATTGAGTTTGACTATTCTGATTTGGTCAAACATTCAGTATGACCATTCTGAATTAATCAAACATTGAGTCCAACCATTTTGGTTTGAATGAAAATTGAGTTTGACAATTCTGAAATGTTCGATCATTGAGTTTGACTATTCTGAAATGTTCGATCATTGAGTTTGACTATTCTGATTTGGTCAAACATTTAGTATGACCATTCTGAGCTATTCAAACATTGAGTCCAACCATTTTGGTTTGAATGAAAATTGAGTTTGACAATTCGGAAATGTTCGATCATTGAGTTTGACTATTCTGATTTGGTCAAACATTCAGTATGACCATTCTGAATTAATCAAACATTGAGTCCAACCATTTTGGTTTGAATGAAAATTGAGTTTGACAATTCTGAAATGTTCGATCATTGAGTTTGACAATTCTGAAATGTTCGATCATTGAGTTTGACTATTCTGATTTGGTCAAACATTTAGTATGACCATTCTGAGCTAATCAAACATGGAGTCCAACCATTTTGGTTTGAATGAAAATTGAGTTTGACAATTCTGAAATGTTCGATCATTGAGTTTGAATATTCTGAGTTGATCAAACATTCAGTATGACCATTCTGAATTAATCAAACATTGAGTCCAACCATTTTGGTTTGAATGAAAATTGAGTTTGACAATTCTGAAATGTTCGATCATTGAGTTTGACAATTCTGAGATGATCGATCATTGAGTCTGACTATTCTGAGTTGATCAGACATTCTGTTTGACCAATCTGAGTTAATCAAACATTCAGTCCAACCATTTTGGTTTGATTGAAAATTGAGTTTGACAATTCTGAAATGTTCGATCATTGAGTTTGACAATTCTGAAATGTTCGATCATTGAGTTTGACTATTCTGATTTGGTCAAACATTTAGTATGACCATTCTGAGCTAATCAAACATTGAGTCCAACCATTTTGGTTTGAATGAAAATTGAGTTTGACAATTCTGAAATGTTCGATCATTGAGTTTGACTATTCTGAGTTGATCAAACATTCAGTATGACCATTCTGAATTAATCAAACATTGAGTCCAACCATTTTGGCTTGAATGAAAATAGAGTTTGACAATTCTGAAATGTTCGATCATTGAGTTTGACAATTCTGAGATGATCGATCATTGAGTCTGACTATTCTGAGCTGATCAAACATTCAGTATGAACATTCTGAGATAATCATACTTTGAGTCCAACCATTTTGGTTTGATTGAAAATTGAGTTTGACAATTCTGAAATGTTCGATCATTGAGTTTGACTATTCTGAGTTGATCAAACATTCAGTATGACCATTCTGAATAAATCTAACATTGAGTCCAACCATTTTGGTTTGAATGAAAATTGAGTTTGACAATTCTGAAATGTTCGATCATTGAGTTTGACAATTCTGAGATTATCGATCATTGAGTCTGACTATTCTGAGTTGATCAGACATTCTGTTTGACCAATCTGAGTTAATCAAATATTCAGTCCAACCATTTTGGTTTGAATGAAAATTGAGTTTGACAATTCGGAAATGTTCGATCATTGAGTTTGAATATTCTGAGTTGATCAAACATTCAGTATGACCATTCTGAATTAATCAAACATTGAGTCCAACCATTTTGGTTTGAATGAAAATTGAGTTTGACAATTCTGAAATGTTCGATCATTGAGTTTGACAATTCTGAGATGATCGATCATTGAGTCTGACTATTCTGAGTTGATCAGACATTCTGTTTGACCAATCTGAGTTAATCAAACATTCAGTCCAACCATTTTGGTTTGATTGAAAATTGAGTTTGACAATTCTGAAATGTTCGATCATTGAGTTTGACTATTCTGAGTTGATCAAACATTCAGTATGACCATTCTGAATAAATCAAACATTGAGTCCAACCATTTTGGTTTGAATGAAAATTGAGTTTGACAATTCTGAAATGTTCGATCATTGAGTTTGACTATTCTGATTTGGTCAAACATTCTGTATGACCATTCTGAATTAATCAAACATTGAGTCCAACCATTTTGGTTTGAATGAAAATTGAGTTTGACAATTCTGAAATGTTCGATCATTGAGTTTGACTATTCTGAAATGTTCGATCATTGAGTTTGACTATTCTGATTTGGTCAAACATTTAGTATGACCATTCTGAGCTATTCAAACATTGAGTCCAACCATTTTGGTTTGAATGAAAATTGAGTTTGACAATTCGGAAATGTTCGATCATTGAGTTTGACTATTCTGATTTGGTCAAACATTCAGTATGACCATTCTGAATTAATCAAACATTGAGTCCAACCATTTTGGTTTGAATGAAAATTGAGTTTGACAATTCTAAAATGTTCGATCATTGAGTTTGACAATTCTGAAATGTTCGATCATTGAGTTTGACTATTCTGATTTGGTCAAACATTTAGTATGACCATTCTGAGCTAATCAAACATGGAGTCCAACCATTTTGGTTTGAATGAAAATTGAGTTTGACAATTCTGAAATGTTCGATCATTGAGTTTGAATATTCTGAGTTGATCAAACATTCAGTATGACCATTCTGAATTAATCAAACATTGAGTCCAACCATTTTGGTTTGAATGAAAATTGAGTTTGACAATTCTGAAATGTTCGATCATTGAGTTTGACAATTCTGAGATGATCGATCATTGAGTCTGACTATTCTGAGTTGATCAGACATTCTGTTTGACCAATCTGAGTTAATCAAACATTCAGTCCAACCATTTTGGTTTGATTGAAAATTGAGTTTGACAATTCTGAAATGTTCGATCATTGAGTTTGACTATTCTGAGTTGATCAAACATTCAGTATGACCATTCTGAATAAATCAAACATTGAGTCCAACCATTTTGGTTTGAATGAAAATTGAGTTTGACAATTCTGAAATGTTCGATCATTGAGTTTGACAATTCTGAGATGATCGATCATTGAGTCTGACTATTCTGAGTTGATCAGACATTCTGTTTGACCAATCTGAGTTAATCAAATATTCAGTCCAACCATTTTGGTTTGATTGAAAATTGAGTTTGACAATTCTGAAATGTTCGATCATTGAGTTTGACTATTCTGATTTGGTCAAACATTCAGTATGACCATTCTGAATTAATCAAACATTGAGTCCAACCATTTTGGTTTGAATGAAAATTGAGTTTGACAATTCTGAAATGTTCGATCATTGAGTTTGACAATTCTGAAATGTTCGATCATTGAGTTTGACTTTTCTGATTTGGTCAAACATTTAGTATGACCATTCTGAGCTAATCAAACATTGAGTCCAACCATTTTGGTTTGAATGAAAATTGAGTTTGACAATTCTGAAATGTTCGATCATTGAGTTTGACTATTCTGATTTGGTCAAACATTCAGTATGACCATTCTGAATTAATCAAACATTGAGTCCAACCATTTTGGTTTGAATGAAAATTGAGTTTGACAATTCTGAAATGTTCGATCATTGAGTTTGACTATTCTAAAATGTTCGATCATTGAGTTTGACTATTCTGATTTGGTCAAACATTTAGTATGACCATTCTGAGCTATTCAAACATTGAGTCCAACCATTTTGGTTTGAATGAAAATTGAGTTTGACAATTCGGAAATGTTCGATCATTGAGTTTGACTATTCTGATTTGGTCAAACATTCAGTATGACCATTCTGAATTAATCAAACATTGAGTCCAACCATTTTGGTTTGAATGAAAATTGAGTTTGACAATTCTGAAATGTTCGATCATTGAGTTTGACAATTCTGAAATGTTCGATCATTGAGTTTGACTATTCTGATTTGGTCAAACATTTAGTATGACCATTCTGAGCTAATCAAACATGGAGTCCAACCATTTTGGTTTGAATGAAAATTGAGTTTGACAATTCTGAAATGTTCGATCATTGAGTTTGAATATTCTGAGTTGATCAAACATTCAGTATGACCATTCTGAATTAATCAAACATTGAGTCCAACCATTTTGGTTTGAATGAAAATTGAGTTTGACAATTCTGAAATGTTCGATCATTGAGTTTGACAATTCTGAGATGATCGATCATTGAGTCTGACTATTCTGAGTTGATCAGACATTCTGTTTGACCAATCTGAGTTAATCAAACATTCAGTCCAACCATTTTGGTTTGATTGAAAATTGAGTTTGACAATTCTGAAATGTTCGATCATTGAGTTTGACTATTCTGAGTTGATCAAACATTCAGTATGACCATTCTGAATAAATGAAACATTGAGTCCAACCATTTTGGTTTGAATGAAAATTCAGTTTGACAATTCTGAAATGTTCGATCATTGAGTTTGACAATTCTGAGATGATCGATCATTGAGTCTGACTATTCTGAGTTGATCAGACATTCTGTTTGACCAATCTGAGTTAATCAAATATTCAGTCCAACCATTTTGGTTTGATTGAAAATTGAGTTTGACAATTCTGAAATGTTCGATCATTGAGTTTGACTATTCTGATTTGGTCAAACATTCAGTATGACCATTCTGAATTAATCAAACATTGAGTCCAACCATTTTGGTTTGAATGAAAATTGAGTTTGACAATTCTGAAATGTTCGATCATTGAGTTTGACAATTCTGAAATGTTCGATCATTGAGTTTGACTATTCTGATTTGGTCAAACATTTAGTATGACCATTCTGAGCCAATCAAACATTGAGTCCAACCATTTTGGTTTGAATGAAAATTGAGTTTGACAATTCTGAAATGTTCGATCATTGAGTTTGACTATTCTGATTTGGTCAAACATTTAGTATGACCATTCTGAGCTATTCAAACATTGAGTCCAACCATTTTGGTTTGAATGAAAATTGAGTTTGACAATTCGGAAATGTTCGATCATTGAGTTTGACTATTCTGATTTGGTCAAACATTCAGTATGACCATTCTGAATTAATCAAACATTGAGTCCAACCATTTTGGTTTGAATGAAAATTGAGTTTGACAATTCTGAAATGTTCGATCATTGAGTTTGACAATTCTGAAATGTTCGATCATTGAGTTTGACTATTCTGATTTGGTCAAACATTTAGTATGACCATTCTGAATTAATCAAACATTGAGTCCAACCATTTTGGTTTGAATGAAAATTGAGTTTGACAATTCTGAAATGTTCGATCATTGAGTTTGACAATTCTGAGATGATCGATCATTGAGTCTGACTATTCTGAGTTGATCAGACATTCTGTTTGACCAATCTGAGTTAATCAAACATTCAGCCCAACCATTTTGGTTTGATTGAAAATTGAGTTTGACAATTCTGAAATGTTCGATCATTGAGTTTGACTATTCTGATTTGGTCAAACATTCAGTATGACCATTCTGAATAAATCAAACATTGAGTCCAACCATTTTGGTTTGAATGAAAATTGAGATTGACAATTCTGAAATGTTCGATCATTGAGTTTGACAATTCTGAAATGTTCGGTCATTGAGTTTGACTTTTCTGATTTGGTCAAACATTTAGTATGACCATTCTGAGCTAATCCAACATTGAGTCCAACCATTTTGGTTTGAATGAAAATTGAGTTTGACAATTCTGAAATGTTCGATCATGGAGTTTGAATATTCTGAGTTGATCAAACATTCAGTATGACCATTCTGAATTAATCAAACATTGAGTCCAACCATTTTGGTTTGAATGAAAATTGAGTTTGACAATTCTGAAATGTTCGATCATTGAGTTTGACAATTCTGAGATGATCGATTATTGAGTCTGACTATTCTGAGTTGATCAGACATTCTGTTTGACCAATCTGAGTTAATCAAACATTCATTCCAACCATTTTGGTTTGATTGAAAATTGAGTTTGACAATTCTGAAATGTTCGATCATTGAGTTTGACTATTCTGATTTGGTCAAACATTCAGTATGACCATTCTGAATTAATCAAACATTGAGTCCAACCATTTTGGTTTGAATGAAAATTGAGTTTGACAATTCTGAAATGTTCGATCATTGAGTTTGACAATTCTGAAATGTTCGATCATTGAGTTTGACTATTCAGATTTGGTCAAACATTTAGTATGACCATTCTGAGCTAATTAAACATTGAGTCCAACCATTTTGGTTTGAATGAAAATTGAGTTTGACAATTCTGAAATGTATGATCATTGAGTTTGACTATTCTGAGTTGATCAAACATTCAGTATGACCATTCTGAATTAGTCAAACATTGAGTCCAACCATTTTGGTTTGGATGAAAATTGAGTTTGACAATTCTGATATGTTCGATCATTGAGTTTGACAATTCTGAGATGATCGATCATTGAGACTGACTATTCTGAGTTGATCAGACATTCTGTTTGACCAATCTGAGTTAATCAAACATTTAGTCCAACCATTTTGGTTTGATTGAAAAGTGAGTTTGACAATTCTGAAATGTTCGATCATTGAGTTTGACTATTCTGATTTGGTCAAACATTCAGTATGACTATTCTGAATTAATCAAACATTGAGTCCAACCATTTTGGTTTGAATGAAAATTGAGTTTGACAATTCTGAAATGTTCGATCATTGAGTTTGACAATTCTGAAATGTTCGATCATTGAGTTTGACTATTCTGATTTGGTCAAACATTTAGTATGACCATTCTGAGCTAATCAAACATTGAGTCCAACCATTTTGGTTTGAATGAAAATTGAGTTTGACAATTCTGAAATGTTCGATCATTGAGTTTGACTATTCTGAGTTGATCAAACATTCAGTATGACCATTCTGAATTAATCAAACATTGAGTCCAACCATTTTGGCTTGAATGAAACTTGAGTTTGACAATTCTGAAATGTTCGATCATTGAGTTTGACAATTCTGAGATGATCGATCATTGAGTCTGACTATTCTTAGTTGATCAAACATTCAGTATGACCATTCTGAGATAATCATACTTTGAGTCCAACCATTTTGGTTTGATTGAAAATTGAGTTTGACAATTCTGAAATGTTCGATCATTGAGTTTGACTATTCTGAGTTGATCAAACATTCAGTATGACCATTCTGAATTAATCAAACATTGAGTCCAACCATTTTGGTTTGAATCAAAATTGAGTTTGACAATTCTGAAATGTTCGATCATTGAGTTTCACAATTCTGAAATGTTCGATCATTGAGTCTGACTATTCTGAGTTGATCAGACATTCTGTTTGACCAATCTGAGTTAATCAAACATTGAGTCCAACCATTTTGGTTTGATTGAAAATTGAGTTTGACAATTCTGAAATGTTCGATCATTGAGTTTCACTATTCTGATTTGGTCAAACATTCAGTATGACCATTCTGAATTAATCAAACATTGAGTCCAACCATTTTGGTTTGAATGAAAATTGAGTTTGACAATTCTGAAATGTTCGATCATTGAGTTTGACAATTCTGAAATGTTCGATCATTGAGTTTGACTTTTCTGATTTGGTCAAACATTTAGTATGACCATTCTGAGCTAATCAAACATTGAGTCCAACCATTTTGGTTTGAATGAAAATTGAGTTTGACAATTCTGAAATGTTCGATCATTGAGTTTGAATATTCTGAGTTGATCAAACATTCAGTATGACCATTCTGAATTAATCAAACATTGAGTCCAACCATTTTGGTTTGAATGAAAATTGAGTTTGACAATTCTGAAATGTTCGATCATTGAGTTTGACAATTCTGAGATGATCGATCATTGAGTCTCACTATTCTGAGTTGATCAGACATTCTGTTTGACCAATCTGAGTTAATCAAACATTCAGTCCAACCATTTTGGTTTGATTGAAAATTGAGTTTGACAATTCTGAAATGTTCGATCATTGAGTTTGACTATTCTGATTTGGTCAAACATTCGGTATGACCATTCTGAATTAATCAAACATTGAGTCCAACCATTTTGGTTTGAATGAAAATTGAGATTGACAATTCTGAAATGTTCGATCATTGAGTTTGACAATTCTGAAATGTTCGGTCATTGAGTTTGACTTTTCTGATTTGGTCAAACATTTAGTATGACCATTCTGAGCTAATCCAACATTGAGTCCAACCATTTTGGTTTGAATGAAAATTGAGTTTGACAATTCTGAAATGTTCGATCATGGAGTTTGAATATTCTGAGTTGATCAAACATTCAGTATGACCATTCTGAATTAATCAAACATTGAGTCCAACCATTTTGGTTTGAATGAAAATTGAGTTTGACAATTCTGAAATGTTCGATCATTGAGTTTGATAATTCTGAGATGATCGATTATTGAGTCTGACTATTCTGAGTTGATCAGACATTCTGTTTGACCAATCTGAGTTAATCAAACATTCATTCCAACCATTTTGGTTTGATTGAAAATTGAGTTTGACAATTCTGAAATGTTCGATCATTGAGTTTGACTATTCTGATTTGGTCAAACATTCAGTATGACCATTCTGAATTAATCAAACATTGAGTCCAACCATTTTGGTTTGAATGAAAATTGAGTTTGACAATTCTGAAATGTTCGATCATTGAGTTTGACAATTCTGAAATGTTCGATCATTGAGTTTGACTATTCAGATTTGGTCAAACATTTAGTATGACCATTCTGAGCTAATCAAACATTGAGTCCAACCATTTTGGTTTGAATGAAAATTGAGTTTGACAATTCTGAAATGTATGATCATTGAGTTTGACTATTCTGAGTTGATCAAACATTCAGTATGACCATTCTGAATTAATCAAACATTGAGTCCAACCATTTTGGTTTGAATGAAAATTGAGTTTGACAATTCTGAAATGTTCGATCATTGAGTTTGACAATTCTGAGATGATCGATCATTGAGTCTGACTATTCTGAGTTGATCAGACATTCTGTTTGACCAATCTGAGTTAATCAAACATTCAGCCCAACCATTTTGGTTTGATTGAAAATTGAGTTTGACAATTCTGAAATGTTCGATCATTGAGTTTGACTATTCTGATTTGGTCAAACATTCAGTATGACCATTCTGAATAAATCAAACATTGAGTCCAACCATTTTGGTTTGAATGAAAATTGAGATTGACAATTCTGAAATGTTCGATCATTGAGTTTGACAATTCTGAAATGTTCGGTCATTGAGTTTGACTTTTCTGATTTGGTCAAACATTTAGTATGACCATTCTGAGCTAATCCAACATTGAGTCCAACCATTTTGGTTTGAATGAAAATTGAGTTTGACAATTCTGAAATGTTCGATCATGGAGTTTGAATATTCTGAGTTGATCAAACATTCAGTATGACCATTCTGAATTAATCAAACATTGAGTCCAACCATTTTGGTTTGAATGAAAATTGAGTTTGACAATTCTGAAATGTTCGATCATTGAGTTTGACAATTCTGAGATGATCGATTATTGAGTCTGACTATTCTGAGTTGATCAGACATTCTGTTTGACCAATCTGAGTTAATCAAACATTCATTCCAACCATTTTGGTTTGATTGAAAATTGAGTTTGACAATTCTGAAATGTTCGATCATTGAGTTTGACTATTCTGATTTGGTCAAACATTCAGTATGACCATTCTGAATTAATCAAACATTGAGTCCAACCATTTTGGTTTGAATGAAAATTGAGTTTGACAATTCTGAAATGTGCGATCATTGAGTTTGACAATTCTGAAATGTTCGATCATTGAGTTTGACTATTCAGATTTGGTCAAACATTTAGTATGACCATTCTGAGCTAATTAAACATTGAGTCCAACCATTTTGGTTTGAATGAAAATTGAGTTTGACAATTCTGAAATGTATGATCATTGAGTTTGACTATTCTGAGTTGATCAAACATTCAGTATGACCATTCTGAATTAATCAAACATTGAGTCCAACCATTTTGGTTTGGATGAAAATTGAGTTTGACAATTCTGATATGTTCGATCATTGAGTTTGACAATTCTGAGATGATCGATCATTGAGACTGACTATTCTGAGTTGATCAGACATTCTGTTTGACCAATCTGAGTTAATCAAACATTTTTCTAGTGGGAATATCAAGGAAAATGCCTAATAGGAAACGTGGTAGAGGAAACAGTGGGCAGGCAGACCATGATGGCCACGTTGGCAATGGTAGCCATGCTAATGAGAGCCATGCTAATGAGGATCTACCCCCTGAAAAGGAACCTTCATGGTTGAAATCCATTTCTGCGCAAGTTGACACTATTTCAAGGCAAGTGAACACTATTGCTACAACTTCTATTCCAAGCCTGGAAAAATCTGTCACTGAAAATTACAAGACATTGGATGACATTAGAATCAGCGCAGAAAATGAGAAGGCTAATGTTAAGAAACTTGATACTAAAGTTGCAAACATTGAAGCTGAAAATTTAATGTTGAAAAGAGAGCTGAATGACACAAAAGCCAGAATGCTGTATTTGGAAAGTCAATCCAGACGAAATAACCTTCTATTTCAAGGCTTTAAGGACAATGCTGAAGAGTCATGGGCTCAATCAGAGCAATTAGTGCTTCAATATCTTTCAAAGTATCTATCAATAGAAGTGCAACACATTGAAAGGGCTCACAGAATAGGAAAATTTAAGATGGGTACGAAAAGACCAATAGTTGACCAATAGTTGCCAAATTTCTACATTATAAAGACAGGCAAAATGTGTGGCTTAATAAATATGTTGATATTAAGGAGGACTTGTCAAAAGAAGAAGTGCCAAACATAAAGATTTATGAGGATTATCCTCCTGAGGTAACAGCAAACCGCAAAAAACTGTGGCCCTACTTCAAAGCTTCAAAGCAGCTTAAGCTTAAAAATGTGTCACTCAAACTTGACAAACTTTGGATCGATGGCAAAGTGATTACTGTTGATAACTTGGACACGGTGCCTGAATGTTTGTTGCCACAAAACAGGTGCCAAAAGCAAACAGATGATGTATTCGTTTTCCTGACCAAATACTCAGTACTGAGTAACTTTCATCCCAAGGAGGTCAAAATTGAGGGGATTACTTACTCATGCAACGAACAGTTCTTCCAGAGGTCAAAGGCCCTATGCTTTGGGGATAATGTAGCATCTGAGAAGATAATGAATGAGTCAGACCCTGTCAAAATGCATGAATTTGGAAAAAGAATTCGTGGTTTTGACAAAGAAATATGGAAAAATCGGGTTTACAGAGTTTTAAAACGTGTCAATGAAGTCAAATTTCAGACATATCCTGAGGCTGCTAGATTCCTGGTCGACACTGGGGATAGGAGAATTGGTGAGGGTTCACCTGACCCTTATTTTGGAATTGGTGTCCACATATCGTCTCCTGTAGCTACGGACCAAAAAAAATGGAATGGAACCAATTTAATGGGAACTATCCTGGAAGAGATTCGTGACTCTTTAAAATAAACTCTCCTTGATTGATCCTCACTTAAAAATGAGAGTCCTTGATAATTATTATGCTAGATTTACTAATAACTTTATTGTGAAAGTTTGAAAACATTCATTTTATGTAAATGTAATGCATTCTGCTGGGTAGTGTCACTGTCAATACTGTACTTCATAGAACATGGCATTTATTCCGTAATATTTAGCATAAGTAATTTGCCAATAATATCTTAAATCCAATAAACAGCTGCTCACGTCTTCTGCTGTCATAACTTTTCTTTTTCTTTTTTCTAATCATGTCTACTAATCAGTACTTTCATAATTTTCATGCATTAACTTTGTACCTTTGCTTGATTTCAGTTGTATGTATAGAATGCCAACATTTGAAATTTGGTTTGATATTTTGTTTCATGGTTTATCATTCACTTCACTACTCATCATGGAAGCATCAGTCATGCACTACGGATTCTGGAGCTAAGTGTCACATGAGATTTGCAAATTATACAATTATGTCTTGCTTTGCATTTTTTTTGTGTAACTTATGATGGGTACTTCTGTTGATTTATTTGATCAGCCAGATTCATATTCTCTGGTTGAATTAATAGGTGATTCTGATTTAAATTTTTCCGATGAATATGAGACTCCAACATTATTTAGCCATTCTCCCTACTATAATGATGATGGTTTTATTAAGTTAATGGCAGACAAAATGCGATCTTTCAAAGTGCTTAGCCTGAATTGCCAGTCTATTAATGCTAAATTCAGTGAACTAAAAATATACTTGGACTTTTATAAAAGAAATAATATTACTATAAGTGCCATTTGTTTGCAAGAGACCTGGCTGTCTAATGATTCTGATTTATCCTTGTTGGAAATTGAAAACTACAACTTTATTAGCAAGGGAAAGCACTGCAGTACACATGGTGGCATTGCCATTTACTTGCATAAAGCTTTTAATTATAGTATATTGCCGGTGGATAGCACTGATTTGTGGGATGGCTTATTTTTGGAAGTTACATCAAGTAATACTGACATACTATCACTTCAAAAGAAATTAATTTTGGGCAATATATATAGACCCCCTAGGAACAATGTTGAAAATATTGAAACTTTCATTTCTGAAACAAGTTTTATGTTTGAACAGCTACAGAGGTTTAGAAATGTGTTAATAGCAGGGGATTTTAATTTGGATCTGTTGAAATTTAAAGAAAACCTTAGCATAAGTAAGTACTTTGAGCATTTATTATCACACAGTTATATTCCAAAGATAAGCTTTCCCACACGCTTGACACACCGACACGGTACTCTAATTGACAATTTCCTAATTAAAATCTCTGATAGTTTCTCTGAGACAACTTCAGGTATTATTCTTAAAGACATTTCTGATCATCTCCCTTATTTCATTTGCCTTGATTATTTAAATTATAACAAAGAGCCTTTCAAATTTGTTAAAGTTGTGTCACATTGCAGTAAAGACTTTCAGAATTATTTGGTTAATACTAATATCATGTACAGACTAGACCAGGATGCATCTGCCAACCCTAATGATAATTATAATATTTTGGGAAACATTCTTAAAACTGGTATGGACAAATATTTTCCTGTTAAAACTTTGAGATTTAATAAGTATAAGCACAAGAAATGCCAGTGGGTTTAAAAGTAAAATACACTCTCATAGCATGCATGGTTTCAAACTGTATGTCAAGAAATCGATAATTAATCAATACATTACTGACTGCAATGATCCTAATTGTTTTTCATGTCGACAGTAATTTGTGTCCAGATAAAGAAACTAAGAAATTTATGCAGTCCTTTTGATATTCATGGAGCTTGGATGCCTGATGGAGTCATTACTACTTGTCAAATACATGTATGGCTAAACTTAATGCCATACTGAGGCATACACATCTACTTACTTGTGACATGTGATCTAACATCTTTTCTTAAATTTTGCACTTCTAGTAGTTCTATCCTTCAACTTGGCCTGCCTTGTTCAAATACCCACCATTTTGTTCATCTGTTGGTTCCTTCGGGATTCTACTTCTCCTTATCATTACACCATTTCCAGCTGATTTCAGATCACTTGTGAAAATATGTCATAAATATCATTTGATTGCATACTATTCTTTTCTTTTGCACCTCTTTGACAAAATAAGAAATATACCTATTGATGATTCAATAGTTTCATGTGGTCAAACATGACGTACCAGTGTTCCTGGTGTATGGCTGATGCTCCCTGACCTATATCATGGGTGGCCTCCAAGAAGCGGCAAATTGCCTTGTGGGGGTCTCCCTCCATACTTCATACTTTATCATCCATTTCATTAATGATACACTATAGCAGCAGCAACATTAAGTGTATGTATGGAAAATAAAAGAAATTCTGATTCTATTCTGATTCTGATTCTGATTCTGATTCTGATTCTGATTCTTTTAGTCCAACCATTTTGGTTTGATTGAAAAGTGAGTTTGACAATTCTGAAATGTTCGATCATTGAGTTTGACTATTCTGATTTGGTCAAACATTCAGTATGACTATTCTGAATTAATCAAACATTGAGTCCAACCATTTTGGTTTGAATGAAAATTGAGTTTGACAATTCTGAAATGTTCGATCATTGAGTTTGACAATTCTGAAATGTTCGATCATTGAGTTTGACTATTCTGATTTGGTCAAACATTTAGTATGACCATTCTGAGCTAATCAAACATTGAGTCCAACCATTTTGGTTTGAATGAAAATTGAGTTTGACAATTCTGAAATGTTCGATCATTGAGTTTGACTATTCTGAGTTGATCAAACATTCAGTATGACCATTCTGAATTAATCAAACATTGAGTCCAACCATTTTGGCTTGAATGAAAATTGAGTTTGACAATTCTGAAATGTTCGATCATTGAGTTTGACAATTCTGAGATGATCGATCATTGAGTCTGACTATTCTTAGTTGATCAAACATTCAGTATGACCATTCTGAGATAATCATACTTTGAGTCCAACCATTTTGGTTTGATTGAAAATTGAGTTTGACAATTCTGAAATGTTCGATCATTGAGTTTGACTATTCTGAGTTGATCAAACATTCAGTATGACCATTCTGAATTAATCAAACATTGAGTCCAACCATTTTGGTTTGAATCAAAATTGAGTTTGACAATTCTGAAATGTTCGATCATTGAGTTTGACAATTCTGAAATGTTCGATCATTGAGTCTGACTATTCTGAGTTGATCAGACATTCTGTTTGACCAATCTGAGTTAATCAAACATTGAGTCCAACCATTTTGGTTTGATTGAAAATTGAGTTTGACAATTCTGAAATGTTCGATCATTGAGTTTGACTATTCTGATTTGGTCAAACATTCAGTATGACCATTCTGAATTAATCAAACATTGAGTCCAACCATTTTGGTTTGAATGAAAATTGAGTTTGACAATTCTGAAATGTTCGATCATTGAGTTTGACAATTCTGAAATGTTCGATCATTGAGTTTGACTTTTCTGATTTGGTCAAACATTTAGTATGACCATTCTGAGCTAATCAAACATTGAGTCCAACCATTTTGGTTTGAATGAAAATTGAGTTTGACAATTCTGAAATGTTCGATCATTGAGTTTGAATATTCTGAGTTGATCAAACATTCAGTATGACCATTCTGAATTAATCAAACATTGAGTCCAACCATTTTGGTTTGAATGAAAATTGAGTTTGACAATTCTGAAATGTTCGATCATTGAGTTTGACAATTCTGAGATGATCGATCATTGAGTCTCACTATTCTGAGTTGATCAGACATTCTGTTTGACCAATCTGAGTTAATCAAACATTCAGTCCAACCATTTTGGTTTGATTGAAAATTGAGTTTGACAATTCTGAAATGTTCGATCATTGAGTTTGACTATTCTGAGTTGATCAAACATTCAGTATGACCATTCTGAATAAATCAAACATTGAGTCCAACCATTTTGGTTTGAATGAAAATTCAGTTTGACAATTCTGAAATGTTCGATCATTGAGTTTGACAATTCTGAGATGATCGATCATTGAGTCTGACTATTCTGAGTTGATCAGACATTCTGTTTGACCAATCTGAGTTAATCAAATATTCAGTCCAACCATTTTGGTTTGATTGAAAATTGAGTTTGACAATTCTGAAATGTTCGATCATTGAGTTTGACTATTCTGATTTGGTCAAACATTCAGTATGACCATTCTGAATTAATCAAACATTGAGTCCAACCATTTTGGTTTGAATGAAAATTGAGTTTGACAATTCTGAAATGTTCGATCATTGAGTTTGACAATTCTGAGATGATCGATCATTGAGTCTGACTATTCTGAGTTGATCAGACATTCTGTTTGACCAATCTGAGTTAATCAAACATTCAGTCCAACCATTTTGGTTTGATTGAAAATTGAGTTTGACAATTCTGAAATGTTCGATCATTGAGTTTGACTATTCTGATTTGGTCAAACATTCAGTATGACCATTCTGAATTAATCAAACATTGAGTCCAACCATTTTGGTTTGAATGAAAATTGAGTTTGACAATTCTGAAATGTTCGATCATTGAGTTTGACAATTCTGAAATGTTCGATCATTGAGTTTGACTATTCTGATTTGGTCAAACATTTAGTATGACCATTCTGAGCCAATCAAACATTGAGTCCAACCATTTTGGTTTGAATGAAAATTGAGTTTGACAATTCTGAAATGTTCGATCATTGAGTTTGACTATTCTGATTTGGTCAAACATTTAGTATGACCATTCTGAGCTATTCAAACATTGAGTCCAACCATTTTGGTTTGAATGAAAATTGAGTTTGACAATTCGGAAATGTTCGATCATTGAGTTTGACTATTCTGATTTGGTCAAACATTCAGTATGACCATTCTGAATTAATCAAACATTGAGTCCAACCATTTTGGTTTGAATGAAAATTGAGTTTGACAATTCTGAAATGTTCGATCATTGAGTTTGACAATTCTGAAATGTTCGATCATTGAGTTTGACTATTCTGATTTGGTCAAACATTTAGTATGACCATTCTGAATTAATCAAACATTGAGTCCAACCATTTTGGTTTGAATGAAAATTGAGTTTGACAATTCTGAAATGTTCGATCATTGAGTTTGACAATTCTGAGATGATCGATCATTGAGTCTGACTATTCTGAGTTGATCAGACATTCTGTTTGACCAATCTGAGTTAATCAAACATTCAGCCCAACCATTTTGGTTTGATTGAAAATTGAGTTTGACAATTCTGAAATGTTCGATCATTGAGTTTGACTATTCTGATTTGGTCAAACATTCAGTATGACCATTCTGAATAAATCAAACATTGAGTCCAACCATTTTGGTTTGAATGAAAATTGAGATTGACAATTCTGAAATGTTCGATCATTGAGTTTGACAATTCTGAAATGTTCGGTCATTGAGTTTGACTTTTCTGATTTGGTCAAACATTTAGTATGACCATTCTGAGCTAATCCAACATTGAGTCCAACCATTTTGGTTTGAATGAAAATTGAGTTTGACAATTCTGAAATGTTCGATCATGGAGTTTGAATATTCTGAGTTGATCAAACATTCAGTATGACCATTCTGAATTAATCAAACATTGAGTCCAACCATTTTGGTTTGAATGAAAATTGAGTTTGACAATTCTGAAATGTTCGATCATTGAGTTTGACAATTCTGAGATGATCGATTATTGAGTCTGACTATTCTGAGTTGATCAGACATTCTGTTTGACCAATCTGAGTTAATCAAACATTCATTCCAACCATTTTGGTTTGATTGAAAATTGAGTTTGACAATTCTGAAATGTTCGATCATTGAGTTTGACTATTCTGATTTGGTCAAACATTCAGTATGACCATTCTGAATTAATCAAACATTGAGTCCAACCATTTTGGTTTGAATGAAAATTGAGTTTGACAATTCTGAAATGTTCGATCATTGAGTTTGACAATTCTGAAATGTTCTATCATTGAGTTTGACTATTCAGATTTGGTCAAACATTTAGTATGACCATTCTGAGCTAATTAAACATTGAGTCCAACCATTTTGGTTTGAATGAAAATTGAGTTTGACAATTCTGAAATGTATGATCATTGAGTTTGACTATTCTGAGTTGATCAAACATTCAGTATGACCATTCTGAATTAATCAAACATTGAGTCCAACCATTTTGGTTTGGATGAAAATTGAGTTTGACAATTCTGATATGTTCGATCATTGAGTTTGACAATTCTGAGATGATCGATCATTGAGACTGACTATTCTGAGTTGATCAGACATTCTGTTTGACCAATCTGAGTTAATCAAACATTTAGTCCAACCATTTTGGTTTGATTGAAAAGTGAGTTTGACAATTCTGAAATGTTCGATCATTGAGTTTGACTATTCTGATTTGGTCAAACATTCAGTATGACTATTCTGAATTAATCAAACATTGAGTCCAACCATTTTGGTTTGAATGAAAATTCAGTTTGACAATTCTGAAATGTTCGATCATTGAGTTTGACAATTCTGAGATGATCGATCATTGAGTCTGACTATTCTGAGTTGATCAGACATTCTGTTTGACCAATCTGAGTTAATCAAATATTCAGTCCAACCATTTTGGTTTGATTGAAAATTGAGTTTGACAATTCTGAAATGTTCGATCATTGAGTTTGACTATTCTGATTTGGTCAAACATTCAGTATGACCATTCTGAATTAATCAAACATTGAGTCCAACCATTTTGGTTTGAATGAAAATTGAGTTTGACAATTCTGAAATGTTCGATCATTGAGTTTGACAATTCTGAGATGATCGATCATTGAGTCTGACTATTCTGAGTTGATCAGACATTCTGTTTGACCAATCTGAGTTAATCAAACATTCAGTCCAACCATTTTGGTTTGATTGAAAATTGAGTTTGACAATTCTGAAATGTTCGATCATTGAGTTTGACTATTCTGATTTGGTCAAACATTCAGTATGACCATTCTGAATTAATCAAACATTGAGTCCAACCATTTTGGTTTGAATGAAAATTGAGTTTGACAATTCTGAAATGTTCGATCATTGAGTTTGACAATTCTGAAATGTTCGATCATTGAGTTTGACTATTCTGATTTGGTCAAACATTTAGTATGACCATTCTGAGCCAATCAAACATTGAGTCCAACCATTTTGGTTTGAATGAAAATTGAGTTTGACAATTCTGAAATGTTCGATCATTGAGTTTGACTATTCTGATTTGGTCAAACATTTAGTATGACCATTCTGAGCTATTCAAACATTGAGTCCAACCATTTTGGTTTGAATGAAAATTGAGTTTGACAATTCGGAAATGTTCGATCATTGAGTTTGACTATTCTGATTTGGTCAAACATTCAGTATGACCATTCTGAATTAATCAAACATTGAGTCCAACCATTTTGGTTTGAATGAAAATTGAGTTTGACAATTCTGAAATGTTCGATCATTGAGTTTGACAATTCTGAAATGTTCGATCATTGAGTTTGACTATTCTGATTTGGTCAAACATTTAGTATGACCATTCTGAATTAATCAAACATTGAGTCCAACCATTTTGGTTTGAATGAAAATTGAGTTTGACAATTCTGAAATGTTCGATCATTGAGTTTGACAATTCTGAGATGATCGATCATTGAGTCTGACTATTCTGAGTTGATCAGACATTCTGTTTGACCAATCTGAGTTAATCAAACATTCAGCCCAACCATTTTGGTTTGATTGAAAATTGAGTTTGACAATTCTGAAATGTTCGATCATTGAGTTTGACTATTCTGATTTGGTCAAACATTCAGTATGACCATTCTGAATAAATCAAACATTGAGTCCAACCATTTTGGTTTGAATGAAAATTGAGATTGACAATTCTGAAATGTTCGATCATTGAGTTTGACAATTCTGAAATGTTCGGTCATTGAGTTTGACTTTTCTGATTTGGTCAAACATTTAGTATGACCATTCTGAGCTAATCCAACATTGAGTCCAACCATTTTGGTTTGAATGAAAATTGAGTTTGACAATTCTGAAATGTTCGATCATGGAGTTTGAATATTCTGAGTTGATCAAACATTCAGTATGACCATTCTGAATTAATCAAACATTGAGTCCAACCATTTTGGTTTGAATGAAAATTGAGTTTGACAATTCTGAAATGTTCGATCATTGAGTTTGACAATTCTGAGATGATCGATTATTGAGTCTGACTATTCTGAGTTGATCAGACATTCTGTTTGACCAATCTGAGTTAATCAAACATTCATTCCAACCATTTTGGTTTGATTGAAAATTGAGTTTGACAATTCTGAAATGTTCGATCATTGAGTTTGACTATTCTGATTTGGTCAAACATTCAGTATGACCATTCTGAATTAATCAAACATTGAGTCCAACCATTTTGGTTTGAATGAAAATTGAGTTTGACAATTCTGAAATGTTCGATCATTGAGTTTGACAATTCTGAAATGTTCTATCATTGAGTTTGACTATTCAGATTTGGTCAAACATTTAGTATGACCATTCTGAGCTAATTAAACATTGAGTCCAACCATTTTGGTTTGAATGAAAATTGAGTTTGACAATTCTGAAATGTATGATCATTGAGTTTGACTATTCTGAGTTGATCAAACATTCAGTATGACCATTCTGAATTAATCAAACATTGAGTCCAACCATTTTGGTTTGGATGAAAATTGAGTTTGACAATTCTGATATGTTCGATCATTGAGTTTGACAATTCTGAGATGATCGATCATTGAGACTGACTATTCTGAGTTGATCAGACATTCTGTTTGACCAATCTGAGTTAATCAAACATTTAGTCCAACCATTTTGGTTTGATTGAAAAGTGAGTTTGACAATTCTGAAATGTTCGATCATTGAGTTTGACTATTCTGATTTGGTCAAACATTCAGTATGACTATTCTGAATTAATCAAACATTGAGTCCAACCATTTTGGTTTGAATGAAAATTGAGTTTGACAATTCTGAAATGTTCGATCATTGAGTTTGACAATTCTGAAATGTTCGATCATTGAGTTTGACTATTCTGATTTGGTCAAACATTTAGTATGACCATTCTGAGCTAATCAAACATTGAGTCCAACCATTTTGGTTTGAATGAAAATTGAGTTTGACAATTCTGAAATGTTCGATCATTGAGTTTGACTATTCTGAGTTGATCAAACATTCAGTATGACCATTCTGAATTAATCAAACATTGAGTCCAACCATTTTGGCTTGAATGAAAATTGAGTTTGACAATTCTGAAATGTTCGATCATTGAGTTTGACAATTCTGAGATGATCGATCATTGAGTCTGACTATTCTTAGTTGATCAAACATTCAGTATGACCATTCTGAGATAATCATACTTTGAGTCCAACCATTTTGGTTTGATTGAAAATTGAGTTTGACAATTCTGAAATGTTCGATCATTGAGTTTGACTATTCTGAGTTGATCAAACATTCAGTATGACCATTCTGAATTAATCAAACATTGAGTCCAACCATTTTGGTTTGAATCAAAATTGAGTTTGACAATTCTGAAATGTTCGATCATTGAGTTTGACAATTCTGAAATGTTCGATCATTGAGTCTGACTATTCTGAGTTGATCAGACATTCTGTTTGACCAATCTGAGTTAATCAAACATTGAGTCCAACCATTTTGGTTTGATTGAAAATTGAGTTTGACAATTCTGAAATGTTCGATCATTGAGTTTGACTATTCTGATTTGGTCAAACATTCAGTATGACCATTCTGAATTAATCAAACATTGAGTCCAACCATTTTGGTTTGAATGAAAATTGAGTTTGACAATTCTGAAATGTTCGATCATTGAGTTTGACAATTCTGAAATGTTCGATCATTGAGTTTGACTTTTCTGATTTGGTCAAACATTTAGTATGACCATTCTGAGCTAATCAAACATTGAGTCCAACCATTTTGGTTTGAATGAAAATTGAGTTTGACAATTCTGAAATGTTCGATCATTGAGTTTGAATATTCTGAGTTGATCAAACATTCAGTATGACCATTCTGAATTAATCAAACATTGAGTCCAACCATTTTGGTTTGAATGAAAATTGAGTTTGACAATTCTGAAATGTTCGATCATTGAGTTTGACAATTCTGAGATGATCGATCATTGAGTCTCACTATTCTGAGTTGATCAGACATTCTGTTTGACCAATCTGAGTTAATCAAACATTCAGTCCAACCATTTTGGTTTGATTGAAAATTGAGTTTGACAATTCTGAAATGTTCGATCATTGAGTTTGACTATTCTGATTTGGTCAAACATTCGGTATGACCATTCTGAATTAATCAAACATTGAGTCCAACCATTTTGGTTTGAATGAAAATTGAGATTGACAATTCTGAAATGTTCGATCATTGAGTTTGACAATTCTGAAATGTTCGGTCATTGAGTTTGACTTTTCTGATTTGGTCAAACATTTAGTATGACCATTCTGAGCTAATCCAACATTGAGTCCAACCATTTTGGTTTGAATGAAAATTGAGTTTGACAATTCTGAAATGTTCGATCATGGAGTTTGAATATTCTGAGTTGATCAAACATTCAGTATGACCATTCTGAATTAATCAAACATTGAGTCCAACCATTTTGGTTTGAATGAAAATTGAGTTTGACAATTCTGAAATGTTCGATCATTGAGTTTGACAATTCTGAGATGATCGATTATTGAGTCTGACTATTCTGAGTTGATCAGACATTCTGTTTGACCAATCTGAGTTAATCAAACATTCATTCCAACCATTTTGGTTTGATTGAAAATTGAGTTTGACAATTCTGAAATGTTCGATCATTGAGTTTGACTATTCTGATTTGGTCAAACATTCAGTATGACCATTCTGAATTAATCAAACATTGAGTCCAACCATTTTGGTTTGAATGAAAATTGAGTTTGACAATTCTGAAATGTTCGATCATTGAGTTTGACAATTCTGAAATGTTCGATCATTGAGTTTGACTATTCAGATTTGGTCAAACATTTAGTATGACCATTCTGAGCTAATCAAACATTGAGTCCAACCATTTTGGTTTGAATGAAAATTGAGTTTGACAATTCTGAAATGTATGATCATTGAGTTTGACTATTCTGAGTTGATCAAACATTCAGTATGACCATTCTGAATTAATCAAACATTGAGTCCAACCATTTTGGTTTGAATGAAAATTGAGTTTGACAATTCTGAAATGTTCGATCATTGAGTTTGACAATTCTGAGATGATCGATCATTGAGTCTGACTATTCTGAGTTGATCAGACATTCTGTTTGACCAATCTGAGTTAATCAAACATTCAGCCCAACCATTTTGGTTTGATTGAAAATTGAGTTTGACAATTCTGAAATGTTCGATCATTGAGTTTGACTATTCTGATTTGGTCAAACATTCAGTATGACCATTCTGAATAAATCAAACATTGAGTCCAACCATTTTGGTTTGAATGAAAATTGAGATTGACAATTCTGAAATGTTCGATCATTGAGTTTGACAATTCTGAAATGTTCGGTCATTGAGTTTGACTTTTCTGATTTGGTCAAACATTTAGTATGACCATTCTGAGCTAATCCAACATTGAGTCCAACCATTTTGGTTTGAATGAAAATTGAGTTTGACAATTTTGAAATGTTCGATCATGGAGTTTGAATATTCTGAGTTGATCAAACATTCAGTATGACCATTCTGAATTAATCAAACATTGAGTCCAACCATTTTGGTTTGAATGAAAATTGAGTTTGACAATTCTGAAATGTTCGATCATTGAGTTTGACAATTCTGAGATGATCGATTATTGAGTCTGACTATTCTGAGTTGATCAGACATTCTGTTTGACCAATCTTAGTTAATCAAACATTCATTCCAACCATTTTGGTTTGATTGAAAATTGAGTTTGACAATTCTGAAATGTTCGATCATTGAGTTTGACTATTCTGATTTGGTCAAACATTCAGTATGACCATTCTGAATTAATCAAACATTGAGTCCAACCATTTTGGTTTGAATGAAAATTGAGTTTGACAATTCTGAAATGTTCGATCATTGAGTTTGACAATTCTGAAATGTTCGATCATTGAGTTTGACTATTCAGATTTGGTCAAACATTTAGTATGACCATTCTGAGCTAATTAAACATTGAGTCCAACCATTTTGGTTTGAATGAAAATTGAGTTTGACAATTCTGAAATGTATGATCATTGAGTTTGACTATTCTGAGTTGATCAAACATTCAGTATGACCATTCTGAATTAATCAAACATTGAGTCCAACCATTTTGGTTTGGATGAAAATTGAGTTTGACAATTCTGATATGTTCGATCATTGAGTTTGACAATTCTGAGATGATCGATCATTGAGACTGACTATTCTGAGTTGATCAGACATTCTGTTTGACCAATCTGAGTTAATCAAACATTTAGTCCAACCATTTTGGTTTGATTGAAAAGTGAGTTTGACAATTCTGAAATGTTCGATCATTGAGTTTGACTATTCTGATTTGGTCAAACATTCAGTATGACTATTCTGAATTAATCAAACATTGAGTCCAACCATTTTGGTTTGAATGAAAATTGAGTTTGACAATTCTGAAATGTTCGATCATTGAGTTTGACAATTCTGAAATGTTCGATCATTGAGTTTGACTATTCTGATTTGGTCAAACATTTAGTATGACCATTCTGAGCTAATCAAACATTGAGTCCAACCATTTTGGTTTGAATGAAAATTGAGTTTGACAATTCTGAAATGTTCGATCATTGAGTTTGACTATTCTGAGTTGATCAAACATTCAGTATGACCATTCTGAATTAATCAAACATTGAGTCCAACCATTTTGGCTTGAATGAAAATTGAGTTTGACAATTCTGAAATGTTCGATCATTGAGTTTGACAATTCTGAGATGATCGATCATTGAGTCTGACTATTCTTAGTTGATCAAACATTCAGTATGACCATTCTGAGATAATCATACTTTGAGTCCAACCATTTTGGTTTGATTGAAAATTGAGTTTGACAATTCTGAAATGTTCGATCATTGAGTTTGACTATTCTGAGTTGATCAAACATTCAGTATGACCATTCTGAATTAATCAAACATTGAGTCCAACCATTTTGGTTTGAATCAAAATTGAGTTTGACAATTCTGAAATGTTCGATCATTGAGTCTGACTATTCTGAGTTGATCAGACATTCTGTTTGACCAATCTGAGTTAATCAAACATTGAGTCCAACCATTTTGGTTTGATTGAAAATTGAGTTTGACAATTCTGAAATGTTCGATCATTGAGTTTGACTATTCTGATTTGGTCAAACATTCAGTATGACCATTCTGAATTAATCAAACATTGAGTCCAACCATTTTGGTTTGAATGAAAATTGAGTTTGACAATTCTGAAATGTTCGATCATTGAGTTTGACAATTCTGAAATGTTCGATCATTGAGTTTGACTTTTCTGATTTGGTCAAACATTTAGTATGACCATTCTGAGCTAATCAAACATTGAGTCCAACCATTTTGGTTTGAATGAAAATTGAGTTTGACAATTCTGAAATGTTCGATCATTGAGTTTGAATATTCTGAGTTGATCAAACATTCAGTATGACCATTCTGAATTAATCAAACATTGAGTCCAACCATTTTGGTTTGAATGAAAATTGAGTTTGACAATTCTGAAATGTTCGATCATTGAGTTTGACAATTCTGAGATGATCGATCATTGAGTCTCACTATTCTGAGTTGATCAGACATTCTGTTTGACCAATCTGAGTTAATCAAACATTCAGTCCAACCATTTTGGTTTGATTGAAAATTGAGTTTGACAATTCTGAAATGTTCGATCATTGAGTTTGACTATTCTGATTTGGTCAAACATTCGGTATGACCATTCTGAATTAATCAAACATTGAGTCCAACCATTTTGGTTTGAATGAAAATTGAGATTGACAATTCTGAAATGTTCGATCATTGAGTTTGACAATTCTGAAATGTTCGGTCATTGAGTTTGACTTTTCTGATTTGGTCAAACATTTAGTATGACCATTCTGAGCTAATCCAACATTGAGTCCAACCATTTTGGTTTGAATGAAAATTGAGTTTGACAATTCTGAAATGTTCGATCATGGAGTTTGAATATTCTGAGTTGATCAAACATTCAGTATGACCATTCTGAATTAATCAAACATTGAGTCCAACCATTTTGGTTTGAATGAAAATTGAGTTTGACAATTCTGAAATGTTCGATCATTGAGTTTGACAATTCTGAGATGATCGATTATTGAGTCTGACTATTCTGAGTTGATCAGACATTCTGTTTGACCAATCTGAGTTAATCAAACATTCATTCCAACCATTTTGGTTTGATTGAAAATTGAGTTTGACAATTCTGAAATGTTCGATCATTGAGTTTGACTATTCTGATTTGGTCAAACATTCAGTATGACCATTCTGAATTAATCAAACATTGAGTCCAACCATTTTGGTTTGAATGAAAATTGAGTTTGACAATTCTGAAATGTTCGATCATTGAGTTTGACAATTCTGAAATGTTCGATCATTGAGTTTGACTATTCAGATTTGGTCAAACATTTAGTATGACCATTCTGAGCTAATCAAACATTGAGTCCAACCATTTTGGTTTGAATGAAAATTGAGTTTGACAATTCTGAAATGTATGATCATTGAGTTTGACTATTCTGAGTTGATCAAACATTCAGTATGACCATTCTGAATTAATCAAACATTGAGTCCAACCATTTTGGTTTGAATGAAAATTGAGTTTGACAATTCTGAAATGTTCGATCATTGAGTTTGACAATTCTGAGATGATCGATCATTGAGACTGACTATTCTGAGTTGATCAGACATTCTGTTTGACCAATCTGAGTTAATCAAACATTTAGTCCAACCATTTTGGTTTGATTGAAAAGTGAGTTTGACAATTCTGAAATATTCGATCATTGAGTTTGACTATTCTGATTTGGTCAAACATTCAGTATGACTATTCTGAATTAATCAAACATTGAGTCCAACCATTTTGGTTTGAATGAAAATTGAGTTTGACAATTCTGAAATGTTCGATCATTGAGTTTGACAATTCTGAAATGTTCGATCATTGAGTTTGACTATTCTGATTTGGTCAAACATTTAGTATGACCATTCTGAGCTAATCAAACATTGAGTCCAACCATTTTGGTTTGAATGAAAATTGAGTTTGACAAAATCTGAAATGTTCGATCATTGAGTTTGACTATTCTGAGTTGATCAAACATTCAGTATGACCATTCTGAATTAATCAAACATTGAGTCCAACCATTTTGGCTTGAATGAAAATTGAGTTTGACAATTCTGAAATGTTCGATCATTGAGTTTGACAATTCTGAGATGATCGATCATTGAGTCTGACTATTCTTAGTTGATCAAACATTCAGTATGACCATTCTGAGATAATCATACTTTGAGTCCAACCATTTTGGTTTGATTGAAAATTGAGTTTGACAATTCTGAAATGTTCGATCATTGAGTTTGACTATTCTGAGTTGATCAAACATTCAGTATGACCATTCTGAATTAATCAAACATTGAGTCCAACCATTTTGGTTTGAATCAAAATTGAGTTTGACAATTCTGAAATGTTCGATCATTGAGTTTGACAATTCTGAAATGTTCGATCATTGAGTCTGACTATTCTGAGTTGATCAGACATTCTGTTTGACCAATCTGAGTTAATCAAACATTGAGTCCAACCATTTTGGTTTGATTGAAAATTGAGTTTGACAATTCTGAAATGTTCGATCATTGAGTTTGACTATTCTGATTTGGTCAAACATTCAGTATGACCATTCTGAATTAATCAAACATTGAGTCCAACCATTTTGGTTTGAATGAAAATTGAGTTTGACAATTCTGAAATGTTCGACCATTGAGTTTGACAATTCTGAAATGTTCGATCATTGAGTTTGACTTTTCTGATTTGGTCAAACATTTAGTATGACCATTCTGAGCTAATCAAACATTGAGTCCAACCATTTTGGTTTGAATGAAAATTGAGTTTGACAATTCTGAAATGTTCGATCATTGAGTTTGACAATTCTGAGATGATCGATCATTGAGTCTCACTATTCTGAGTTGATCAGACATTCTGTTTGACCAATCTGAGTTAATCAAACATTCAGTCCAACCATTTTGGTTTGATTGAAAATTGAGTTTGACAATTCTGAAATGTTCGATCATTGAGTTTGACTATTCTGATTTGGTCAAACATGCGGTATGACCATTCTGAATTAATCAAACATTGAGTCCAACCATTTTGGTTTGAATGAAAATTGAGATTGACAATTCTGAAATGTTCGATCATTGAGTTTGACAATTCTGAAATGTTCGGTCATTGAGTTTGACTTTTCTGATTTGGTCAAACATTTAGTATGACCATTCTGAGCTAATCCAACATTGAGTCCAACCATTTTGGTTTGAATGAAAATTGAGTTTGACAATTCTGAAATGTTCGATCATGGAGTTTGAATATTCTGAGTTGATCAAACATTCAGTATGACCATTCTGAATTAATCAAACATTGAGTCCAACCATTTTGGTTTGAATGAAAATTGAGTTTGACAATTCTGAAATGTTCGATCATTGAGTTTGACAATTCTGAGATGATCGATTATTGAGTCTGACTATTCTGAGTTGATCAGACATTCTGTTTGACCAATCTGAGTTAATCAAACATTCATTCCAACCATTTTGGTTTGATTGAAAATTGAGTTTGACAATTCTGAAATGTTCGATCATTGAGTTTGACTATTCTGATTTGGTCAAACATTCAGTATGACCATTCTGAATTAATCAAACATTGAGTCCAACCATTTTGGTTTGAATGAAAATTGAGTTTGACAATTCTGAAATGTTCGATCATTGAGTTTGACAATTCTGAAATGTTCGATCATTGAGTTTGACTATTCAGATTTGGTCAAACATTTAGTATGACCATTCTGAGCTAATCAAACATTGAGTCCAACCATTTTGGTTTGAATGAAAATTGAGTTTGACAATTCTGAAATGTATGATCATTGAGTTTGACTATTCTGAGTTGATCAAACATTCAGTATGACCATTCTGAATTAATCAAACATTGAGTCCAACCATTTTGGTTTGAATGAAAATTGAGTTTGACAATTCTGAAATGTTCGATCATTGAGTTTGACAATTCTGAGATGATCGATCATTGAGACTGACTATTCTGAGTTGATCAGACATTCTGTTTGACCAATCTGAGTTAATCAAACATTTAGTCCAACCATTTTGGTTTGATTGAAAAGTGAGTTTGACAATTCTGAAATGTTCGATCATTGAGTTTGACTATTCTGATTTGGTCAAACATTCAGTATGACTATTCTGAATTAATCAAACATTGAGTCCAACCATTTTGGTTTGAATGAAAATTGAGTTTGACAATTCTGAAATGTTCGATCATTGAGTTTGACAATTCTGAAATGTTCGATCATTGAGTTTGACTATTCTGATTTGGTCAAACATTTAGTATGACCATTCTGAGCTAATCAAACATTGAGTCCAACCATTTTGGTTTGAATGAAAATTGAGTTTGACAATTCTGAAATGTTCGATCATTGAGTTTGACTATTCTGAGTTGATCAAACATTCAGTATGACCATTCTGAATTAATCAAACATTGAGTCCAACCATTTTGGCTTGAATGAAAATTGAGTTTGACAATTCTGAAATGTTCGATCATTGAGTTTGACAATTCTGAGATGATCGATCATTGAGTCTGACTATTCTTAGTTGATCAAACATTCAGTATGACCATTCTGAGATAATCATACTTTGAGTCCAACCATTTTGGTTTGATTGAAAATTGAGTTTGACAATTCTGAAATGTTCGATCATTGAGTTTGACTATTCTGAGTTGATCAAACATTCAGTATGACCATTCTGAATTAATCAAACATTGAGTCCAACCATTTTGGTTTGAATCAAAATTGAGTTTGACAATTCTGAAATGTTCGATCATTGAGTTTGACAATTCTGAAATGTTCGATCATTGAGTCTGACTATTCTGAGTTGATCAGACATTCTGTTTGACCAATCTGAGTTAATCAAACATGGAGTCCAACCATTTTGGTTTGATTGAAAATTGAGTTTGACAATTCTGAAATGTTCGATCATTGAGTTTGACTATTCTGATTTGGTCAAACATTCAGTATGACCATTCTGAATTAATCAAACATTGAGACCAACCATTTTGGTTTGAATGAAAATTGAGTTTGACAATTCTGAAATGTTCGACCATTGAGTTTGACAATTCTGAAATGTTCGATCATTGAGTTTGACTTTTTTGATTTGGTCAAACATTTAGTATGACCATTCTGAGCTAATCAAACATTGAGTCCAACCATTTTGGTTTGAATGAAAATTGAGTTTGACAATTCTGAAATGTTCGATCATTGAGTTTGAATATTCTGAGTTGATCAAACATTCAGTATGACCATTCTGAATTAATCAAACATTGAGTCCAACCATTTTGGTTTGAATGAAAATTGAGTTTGACAATTCTGAAATGTTCGATCATTGAGTTTGACAATTCTGAGATGATCGATCATTGAGTCTCACTATTCTGAGTTGATCAGACATTCTGTTTGACCAATCTGAGTTAATCAAACATTCAGTCCAACCATTTTGGTTTGATTGAAAATTGAGTTTGACAATTCTGAAATGTTCGATCATTGAGTTTGACTATTCTGATTTGGTCAAACATTCAGTATGACCATTCTGAATTAATCAAACATTGAGTCCAACCATTTTGGTTTGAATGAAAATTGAGTTTGACAATTCTGAAATGTTCGATCATTGAGTTTGACTATTCTGAAATTTTCGATCATTGAGTTTGACTATTCTGATTTGGTCAAACATTTAGTATGACCATTCTGAGCTAATCAAACATTGAGTCCAACCATTTTGGTTTGAATGAAAATTGAGTTTGACAATTCTGAAATGTCCGATCATTGAGTATGACTATTCTGAGTTGATCAAACATTCAGTATGACCATTCTGAATTAATCAAACATTGAGTCCAACCATTTTGGTTTGAATGAAAATTGAGTTTGACAATTCTGAAATGTTCGATCATTGAGTTTGACAATTCTGAGATGATCGATCATTGAGTCTGACTATTCTGAGTTGATCAGACATTCTGTTTGACCAATCTGAGTTAATCAAACATTCAGTCCAACCATTTTGGTTTGATTGAAAATTGAGTTTGACAATTCTGAAATGTTCGATCATTGAGTTTGACTATTCTGATTTGGTCAAACATTCAGTATGACCATTCTGAATTAATCAAACATTGAGTCCAACCATTTTGGTTTGAATGAAAATTGAGTTTGACAATTCTGAAATGTTCGATCATTGAGTTTGACAATTCTGAAATGTTCGATCATTGAGTTTGACTTTTCTGATTTGGTCAAACATTTAGTATGACCATTCTGAGCTAATCAAACATTGAGTCCAACCATTTTGGTTTGAATGAAAATTGAGTTTGACAATTCTGAAATGTTCGATCATTGAGTTTGAATATTCTGAGTTGATCAAACATTCAGTATGACCATTCTGAATTAATCAAACATTGAGTCCAACCATTTTGGTTTGAATGAAAATTGAGTTTGACAATTCTGAAATGTTCGATCATTGAGTTTGACAATTCTGAGATGATCGATCATTGAGTCTGACTATTCTGAGTTGATCAGACATTCTGTTTGACCAATCTGAGTTAATCAAACATTCAGTCCAACCATTTTGGTTTGATTGAAAATTGAGTTTGACAATTCTGAAATGTTCGATCATTGAGTTTGACTATTCTGATTTGGTCAAACATTCAGTATGACCATTCTGAATTAATCAAACATTGAGTCCAACCATTTTGGTTTGAATGAAAATTGAGTTTGACAATTCTGAAATTTTTCGATCATTGAGTTTGACAATTCTGAAATGTTCGATCATTGAGTTTGACTATTCTGATTTGGTCAAACATTTAGTATGACCATTCTGAGCTAATCAAACATTGAGTCCAACCATTTTGGTTTGAATGAAAATTGAGTTTGACGATTCTAAAATGTTCGATCATTGAGTTTGACAATTCTGAGATGATCGATCATTGAGTCTGACTATTCTGAGTTGATCAGACATTCTGTTTGACCAATCTGAGTTAATCAAACATTGAGTCCAACCATTTTGGTTTGATTGAAAATTGAGTTTGACAATTCTGAAATGTTCGATCATTGAGTTTGACTATTCTGATTTGGTCAAACATTCAGTATGACCATTCTGAATTATTCAAACATTGAGTCCAACCATTTTGGTTTGAATGAAAATTGAGTTTGACAATTCTGAAATGTTCGATCATTGAGTTTGACAATTCTGAAATGTTCGATCATTGAGTTTGACTATTCTGATTTGGTCAAACATTTAGTATGACCATTCTGAGCTAATCAAACATTGAGTCCAACCATTTTGGTTTGAATGAAAATTGAGTTTGACAATTCTGAAATGTTCGATCATTGAGTTTGACTATTCTGAGTTGATCAAACATTCAGTATGACCATTCTGAATTAATCAAACATTGAGTCCAACCATTTTGGTTTGAATGAAAATTGAGTTTGACAATTCTGAAATGTTCGATCATTGAGTTTGACAATTCTGAGATGATCGATCATTGAGTCTGACTATTCTGAGTTGATCAGACATTCTGTTTGACCAATCTGAGTTAATCAAACATTCAGTCCAACCATTTTGGTTTGATTGAAAATTGAGTTTGACAATTCTGAAATGTTCGATCATTGAGTTTGACTATTCTGATTTGGTCAAACATTCAGTATGACCATTCTGAATTAATCAAACATTGAGTCCAACCATTTTGGTTTGAATGAAAATTGAGTTTGACAATTCTGAAATGTTCGATCATTGAGTTTGACAATTCTGAAATGTTCGATCATTGAGTTTGACTATTCTGATTTGGTCAAACATTTAGTATGACCATTTTGGTTTGAATGAAAATTGAGTTTGACAATTCTGAAATGTTCGATCATTGAGTTTGACTATTCTGAGTTGATCAAACATTCAGTATGACCATTCTGAATTAATCAAACATTGAGTCCAACCATTTTGGCTTGAATGAAAATAGAGTTTGACAATTCTGAAATGTTCGATCATTGAGTTTGACAATTCTGAGATGATCGATCATTGAGTCTGACTATTCTGAGCTGATCAAACATTCAGTATGACCATTCTGAGATAATCATACTTTGAGTCCAACCATTTTGGTTTGATTGAAAATTGAGTTTGACAATTCTGAAATGTTCGATCATTGAGTTTAACTATTCTGAGTTGATCAAACATTCAGTATGACCATTCTGAATAAATCAAACATTGAGTCCAACCATTTTGGTTTGAATGAAAATTGAGTTTGACAATTCTGAAATGTTCGATCATTGAGTTTGACAATTCTGAGATGATCGATCATTGAGTCTGACTATTCTGAGTTGATCAGACATTCTGTTTGACCAATCTGAGTTAATCAAACATTGAGTCCAACCATTTTGGTTTGATTGAAAATTGAGTTTGACAATTCTGAAATGTTCGATCATTGAGTTTGACTATTCTGATTTGGTCAAACATTCAGTATGACCATTCTGAATTAATCAAACATTGAGTCCAACCATTTTGGTTTGAATGAAAATTGAGTTTGACAATTCTGAAATGTTCGATCATTGAGTTTGACAATTCTGAAATGTTCGATCATTGAGTTTGACTATTCTGATTTGGTCAAACATTTAGTATGACCATTCTGAGCTAATCAAACATTGAGTCCAACCATTTTGGTTTGAATGAAAATTGAGTTTGACAATTCTGAAATGTTCGATCATTGAGTTTGACTATTCTGAGTTGATCAAACATTCAGTATGACCATTCTGAATTAATCAAACATTGAGTCCAACCATTTTGGCTTGAATGAAAATAGAGTTTGACAATTCTGAAATGTTCGATCATTGAGTTTGACAATTCTGAGATGATCGATCATTGAGTCTGACTATTCTGAGCTGATCAAACATTCAGTATGACCA
>OW028585.1:18084760-18108711 GCA_932294295.1 Alitta virens | reverse complement strand
ATTGCAGATTGTAGATGCAGTTGTCATGATATGATCAGTTTCACTACCGAATGTAGATGCAGGTGGGGTGCATGAATCTGCTTCACTGTAGATTGTAGCTGCAGTTACCATGACTGGATCAGCTTCACTGCAGATTGTAGATGCAGAAACCATGTTTTTTTCAGCTACAGCGCAGATTGTAGATGCAATAACCAAGTTCAGATCAGCTTCACTGCAGATTGTAGATGCAGATACCAGGTTTGGATCAGCTTTACTGCCGATTGTAGATGCAGTTACCATGTTTTGATGAGCAACACTGTAGATTGTAGAAGCAGTAACCATGTTTGGATCAGCTTCATTGGAGACTGTAGATGCAGTTACCATGTGTGGATCATCTTCACTGCAGATTGTAGATGCAGTTATCATGTTATGATCAGTTTCACTGCAGATTGTCGATGCAGGTACCATGTTTGGATCAGCTTCACTGTAGATTGTAGATGCAGTTACGTTTGATCAGCTTCACTGCAGATTGTAGTAACCATGTTTGGATCAGCTTCACTGCAGACTGTAGATGCAGTTAACATGTTTGGATCATATTCATCGCAGATTGTAGATGCAGTTATAATGTTTTGAGCAGTTTCACTGCAGATTGTAGATGCAGGTACCATGTTTGGATCAGCTTCACTGTAGATTGTAGATGCAGTAACCATGTTTGGATCATCTTCATTGTAGATTGTAGATGCAGTTATCATGTTATGATCAGTTTCACTACCTATTGCAGATGCAGGTACTACAATTGGATAAGCTGCAATGCAGATTGTAGATGCACTTACCATGTTTTGATGAGCTACACTGTTGATTGTAGATGCAGGAACCAAGTTCAGATGAGCTTTACTGCAGATTGTAGATGCAGATACCAGGTTTGGATCAGCTTCACTGCAGATTGTAGATGCAGTTAACATGTTTTGATCAGCTACACCGTAGATTGTAGATGCAATAACCAAGTTCAGATCAGCTTCACTGCAGATTGTAGATGCAGATACCAGGTTTGGGTCAGCTTTACTGCAGATTGTAGATGCAGTTATCATGCTATGATCCGTTTCACTACCGATTGTAGATGCAGGTACTATGATTGGATTAGCTTCAATGCTGATTGTAGATGCAGTTACCATGTTTTGATGAACTACACTGTAGATTGTAGATGCAGGTACCAGGTTTGGATCAGCATCACTGCTGATTGTAGATGCAAATACCAGGTTTGGGTCAGCTTCACTGCAGATTGTAGATGCAGTTACCAGGTTTGGATCAGCATCACTGCTGATTGTGGATGCAGTTAGCATGTTTTGATCAGCTACACCATAGATTGTAGATGCAATAACCAAGTTCAGATCAGCTTCACTGCAGATTGTAGATGCAGATACCTGGTTTGGGTCAGCTTTACTGGAGATTGTAGATGCAGTTACCATGTTTTGATGAGCTACACTGTAGATTGTAGAAGCAGTGACCATGTTTGGATTAGCTTCATTGCAGATTGTAGATGCAGTTACCATGTTTGGATCAGCTTCACTGCAGACTGTAGATGCAGTTACCATGTTTGGATCATATTCATTGCAGATTGTAGATGCAGTTATAATGTTTTGAGCAGTTTCACTGCAGATTGTAGATGCAGGTACCATGTTTGGATCAGCTTCACTGCAGATTGTAAATGCAGTTATGTTTGATCAGCTTTACTGCAGATTGTAGATGCAGTAACAATGTTTGGATAAGCTTCACTTCAGATTGTTGATGCAGTTACCAAGTTCAGATCACCTTCACTACAGATTGTAGATGCAATTATGTTTGATCAGCTTCACTGCAGATTGTAGATGCAGTTATCATGTTATGATCAGTTTCACTACCGATTGTAGATGCAGTAACCATGTTTCGTTCAGTTACAGTGCAGATTGCAGATGCAGGTACCATGCTTGTATCACCTTCACTGTAGATTGTAGATGCAGTTACCAAGTTTAGACCAGCTTTACAGCAGATTGTAGATGCAGTTATCATGTTTTGATCTGTTTCACTGCAGATTGTAGATGCAGTTACCATGTTTTGATGAGCTATACTGCAGATTGTAGATGCAGTTATAATGTTTTTAGCAGTTTTACTACAGATTGTAGATGCAGTTATCATGTTTGGATAAGCTTCCCTGCAGATTGTAGATGCAGTTATGTTTGATCAGCTTCACTGCAGATTGTAGATGCAGTAACCATGTTTGGATAAGCTTTACTTCAGATTGTTGATGCAGTTACAAAGTAAAGATCACCTTTATTACAGATTGTTGATGCAATTATGTTTGATCAGCTTCACTGTAGATTGTAGATGCAGTTACCAAGTTTAGATCAGCTTCACGGCAGAGAGTAGATGCAGTTATGTTTGATCATCTTCACTGCAGACTGTAGATGCAGTAACCATGTTTGAATCAGCTTTATTGCAGACTGTAGATGCAGTTACCTTGTTTGGATCACCTTCATTGCACATTGTAGATGCAGTTATCATGTTATGATCAGTTTCACTACCGATTGTAGATGCAGGTAGTATGATTGGAATAGCTTCAATGCTGATTGTAGATGCAGTTACCATGTTTTGATGAGCTACACTGTAGATTGTAGAAGCAGTAACCATATTTGGATCAGCTTCATTGCAGACTGTAGATGCAGTTACCATGTTTGGATCAGCTTCACTGCAGACTGTAGATGCAGTTACCATGTTTGGATCATATTCATTGCAGATTGTAGATGCAGTTATAATGTTTTGAGCAGTTTCACTGCAGATTGTAGATGCAGGTACCATGTTTGGATCAGCTTCACTGTAGATTATAGATGCAGTTATGTTTGATCAGCTTCACTGCAGATTGTAGATGCAGTAACAATGTTTGGATCAGCTTCATTGCAAACTGTAGATGCAGTTACAATGTTTGGATCATATTCATTGCAGATTGTAGATGCAGTTATAATGTTTTGAGCAGTTTCACTGCAGATTGTAGATGCAGGTACCAAGTTTGGATCAGCTTCACTGTAGATTGTAGATGCAGTTATGTTTGATCAGCTTCACTGCAGATTGTAGATGCAGTAACCATGTTTGGATAAGCTTCACTTCAGATTGTTGATGCAGTTACCAAGTTTAGATCACCTTCACTACAGATTGTAGATGCAATTATGTTTGATCAGCTTCACTGCAGATTGTAGATGCAGTTATCATGTTATGATCAGTTTCACTACCGATTGCAGATGCAGTAACCATGTTTCGTTCAGTAACAGTGCAGATTGTAGATGCAGGTACCATGCTTGTATCACCTTCACTGTAGATTGTAGATGCAGTTACCAAGTTTAGATCAGCTTCACGGCAGATTGTAGATGCAGTTATGTTTGATCATCTTCACTGCAGGCTGTAGATGCAGTAACCATGTATGAATCAGCTTCATTGCAGACTGGAAATGCAGTTACCATGTTTGGATCATCTTCATTGCAGATTGTAGATGCAGTTATCATGTTATGATCAGTTTCATTACCGATTGTCGATGCAGGTACTATGATTGGATTAGCTTCAATGCTGATTGTAGAGGCAGTTACCATGTTTTGATGAACTACACTGTAGATTGTAGATGCAGGTACCAGGTTTGGATCAGCATCACTGCGGATTGTAGATGCAGTTGAAATGTTTTGATCATCTACACCGTAGATTTTAGATGCAATAACCAAGTTTAGTTCAGCTTCACTGCAGATTGTAGATGCAAATACCAGGTTTGGGTCGGCTTTACTGCGGATTGTAGATGCAGTTACCAGGTTTGGATCAGCATCACTGCTGAATGTGGATGCAGTTATGTTTGATCAGCTTCACTGCAGATTGTAGATGCAGTTATCATGTTTTGACCTGTTTCACTGTAGATTGTAGATGCAGTTACCATGTTTTAATGAGCTACACTGCAGATTGTAGATGCAGTTATAATGTTTTGAGCAGTTTTACTACAGATTGTAGATGCAGTTATCATGTTTGGATAAGCTTCCCTGCAGATTGTAGATGCAGTAATGTTTGATCAGCTTCACTGCAGATTGTAGATGCAGTAACCATGCTTGTATCACCTTCACTGTAGATTGTAGATGCAGTTACCAGGTTTGGATCAGCATCACTGCTGATTGTGGATGCAGTTAACATGTTTTGATCAGCTACACCATAGATTGTAGATGCAATAACCAATTTCAGATCAGCTTCACTGCAGATTGTAGATGCAGATACCTGGTTTTGATGAGCTACACTGTAGATTGTTGAAGCAGTAACCATGTTTGGATCAGCTTCATTGCAGACTGTAGATGCAGTTACCATGTTTGGATCAGATTCACTGCAGACTGTAGATGCAGTTACCATGTTTTGAGCAGTTTCACTGCAGATTGTAGATGCAGGTACCATGTTTGGTTCAGTTTCACTGTAGATTGTAGATGCAGTAACAATGTTTGGATCAGCTTCATTGCAGACTGTAGATGCAGTTATAATGTTTTGAGCAGTTTTACTACAGATTGTAGATGCAGTTATCATGTTTGGATAAGCTTCCCTGCAGATTGTAGATGCAGTAATGTTTGATCAGCTTCACTGCAGATTGTAGATGCAGTAACCATGCTTGTATCAGCTTCACTGTAGATTGTAGATGCAGTTACTAAGTTTAGATCAGCTTCACGGCAGATTGTAGATGCAGTTATGTTTGATCATCTTCACTGCAGACTGTAGATGCAGTAACCATGTTTGAATCAGCTTCATTGCAGACTGTAGATGCAGTTACCATGTTTGGATCATCTTCATTGCAGATTGTAGATGCAGTTATCATGTTATGATCAGTTTCACTACCGATTGTAGATGCAGGTAGTATGATTGGAATAGCTTCAATGCTGATTGTAGATGCAGTTACCATGTTTTGATGAGCTACACTGTAGATTGTAGATGCAGGTACCAGGTTTGGATCAGCATCACTGCGGATTGTAGATGCAGTTGAAATGTCTTGATCAGCTACACCGTAGATTGTAGATGCAATAACCAAGTTCAGATCAGCTTCACTGCAGATTGTAGATGCAGGTACCAAGTTTGGATCAGCTTCACTGTGGATTGTAGATGCAGTTATGTTTGATCATCTTCACTGCAGATTGTAGATGCAGTAACCATGTTTGGATAAGCTTTACTTCAGATTGTTGATGCAGTTACAAAGTTAAGATCACCTTCATTACAGATTGTTGATGCAATTATGTTTGATCAGCTTCACTGTACATTGTAGATGCAGTTACCAAGTTTAGATCAGCTTCACGGCAGAGAGTAGATGCAGTTATGTTTGATCATCTTCACTGCAGACTGTAGATGCAGTAACCATGTTTGAATCAGCTTTATTGCAGACTGTAGATGCAGTTACCTTGTTTGGATCATCTTCATTGCAGATTGTAGATGCAGTTATCATGCTATGATCAGTTTCACTACCGATTGTAGATGCAGGTAGTATGATTGGAATAGCTACACTGTAGATTGTAGAAGCAGTAACCATGTTTGGATCAGCTTCATTGCAGACTGTAGATGCAGTTACCATGTTTGGATCAGCTTCACTGCAGACTGTAGATGCAGTTACCATGTATGGATCATATTCATTGCAGATTGTAGATGCAGTTATAATGTTTTGAGCAGTTTCACTGCAGATTGTAGATGCAGGTACCATGTTTGGATCAGCTTTACTGTAGATTGTAGATGCAGTTATGTTTGATCAGCTTCACTGCAGATTGTAGATGCAGTAACAATGTTTGGATCAGCTTCATTGCAGACTGTAGATGCAGTTACAATGTTTGGATCATATTCATTGCAGATTGTAGATGCAGTTATAATGTTTTGAGCAGTTTCACTACCGATTGTAGATGCAGGTACTATGATTGGATTAGCTTCAATGCTGATTGTAGATGCAGTTACCTGTTTTGATGAGCTACACTGTAGATTGTAGATGCAGGTACCAGGTTTGGATCAGCATCACTGCGGATTGTAGATGCAGTTGAAATGTCTTGATCAGCTACACCGTAGATTGTAGATGCAATAACCAAGTTCAGATCAGCTTCACTGCAGATTGTAGATGCAAATACCAGGTTTGGGTCAGCTTTACTGCAGATTGTAGATGCAGTTACCAGGTTTGGATCAGCATCACTGCTGATTGTGGATGCAGTTAACATGTTTTGATCAGCTACACCATAGATTGTAGATGCAATAACCAAGTTCAGATCAGCTTTACTGCAGATTGTTGATGCAGATACCTGGTTTTGATGAGCTACACTGTAGATTGTTGAAGCAGTAACCATGTTTGGATCAGCTTCATTGCAGACTGTAGATGCAGTTACCATGTTTGGATCAGATTCACTGCAGACTGTAGATGCAGTTACCATGTTTGGATCATATTCATTGCAGATTGTAGATGCAGTTATAATGTTTTGAGCAGTTTCACTGCAGATTGTAGATGCAGGTACCATGTTTGGTTCAGTTTCACTGTAGATTGTAGATGCAGTAACAATGTTTGGATCAGCTTCATTGCAGACTGTAGATGCAGTTATAATGTTTTGAGCAGTTTTACTACAGATTGTAGATGCAGTTATCATGTTTGGATAAGCTTCCCTGCAGATTGTAGATGCAGTAATGTTCGATCAGCTTCACTGCAGATTGTAGATGCAGTAACCATGCTTGTATCACCTTCACTGTAGATTGTAGATGCAGTTACCAAGTTTAGATCAGCTTCACGGCAGATTGTAGATGCAGTTATGTTTGATCATCTTCACTGCAGACTGTAGATGCAGTAACCATGTTTGAATCAGCCTCATTGCAGACTGTAGATGCAGTTACCATGTTTGGATCATCTTCATTGCAGATTGTAGATGCAGTTATCATGTTATGATCAGTTTCACTACCGATTGTAGATGCAGGTAGTATGATTGGATTGGCTTCAATGCTGATTGTAGATGCAGTTACCATGTTTTGATGAGCTACACTGTAGATTGTAGATGCAGGTACCAGGTTTGGATCAGCATCACTGCGGATTGTAGATGCAGTTGAAATGTCTTGATCAGCTACACCGTAGATTGTAGATGCAATAACCAAGTTCAAATCAGCTTCACCGCAGATTGTAGATGCAAATACCAGGTTTGGGTCAGCTTTACTGCAGATTGTAGATGCAGTTACCAGGTTTGGATCAGCTTCACTGCAGATTGTAGATGCAGTTATCATGTTTTGATCTGTTTCACTGTAGATTGTAGATGCAGTTACCATGTTTTGATGAGCTACACTGCAGATTGTAGATGCAGTTATAATGTTTTGAGCAGTTTTACTACAGATTGTAGATGCAGTTATGATGTTTGGATAAGCTTCCCTGCAGATTGTAGATGCAGTAATGTTTGATCAGCTTCACTGCAGATTGTAGATGCAGTTACCATGCTTGTATCAGCTTCACTGTAGATTGTAGATGCAGTTACCAAGTTTAGATCAGCTTCACGGCAGATTGTAGATGCAGTTATGTTTGATCATCTTCACTGCAGACTGTAGATGCAGTAACCATGTTTGAATCAGCTTCATTGCGGACTGTAGATGCAGTTACCATGCTTGGATCATCTTCATTGCAGATTGTAGATGCAGTTATCATGTTATGATCAGTTTCACTACCGATTTTAGATGCAGGTACTATGATTGGATTAGCTTCAATGCTGATTGTAGATGCAGTTATCATGTTTTGATGAGCTACACTGTAGATTGTAGATGCAGGTACCAGGTTTGGATCAGCATCACTGCGGATTGTAGATGTAGTTGAAATGTCTTGATCAGCTACACCGTAGATTGTAGATGCAATAACCAAGTTCAGATCAGCTTCACTGCAGATTGTAGATGCAAATACCAGGTTTGGGTCAGCTTTACTGCAGATTGTAGATGCAGTTACCAGGTTTGGATCAGCATCACTGCTGATTGTGGATGCAGTTAACATGTTTTGATCAGCTACACCATAGATTGTAGATGCAATAACCAAGTTCAGTTCAGCTTCACTGCAGATTGTAGATGCAGATACCTGGTTTTGATGAGCTACACTGTAGATTGTTGAAGCAGTAACCATGTTTGGATCAGCTTCATTGCAGACTGTAGATGCAGTTACCATGTTTGGATCAGATTCACTACAGACTGCAGATGCAGTTACCATGTTTGGATCATATTCATTGCAGACTGTAGATGCAGTTATAATGTTTTGAGCAGTTTCACTGCAGATTGTAGATGCAGGTACCATGTTTGGTTCAGTTTCACTGTAGATTGTTGATGCAGTAACAATGTTTGGATCAGCCTAATTGCAGACTGTAGATGCAGTTATAATGTTTTGAGCAGTTTTACTACAGATTGTAGATGCAATTATCATGTTTGGATAAGCTTCCCTGCAGATTGCAGATGCAGTAATGTTTGATCAGCTTCACTGCAGATTGTAGATGCAGTAACCATGCTTGTATCAGCTTCACTGTAGATTGTAGATGCAGTTACCAAGTTTAGATCAGCTTCACGGCAGATTGTAGATGCAGTTATGTTTGATCATCTTCACTGCAGACTGTAGATGCAGTAACCATGTTTGAATCAGCTTCATTGCAGACTGTAGATGCAGTTACCATGTTTGGATCATCTTCATTGCAGATTGTAGATGCAGTTATCATGTTATGATCAGTTTCACTACCGATTGTAGATGCAGGTACTATGATTGGATTAGCTTCAATGCTGATTGTAGATGCAGTTACCATGTTTTGATGAGCTACACTGTAGATTGTAGATGCAGGTACCAGGTTTGGATCAGCATCACTGCGGATTGTAGATACAGTTGAAATGTCTTGATCAGCTACACCGTAGATTGTAGATGCAATAACCAAGTTCAGATCAGCTTCACTGCAGATTGTAGATGCAAATACCAGGTTTGGGTCAGCTTTACTGCAGATTGTAGATGCAGTTACCAGGTTTGGATCAGCATCACTGCTGATTGTGGATGCAGTTAACATGTTTTGATCAGCTACACCATAGATTGTAGATGCAATAACCATGTTCAGATCAGCTTCACTGCAGATTGTAGATGCAGATACCTGGTTTTGATGAGCTACACTGTAGATTGTTGAAGCAGTAACCATGTTTGGATCAGCTTCATTGCAGACTGTAGATGCAGTTACCATGTTTGGATCAGATTCATTGCAGATTGTAGATGCAGTTATAATGTTTTGAGCAGTTTCACTGCAGATTGTAGATGCAGGTACCATGTTTGGTTCAGTTTCACTGTAGATTGTAGATGCAGTAACAATGTTTGGATCAGCTTCATTGCAGACTGTAGATGCAGTTATAATGTTTTGAGCAGTTTTATCACAGATTGTAGATGCAGTTATCATGTTTGGATAAGCTTCCCTGCAGATTGTAGATGCAGTAATGTTTGATCAGCTTCACTGCAGATTGTAGATGCAGTAACCATGCTTGTATCACCTTCACTGTAGATTGTAGATGCAGTTACCAAGTTTAGATCAGCTTCACGGCAGATTGTAGATGCAGTTATGTTTGATCATCTTCACTGCAGACTGTAGATGCAGTAACCATGTTTGAATCAGCCTCATTGCAGACTGTAGATGCAGTTACCATGTTTGGATCATCTTCATTGCAGATTGTAGATGCAGTTATCATGTTATGATCAGTTTCACTACCGATTGTAGATGCAGGTAGTATGATTGGATTAGCTTCAATGCTGATTGTAGATGCAGTTACCATGTTTTGATGAGCTACACTGTAGATTGTAGATGCAATAACCAAGTTCAGATCAGCTTCACTGCAGATTGTAGATGCAAATACCAGGTTTGGGTCAGCTTTACTGCAGATTGTAGATGCAGTTACCAGGTTTGGATCAGCATCACTGCTGATTGTGGATGCAGTTAACATGTTTTGATCAGCTACACCATAGATTGTAGATGCAATAACCAAGTTCAGATCAGCTTCACTGCAGATTGTAGATGCAGATACCTGGTTTGGGTCAGCTTTACTGCAGATTGTAGATGCAGTTACCATGTTTTGATGAGCTACACTTTAGATTGTAGAAGCAGTAACCATGTTTGGATCAGCTTCATTGCAGACTGTAGATGCAGTTATAATGTTTTTAGCAGTTTTACTACAGGTTGTAGATGCAGTTATCATGTTTGGATAAGCTTCCCTGCAGATTGTAGATGCAGTAATGTTTGATCAGCTTCAATGCAGATTGTAGATGCAGTAACCATGCTTGTATCACCTTCACTGCAGATTGTAGATGCAGTTATCATGTTATGATCAGTTTCACTACCGATTGTAGATGCAGTAACCATGTTTCGTTCAGTTACAGTGCAGATTGTAGATGCAGGTACCATGCTTGTATCACCTTCACTGTAGATTGTAGATGCAGTTACCAAGTTTTGATCAGCTTCACGGCAGATTGTAGATGCAGTTATGTTTGATCAGCTTCACTGCAGACTGTAGATGCAGTTACCATGTTTGGATCGTATTCATAGCAGATTGTAGATGCAGTTAAAATGTTTTGAGCAGTTTCACTGCAGATTGTAGATGCAGGTACCATGTTTGGATCAGTTTCACTGTAGATTGTAGATGCAGTAACAATGTTTGGATCAGCTTCATGTAGATGCAGCTACCATGTTTGGATCATATTCATTGCAGATTGTAGATGCATCTATAATGTCTTGAGCAGTTTCACTGCAGATTGTAGATGCAGTTACCAAGTTTAGATCACCTTCACTACAGATTGTAGGTGCAATTATGTTTGATCAGCTTCACTGCAGATTGTAGATGCAGTTATCATGTTATGATCAGTTTCACTACCGATTGTAGATGCAGGTACTATGATTGGATTAGCTTCAATGCTGATTGTAGATGCAGTTACCATGTTTTGATGAGCTACACTGTAGATTGTAGATGCAGGTACCAGGTTTGGATCAGCATCACTGCGGATTGTAGATGCAGTTGAAATGTCTTGATCAGCTACACCGTAGATTGTAGATGCAATAACCAAGTTCAGATCAGCTTCACTGCAGATTGTAGATGCAAATACCAGGTTTGGGTCAGCTTTACTGCAGATTGTAGATGCAGTTACCAGGTTTGGATCAGCATCACTGCTGACTGTGGATGCAGATAACATGTTTTGATCAGCTACACCATAGATTGTAGATGCAATAACCAAGTTCAGATCAGCTTCACTGCAGATTGTAGATGCAGATACCTGGTTTGGGTCAGCTTTACTGCGTATTGCAGATGCAGTTACCATGTTTTGATGGGCTACACTGTAGATTGTAGAAGCAGTAACCATGTTTGGATCAGCTGCATTGCAGATTGTAGATGCAGTTATAATGTTTGATCAGCTTCACTGCAGATTGTAGATGCAGTAACCATTCTTGTATCACCTTCACTGTAGATTGTAGATGCAGTTATCAAGTTTAGATCAGCTTCACGGCAGATTGTAGATTCAGTTATGTTTGATCATCTTCACTGCAGACTGTAGATGCAGTAACCATGTTTGAATCAGCTTCATTGCAGACTATAGATGCAGTTACCTTGTTTAGATCTTCTTCATTGCAGATTGCAGATGCAGTTATCATGTTATGATCAGTTTCACTACCGATTGTAGATGCAGGTACTATGATTGGATTAGCTTCAATGCTGATTGTAGATGCAGTTACCATGTTTTGATGAGCTACACCGTAGATTGTAGATGCAGGTACCAGGTTTGGATCAGCATCACTGCGAATTGTAGATGCAGTTGAAATGTCTTGATCAGCTACACCGTAGATTGTAGATGCAATAACCAAGTTCAGATCAGCTTCACTGCAGATTGTAGATGCAAATACCAGGTTTGGGTCAGCTTTACTGCAGATTGTAGATGCAGTTACCAGGTTTGGATCAGCATCACTGCTGATTGTGGATGCAGTTAACATGTTTTGATCAGCTACACCATAGATTGTAGATGCAATAACCAAGTTCAGATCAGCTTCACGGCAGATTGTAGATGCAGATACCTGGTTTGGGTCCGCTTTACTGCGGATTGCAGATGCAGTTACCATGTTTTGATGAGCTACACTGTAGATTGTAGAAGCAGTAACCATGTTTGGATCAGCTTCATTGCAGACTGTAGATGCAGTTACCATGTTTGGATCAGCTTCACTGCAGACTGTAGATGCAGTTACCATGTTTGGATCATATTCATTGCAGATTGTAGATGCAGTTATAATGTTTTGAGCAGTTTCACTGCAGATTGTAGATGCAGGTACCAAGTTTGGATCAGCTTCACTGTAGATTGTAGATGCAGTTATGTTTGATTAGCTTCACTGCAGATTGTAGATGCAGTAACCATGTTCGGATAAGCTTCACTTCAGATTGTTGATGCAGTTACCAAGTTTAGATCACCTTCACTACAGATTGTAGGTGCAATTATGTTTGATCAGCTTCACTGCAGATTGTAGATGCAGTTATCATGTTATGATCAGTTTCACTACCGATTGTAGATGCAGTAACCATGTTTCGTTCAGTTACAGTGCAGATTGTAGATGCAGGTACCATGCTTGTATCACCTTCACTGTAGATTGTAGATGCAGTTACCAAGTTTAGATCAGCTTCATGGCAGATAGTAGATGCAGTTATGTTTGATCATCTTCACTGCAGACTGTAGATGCAGTAACCATGTTTGAATCAGCTTCATTGCAGACTGTAGATGCAGTAACCATGTTTGGATCATCTTCATTGCAGATTGTAGATGCAGTTATCATGTTATGATCAGTTTCACTACCGATTGTAGATGCAGTAACCATGTTTCGTTCAGTTACAGTGCAGATTGTAGATGCAGGTGCCAAGTTTAGATCAGCTTCACGGCAGATTGTAGATGCAGTAACCATGTTTCGTTCAGTTACAGTGCAGATTGTAGATGCAGTTAACATGTTTTGATCAGCTACACCATAGATTGTAGATGCAATAACCAAGTTCAGATCAGCTTCACTGCAGATTGTAGATGCAAATACCAGGATTGGGTCAGCTCTACTGCAGATTGTAGATGCAGTTACCAGGTTTGGATCAGCATCACTGCTGATTGTGGATGCAGTTAACATGTTTTTATCAGCTACACCATAGATTGTAGATGCAATAACCAGGTTCAGATCAGCTTCACTGCAGATTGTAGATGCAGATACCAGGTTTGGGTCAGCTTTACTGCAGATTGTAGATGCAGTTACCATGTTTTGATGAGCTACACTGTAGATTGTAGAAGCAGTAACCATGTTTGGATAAGCTTCATTGCAGACTGTAGATGCAGTTACCATGTTTGGATCAGCTTCACTGCAGACTGTAGATGCAGTTATAATGTTTTGAGCAGTTTTACTACAGATTGTAGATGCAGTTATCATGTTTGGATAAGCTTCCCTGCAGATTGTAGATGCAGTAATTTTTGATCAGCTTCACTGCAGATTGTAGATGCAGTGACCATGCTTGTATCACCTTCACTGTAGATTGTAGATGCAGTTACCAGGTTTAGATCAGCTTCACGGCAGATTGTAGATGCAGTTATGTTTGATCATCTTCACTGCAGACTGTAGATGCAGTAACCATGTTTGAATCAGCTTCATTGCAGACTGTGGATGCAGTTACCATGTTTGGATCATCTTCATTGCAGATTGTTGATGCAGTTATCATGTTATGATCAGTTTCAATACCGATTGTAGATGCAGGTACTACGATTGGATTAGCTTCAATGCTGATTGTAGATGCAGTTACCATGTTTTGATGAGCTAAACTGTAGATTGTAGATGCAGGTACCAGGTTTGGATCAGCATCACTGCGAATTGTAGATGCAGTTGAAATGTCTTGATCAGCTACACCGTAGATTGTAGATGCAATAACCAAGTTCAGATCAGCTTCACTGCAGATTGTAGATGCAAATACCGGGTTTGGGTCAGCTTTACTGCAGATTGTAGATGCAGTTACCAGCTTTGGATCAGCATCACTGCTGATTGTGGATGCATTTAACATGTTTTGATCAGCTGCACCATAGATTGTAGATGCAATAACCAAGTTCAGAACAGCTTCACTGCAGATTGTAAATGCAGATACCTGGTTTGGGCCAGCTTTACTGCAGATTGTAGATGCAGTTACCATGTTTTGATGAGCTACACTGTAGAATGTAGAAGCAGTAACCATGTTTGGATCAGCTTCATTGCAGACTGTAGATGCAGTTACCATGTTTGGATCAGCTTCACTGCAGACTGTAGATGCAGTTACCATATTTGGATCATATTCATTGCAGATTGTAGATGCAGTTATAATGCTTTGAGCAGTTTCACTGCAGATTGTAGATGCAGGTACCGTGTTTGGTTCAGTTTCACTGTAGATTGTAGATGCAGTGACATTGTTTGGATCAGCTTCATTGCAGACTGTAGATGCAGTTATAATGTTTTGAGCAGTTTTACTACAGATTGTAGATGCAGTTATCATGTTCGGATCAGCTTCATGTAGATGCAGTTACCATGTTTGGATCATATTCATTGCAGATTGTAGATGCAGTTATAATGTTTTGAGCAGTTTCACTGCAGATTGTAGATGCAGGTACCAGGTTTGGATCAGCATCACTGCGAATTGTAGATGCAGTTGAAATGTCTTGATCAGCTACACCGTAGATTGTAGATGCAATAACCAAGTTCAGATCAGCTTCACTGCATATTGTAGATGCAAATATCAGGTTTGGGTCAGCTTTACTGCAGATTGTAGATGCAGTTACCAGGTTTGGATCAGCATCACTGCTGATTGTGGATGCAGTTAACATGTTTTGATCAGCTACACCATAGATTGTAGATGCAATAACCAAGTTCAGATCAGCTTCACTGCAGACTGTAGATGCAGTTACCATGTTTGGATCATATTCATTGCAGATTGTAGATGCAGTTATAATGTTTTGATCAGTTTCACAGTAGATTGTAGATGCAGGTACCAAGTTTGGATCTGCTTCACTGCAGATTGTAGATGCAGTAACCATGTTTGGATAAGCTTCACTTCAGATTGTTGATGCAGTTACCAAGTTTAGATCACCTTCACTACAGATTGTAGGTGCAATTATGTTTGATCAGCTTCACTGCAGATTGTAGATGCAGTTATCATGTTATGATCAGTTTCACTACCGATTGTAGATGCAGTAACCATGTTTCGTTCAGTTACAGTGCAGATTGTAGATGCAGGTACCATGCTTGTATCACCTTCACTGTAGATTGTAGATGCAGTTACCAAGTTTAGATCAGCTTCATGGCAGATAGTAGATGCAGTTATGTTTGATCATCTTCCCTGCAGACTGTAGATGCAGTAACCATGTTTGAATCAGCTTCATTGCAGACTGTAGATGCAGTAACCATGTTTGGATCATCTTCATTGCAGATTGTAGATGCAGTTATCATGTTATGATCAGTTTCACTACCGATTGTAGATGCAGTAACCATGTTTCGTTCAGTTACAGTGCAGATAGTAGATGCAGGTGCCAAGTTTAGATCAGCTTCATGGGAGATTGTAGATGCAGTTATGTTTGATCATCTTCACTGCAGACTGTAGATGCAGTTATCATGTTATGATCAGTTTCACTACCGATTGTAGATGCAGTAACCATGTTTCGTTCAGTTACAGTGCAGATTGTAGATGCAAATACCAGGTTTGGGTCAGCTTTACTGCAGATTGTAGATGCAGTTACCAGGTTTGGATCAGCATCACTGCTGATTGTGGATGCAGTTAACATGTTTTGATCAGCTACACCATAGATTGTAGATGCAATAACCAAGTTCAGATCAGCTTCACTGCAGATTGTAGATGCAGATACCTGGTTTGAGTCAGCTTTACTGCAGATTGTAGATGCAGTTACCATGTTTTGATGAGCTACACTGTAGATTGTAGAAGCAGTAACCATGTCTGGATCAGCTTCATTGCAGACTGTAGATGCAGTTATAATGTTTTGAGCAGTTTTACTACAGATTGTAGATGCAGTTATCATGTTTGGATAAGCTACCCTGCAGATTGTAGATGCAGTAATGTTTGATCATCTTCACTGCAGACTGTAGATGCAGTAACCATGCTTGTATCACCTTCACTGTAGATTGTAGATGCAGTTACCAAGTTTAGATCAGCTTCACGGCAGATTGTAGATGCAGTTATGTTTGATCATCTTCACTGCAGACTGTAGATGCAGTAACCATGTTTGAATCAGCTTCATTGCAGACTATAGATGCAGTTACCATGTTTGGATCATCTTCATTGCAGATTGTAGATGCAGTTATCATGCTATGATCAGTTTCAATACCGATTGTAGATGCAGGTACTATGATTGGATTAGCTTCAATGCTGATTGTAGATGCAGTTACCATGTTTTGATGAGCTAAACTGTAGATTGTAGATGCAGGTACCAGGTTTGGATCAGCATCACTGCGAATTGTAGATGCAGTTAAAATGTCTTGATCAGTTACACCGTAGATTGTAGATGCAATAACCAAGTTCAGATCAGCTTCACTGCAGATTGTAGATGCAAATACCAGGTTTGGGTCAGCTTTACTGCAGATTGTAGATGCAGTTACCAGCTTTGGATCAGCATCACTGCTGATTGTGGATGCATTTAACATGTTTTGATCAGCTGCACCATAGATTGTAGATGCAATAACCAAGTTCAGAACAGCTTCACTGCAGATTGTAGATGCAGATACCTGGTTTGGGCCAGCTTTACTGCAGATTGTAGATGCAGTTACCATGTTTTGATGAGCTACACTGTAGATTGTAGAAGCAGTAACCATGTTTGGATCAGCTTCATTGCAGACTGTAGATGCAGTTACCATGTTTGGATCAGCTTCACTGCAGACTGTAGATGCAGTTACCATATTTGGATCATATTCATTGCAGATTGTAGATGCAGTTATAATGCTTTGAGCAGTTTCACTGCAGATTGTAGATGCAGGTACCGTGTTTGGTTCAGTTTCACTGTAGATTGTAGATGCAGTAACAATGTTTGGATCAGCTTCATTGCAGACTGTAGATGCAGTTATAATGTTTTGAGCAGTTTTACTACAGATTGTAGATGCAGTTATCATGTTTGGATAAGCTTCCCTGCAGATTGTAGATGCAGTAATGTTTGATCAGCTTCACTGCAGGTTGTAGATGCAGTAACCATGCTTGTATCACGTTCACTGTAGATTGTAGTTGCAGTTACCAAGTTTAGATCAGCTTCACGGCAGATTGTAGATGCAGTTATGTTTGATCATCTTCACTGCAGACTGTAGATGCAGTAACCATGTTTGAATCAGCTTCATTGCAGACTGTAGATGCAGTTACCATGTTTGGATCATCTTCATTGCAGATTGTAGATGCAGTTATCATGTTATGATCAGTTTCAATACCGATTGTAGATGCAGGTACTATGATTGGATTAGCTTCAATGCTGATTGTAGATGCAGTTACCATGTTTTGATGAGCTACACTGTAGATTGTAGATGCAGGTACCAGGTTTGGATCAGCATCACTGCGGATTGTAGATGCAGTTGAAATGTCTTGATCAGCTACACCGTAGATTGTAGATGCAATAACCACGTTCAGATCAGCTTCACTGCAGATTGTAGATGCAAATACCAGGTTTGGGTCACCTTTAGTGCAGATTGTAGATGCAGTTACCATGTTTTGATGAGCTACACTGTAAATTGTAGAAGCAGTAACCATGTTTGGATAAGCTTCATTGCAGACTGTAGATGCAGTTACCATTTTTGGATCAGCTTCACTGCGGACTGTAGATGCAGTTACCATGTTTAGATCATATTCATTGCAGATTGTAGATGCAGTTATAATGTTTTGAGCAGTTTCATTGCAGATTGTAGATGCAGGTACCAAGTTTGGATCAGCTTCACTGTAGATTGTAGATGCAGTTATGTTTGATTAGCTTCACTGCAGATTGTAGATGCAGTAACCATGTTTGAATAAGCTTCACTTCAGATTGTTGATGCAGTTACCAGGTTTAGATCACCTTCACTACAGATTGTAGGTGCAATTATGTTTGATCAGCTTGACTGCAGATTGTAGATGCAGTTATCATGTTATGATCAGTTTCACTACCGATTGTAGATGCAGTAACCATGTTTCGTTCAGTTACAGTGCAGATTGTAGATGCAGGTACCATGCTTGTATCACCTTCTTTGTAGATTGTAGATGCAGTTACCAAGTTTAGATCAGCTTCATGGCAGATAGTAGATGCAGTTATGTTTGATCATCTTCACTGTAGACTGTAGATGCAGTAACCATGTTTGAATCAGCTTCATTGCAGACTGTTGATGCAGTTACCATGTTTGGATCATCTTCATTGCAGATTGTAGATGCAGTTATCATGTTATGATCAGTTTCACTACCGATTGTAGATGCAGTAACCATGTTTCATTCAGTTACAGTGCAGATTGTAGATGCAGGTACCATGCTTGTATCACCTTCACTGTAGATTGTAGATGCAGTTACCAAGTTTAGATCAGCTTCACGGCAGATTGTAGATGCAGTTATGTTTGATCATCTTTACTGCAGACTGTAGATGCAGTAACCATGTTTGAATCAGCTTCATTGCAGACTGTAGATGCAGTTACCATGTTTGGATCATCTTCATTGCAGATTGTAGATGCAGGTACCAGGTTTGGATCAGCCTCACTGCGGATTGTAGATGCAGTTGAAATGTCTTGATCAGCTACACCGTAGATTGTAGATGCAATAACCATGTTTCATTCAGTTACAGTGCAGATTGTAGATGCAGGTACCATGCTTGTATCACCTTCACTGTAGATTGTAGATGCAGTTACCAAGTTTAGATGAGCTACACTGTAGATTGTAGATGCAGGTACCAGGTTTGGATCAGCATCACTGCGAATTGTAGATGCAGTTGAAATGTCTTGATCAGCTACACCGTAGATTGTAGATGCAATAACCAAGTTCAGATCAGCTTCACTGCAGATTGTAGATGCAAATACCAGGTTTGGGTCAGCTTTACTGCAGATTGTAGATGCAGTTACCAGGTTTGGATCAGCATCACTGCTGATTGTGGATGCAGTTAACATGTTTTGATCAGCTGCACCATAGACTGTAGATGCAATAACCAAGTTCAGAACAGCTTCACTGCAGATTGTAGATGCAGATACCTGGTTTGGGTCAGCTTTACTGCAGATTGTAGATGCAGTTACCATGTTTTGATGAGCTACACTGTCGATTGTAGAAGCAGTAACCATGTTTGGATCAGCTTCATTGCAGACTGTAGATGCAGTTACCATGTTTGGATCAGCTTCACTGCAGACTGTAGATGCAGTTACCATGTTTGGATCATATTCATTGCACATTGTAGATGCAGTTATAATGCTTTGAGCAGTTTCACTGCAGATTGTAGATGCAGGTGCCATGTTTGGTTCAGTTTCACTGTAGATTGTAGATGCAGTAACAATGTTTGGATCAGCTTCATTGCAGACTGTAGATGCAGTTATAATGTTTTGAGCAGTTTTACTAAAGATTGTAGATGCAGTTATCATGTTTGGATAAACTTCCCTGCAGATTGTAGATGCAGTAATGTTTGATCAGCTTCACTGCAGATTGTATATGCAGTAACCATGCTTGTATCACCTTCACTGTAGATTGTAGATGCAGTTACCAAGTTTAGATCAGCTTCACGGCAGATTGTAGATGCAGTTATGTTTGATCATCTTCACTGCAGACTGTAGATGCAGTAACCATGTTTGAATCAGCTTCATTGCAGACTGTAGATGCAGTTACCATGTTTGGATCATCTTCATTGCAGATTGTAGATGCAGTTATCATGCTATGATCAGTTTCAATACCGATTGTAGATGCAGGTACTATGATTGGATTAGCTTCAATGCTGATTGTAGATGCAGTTACCATGTTTTGATGAGCTACACTGTAGATTGTAGATGCAGGTATCAGGTTTGGATCAGCATCACTGTGAATTGTAGATGCAGTTGAAATGTCTTGATCAGCTACACCATAGATTGTAGATGCAATAACCAAGTTCAGATCAGCTTCACTGCAGATTGTAGATGGAGTTACCATGTTTTGATGAGCTACACTGTAGATTGTAGAAGCAGTAACCATGTTTGGATAAGCTTCATTGCAGACTGTAGATGCAGTTACCATGTTTGGATCAGCTTCACTGCAGACTGTAGATGCAGTTACCATGTTTAGATCATATTCATTGCAGATTGTAGATGCAGTTATAATGTTTTGAGCAGTTTCACTGCAGATTGTAGATGCAGGTACCATGTTTGGATCAGTTTCACTGTAGATTGTAGATGCAGTAACAATGTTTGGATCAGCTTCATGTAGATGCAGTTACCATGTTTGGATCATATTCATTGCAGATTGTAGATGCATTTATAATGTTTTGAGCAGTTTCACTGCAGATTGTAGATGCAGGTACCAAGTTTGGATCAGCTTCACTGTAGATTGTAGATGCAGTTATGTTTGATTAGCTTCACTGCAGATTGTAGATGCAGTAACCATGATTGGATAAGCTTCACTTCAGATTGTTGATGCAGTTACCAAGTTTAGATCACCTTCACTACAGATTGTAGGTGCAATTATGTTTGATCAGCTTCACTGCAGATTGTAGATGCAGTTATCATGTTATGATCAGTTTCACTACCGATTGTAGATGCAGTAACCATGTTTCGTTCAGTTACAGTGCAGATTGTAGATGCAGGTACCATGCTTGTATCACCTTCACTGTAGATTGTAGATGCAGTTACCAAGTTTAGATCAGCTTCATGGCAGATAGTAGATGCAGTTATGTTTGATCATCTTCACTGCAGACTGTAGATGCAGTAACCATGTTTGAATCAGCTTCATTGCAGACTGTAGATGCAGCAACCATGTTTGGATCATCTTCATTGCAGATTGTAGATGCAGTTATCATGTTATGATCAGTTTCACTACCGATTGTAGATGCAGTAACCATGTTTCGTTCAGTTACAGTGCAGATTGTAGATGCAGGTGCCAAGTTTAGATCAGCTTCACGGCAGATTGTAGATGCAGTTATGTTTGATCATCTTCACTGCAGACTGTAGATGCAGTTATCATGTTATGATCAGTTTCACTACCGATTGTAGATGCAGTAACCATGTTTCTTTCAGTTACAGTGCAGATTGTAGATGCAGGTACCAAGTTTAGATCAGCTTCACTGCAGATTGTAGATGCAAATACCAGGTTTGGATCAGCATCACTGCTGATTGTGGATGCAGTTAACATGTTTTGATCAGCTACACCATAGATTGTAGATGCAATAACCAAGTTCAGATCAGCTTCACTGCAGATTGTAGATGCAGATACCTGGTTTGAGTCAGCTTTACTGCAGATTGTAGATGCAGTTACCATGTTTTGATGAGCTACACTGTAGATTGTAGAAGCAGTAACCATGTTTGGATCAGCTTCATTGCAGACTGTAGATGCAGTTATAATGTTTTGAGCAGTTTTACTACAGATTGTATATGCAGTTATCATGTTTGGATAAGCTTCCCTGCAGATTGTAGATGCAGTAATGTTTGATCAGCTTCAGTGCAGATTGTAGATGCAGTAACCATGCTTGTATCACCTTCACTGTAGATTGTAGATGCAGTTACCAAGTTTAGATCAGCTTCACGGCAGATTGTAGATGCAGTTATGTTTGATCATCTTCACTGCAGACTGTAGATGCAGTAACCATGTTTGAATCAGCTTCATTGCAGACTGTAGATGCAGTTACCATGTTTGGATCATCTTCATTGCAAATTGTAGATGCAGTCATCATGTTATGATCAGTTTCAATACCGATTGTAGATGCAGGTACTATGATTGGATTAGCTTCAATGCTGATTGTAGATGCAGTTACCATGTTTTGATGAGCTAAACTGTAGATTGTAGATGCAGGTACCAGGTTTGGATCAGCATCACTGTGAATTGTAGATGCAGTTGAAATGTCTTGATCAGCTACACCGTAGATTGTAGATGCAATAACCAAGTTCAGATCAGCTTCACTGCAGATTGTAGATGCAAATACCAGGTTTGGGTCAGCTTTACTGCAGATTGTAGATGCAGTTACCAGGTTTGGATCAGCATCACTGCTGATTGTGGATGCAGTTAACATGTTTTGATCAGCTGCACCATAGATTGTAGATGCAATAACCAAGTTCAGAACAGCTTCACTGCAGATTGTAGATGCAGATACCTGGTTTGGGTCAGCTTTACTGCAGATTGTAGATGCAGTTACCATGTTTTGATGAGCTACACTGTCGATTGTAGAAGCAGTAACCATGTTTGGATCAGCTTCATTGCAGACTGTAGATGCAGTTACCATGTTTGGATCAGCTTCACTGCAGACTGTAGATGCAGTTACCATGTTTGGATCATATTCATTGCACATTGTAGATGCAGTTATAATGCTTTGAGCAGTTTCACAGCAGATTGTATAGGCAGGTGCCATGTTTGGTTCAGTTTCACTGTAGATTGTAGATGCAGTAACAATGTTTGGATCAGCTTCATTGCAGACTGTAGATGCAGTTATAATGTTTTGAGCAGTTTTACTACAGATTGTAGATGCAGTTATCATGTTTGGATAAGCTTCCCTGCAGATTGTAGATGCAGTAATGTTTGATCAGCTTCACTGCAGATTGTAGATGCAGTAACCATGCTTGTATCACCTTCACTGTAGATTGTAGATGCAGTTACCAAGTTTAGATCAGCTTCACGGCAGATTGTAGATGCAGTTATGTTTGATCATCTTCACTGCAGACTGTAGATGCAGTAACCATGTTTGAATCAGCTTCATTGCAGACTGTAGATGCAGTTACCATGTTTGGATCATCTTCATTGCAGATTGTAGATGCAGTTATCATGCTATGATCAGTTTCAATACCGATTGTAGATGCAGGTACTATGATTGGATTAGCTTCAATGCTGATTGTAGATGCAGTTACCATGTTTTGATGAGCTACACTGTAGATTGTAGATGCAGGTACCAGGTTTGGATCAGCATCACTGCGAATTGTAGATGCAGTTGAAATGTCTTGATCAGCTACACCGTAGATTGTAGATGCAATAACCAAGTTCAGATCAGCTTCACTGCAGATTGTAGATGCAAATACCAGGTTTGGGTCACCCTTACTGCAGATTGTAGATGCAGTTACCAGGTTTGGATCAGCATCACTGCTGATTGTGGATGCAGTTAACATGTTTTGATCAGCTACACCGTAGATTGTAGATGCAATAACCAAGTTCAGATCAGCTTCACTGCAGATTGTAGATGGAGTTACCATGTTTTGATGAGCTACACTGTAGATTGTAGAAGCAGTAACCATGTTTGGATAAGCTTCATTGCAGACTGTAGATGCAGTTACCATGTTTGGATCAGCTTCACTGCAGACTGTAGATGCAGTTACCATGTTTAGATCATATTCATTGCAGATTGTAGATGCAGTTATAATGTTTTGAGCAGTTTCACTGCAGATTGTAGATGCAGGTACCATGTTTGGATCAGTTTCACTGTAGATTGTAGATGCAGTAACAATGTTTGGATCAGCTTCATGTAGATGCAGTTACCATGTTTGGATCATATTCATTGCAGATTGTAGATGCATTTATAATGTTTTGAGCAGTTTCACTGCAGATTGTAGATGCAGGTACCAAGTTTGGATCAGCTTCACTGTAGATTGTAGATGCAGTTATGTTTGATTAGCTTCACTGCAGATTGTAGATGCAGTAACCATGATTGGATAAGCTTCACTTCAGATTGTTGATGCAGTTACCAAGTTTAGATCACCTTCACTACAGATTGTAGGTGCAATTATGTTTGATCAGCTTCACTGCAGATTGTAGATGCAGTTATCATGTTA
>OW028585.1:18068560-18084560 GCA_932294295.1 Alitta virens | reverse complement strand
TGGAACTTTGTTAGCATGACCATAGTTCTGTGTGATAAAGTTTCACATAAAGTATATTATAAATATATACCCAATATACCCAAAAAAAGAATCAAATGGAAACATAACAATAGATCTGTTTTAGTCGTGATGATGATATCAAAATACAGACAACTTCTTAAAAAACATCTAAAATTTTTTAGTTGTATATTGTATTGTTTTGGTCAGACATTTCAAAAATATCAAATGCATTTGTAAATGCACTTGCAATTGCATCTAAATGTGTTTCTAAAATTAGTCACTTGCATTTGTGTTTCAAACCATGTGAAAAAAATTTGCATTTGCTTTAAATGCATTTCTAAAATTAGGCATTTGCATTTGCACTTGAACTTGATAGAATACAAAACATTTGCATTTGCATTTAAATGTGTTTGGTCGCATTTGTACCCAATCCTGGTTCATGATAGTTTGACACATGCCAATGAAAAAAGTTCTTAGTCCAAATATCTTGGAAATGAGACAAGATATATAAGAAAAAATTGGCACCTAATTTCTTTTTCTGCTTTTTATACAACAGATGAAGATTATCCTGGAATCACTTTCATATACTTTGAATTCTTCCAAAGCCATGTTTGATACATGTTTCAAAATGTAAATAATTAGAATGGCATCACTGAAATTTACGGCAGAGCTTTCAGTGTGTGACCCTGTGAAGATGTGGGCTAGCTTTACGCTCACAGTGACCTCACTCAAAGCTCACGGGATGAGATCACAAGGATGACATCACAGTTAGCTCACCATGGTCTCACCTTGTTGTCTCATCACTAGGGTATTTGATTTGGGGAGAACCCTATACTATGGTACTTTAGGGACTTCGAGAATTTTGAAATACCTTTTATACCTATATTTATTAATCAAAATCAAAAATAGTAATATTAAAATACTCCTGTAAGGTGAAAAATAAAACCATGGATTCAACCTCATGTCGGTTGTGCCCATGGTATTCACAAGCCAGTGTGTCACCCAATCAGCCACAGAGAGCTGATTGCTTTGAAAGGAATCTAAGGTTGGCTAATAACAGAAATTATAAATAGAACTGCCGCTTTATTGTGATCCTTGAATCTCCACCAGGAGCAATGCTATCTGTGGTGTATTCCTGAAACAAAAAGGCTTAACTTATACCAAGAAAAAGGCTGATCTTAATTTTATACCACTTGTATAAGTAACTGTCATCGTTTAATTATTAGTACAGCAAACTGCAGGACATCCAGAGGTTTCCACATCACCAATCCACAAATATATAAATTCCATTGTAATGTTGTGTGACTTGGTGAAAGTGGCTGCACTATCCCAGCTTATTAATTTTTGTTTAAGTATACCAAGACTGAGTCTATCTTGTTTCTATGTGACTGGCTGGTGTAGGACAGTTAGGCTTCAAAACCAGCTTGGGACAGTCATGAATGAAAGCTCCTCTTGAAGATTTGAGGTCAGGGAGGATATGACATAAATTCATAAATATAATAATAGCAAATAGATGATAGCCTATTCATTGGATAGCATATTCCCTTAGCTATTGATTCCTACCAAACATTGGTTGTTACTGCATAGATAACTATCCAGTTCCTGGACATTTGTATGTCAGAGAATGTTCTTTTACGAAGTAAAATATGACATAGATGTCTAGGAACTGGGTATATAGAATAGTAGCATTTTTTTTAGTTCATTATTAGTTGTAACAAGGTAACACAGCAAAATGGCTGAGAGCTACCGTAGGATGGGAATTTTGTAGCATCACACATGATAAGTTCACAGTTAACTCACAAAAGACTCACACTGTGACCTCACTCTGTGAGCTTACTGTGAGACCATTGTGTGTTTACACTTTTAGCTCACAGTGATCTCACAGTGTGACTTCTCTTTGAGCTCACTGTGACCTCAATTCTTCACTGGGGAGAGGGTGATTTATATTTGACATGTTGAAAGGTCATTCAGGCCTGGCCGATGGAGAGCTCACCAGGCATAACCGAAGTGTGCCTTGCACAGAGCCCTGGGTTTCCAACTGTGGTTTGAGGTCCTTACCAACATGAGGAGGCCCAAGACAAGTTTCCGACAAATTGAAGTTCACATGCTTGTTCGGTGGAATCATAGCCTATTTATTTGTTTGCAGGCAAAGATGCCATTACAATTTCTATCTGAAGCTTCGATGGAGAATGCAAATGAAAAAACTTACATGCAGGTAAACAATGGAATCAGCATTTTACAAAATACTTGATCATTTTATATCATGATTCAGTGCATTGTTTTAGCCATCTATAGTTAACGGTTTTCAAAGCCATATATCTCCAGACCTATTTACACCAATCTCCACTTTTCTAGTGTAATTGTAACATTTGGGAAATAGAATAACACTGACAAGGCGCATGTGGGACATGAAGATATGTACCAGGGCTACACCCTCTCATATCATGGCCTTGTTGTGTAATTCACACTGTAAGTGTCCCACATGTAACCATTATATAATTGCATAATGTAAAGATTTTTTAGGATTTGGTGTAATTTTATAATGTTGGTGAACAGATTTATTCCCCAATTGCAGTCAGACCCCTTCAAATACTGGGTGATACAGGCTGGGTGACCTGCATTGCATACCACACGGAATGACGTTCCTATAATGCCCAAATAAGAAAACTCAAGATGTTATTTCCGAATAAGGACAAAACGCGTACGGCCAAAAAATTGCTTACGCAACTACAGTTGATTTGACTGACTATTACAAATCTTATATCATGAGAATGAATTACTTTATGTACATAACAAAGTTGACATTTGAAAACCGGGCTAAAATCTACTGAGTTATGCATAAAATAAATCGCGAAGCGAGGACGTTCAGGACGCTGCATTAAGAAGTATTCAGGTAGAACAAGGACTTGTTTAATCATATATTTCCTCCACTAACTTCGTCAATTTTTCGATTTTAAAAATTTAAAGTTCCAAATGGCTAGATCTGTTTTGACAGATCAAGGACTCATGTGGTTTTCCTATAATATCCGACCCCACACAGAAATCGGTACTGTAACAAAGTATCACATCTAAGGGAATTAATGCATAATTACATACTTTACAATTGAACATTTTTCTTCATTACAGGCCAACATGTTCATCAACGCCATCGAAAGATTTGGTGGTGTGTCTGTTATGGGCTCCATGAATATAGACAGATCTGGAGCACTTGGGGTAAGTTTTTAAAAGTATTATTGTTCATGATTACTTACTATATACCTTTTTTACACTAAACCTACATTGTCAATTGAAATATTTAACATGGTTCTAACTTTGATTTTCTTGTTATTTTCATTACAGACTGTGGGTGTCATGGTCACATATATACTTGTAGTGGTGCAGTACCAACCACTCCAATGAGTTGTTAACAATGAGTCACTTGTTGTGAATATATATTTAATTTTTCAAGAGACATTTTTGCCTTTTATGCTTGTTTTTTAAACTGCACAACACTTAAGCATTTAAATCAGTCAGATTTTAGACAGCTTTCAAGCATCACAAATTTAGCATTTTCAGCAAGACTGATATCGAGGCACCACTAATTTCGCGTTTAGACAGAGTTCCAGTGATTGGAAAATCAGCAGTTAATAAAGACATTTCAAAGCTCCATCGATTTAGCATTCATTTTTAAATATTTCTGTCATTTGCAAGCCATGAGGTAGTTTGTCGGACTAATTCATTTTAAAGAATGACTGAAAGATACCACCAATTTAGCATTGTTTGATTGGGTTACACAGACCAGTACACAAAAGATGAATATCATTGTTTATGAGACACTTGCTTACACCCATTAAGAATATGACGTCTATAAGTCTAATTATACTCCACTTAGACTGTTTTCTAAATGTTCTGAGTGGGCAATATCCAACGAAAGTGTTAGTTGACTCCGCCTCTGAGTGCAAACTGAACTTGTTTTGCATAATAAAGGCATTAAAACAAAACAAACAGTCAAACAAATTTGTAAATATGCCTAATGGAGTATACATTAGTAATATCCCTCATAGTCAGGAGTTAACTAAAATTTTTGTAAGTTAACTCCCTCCTATTCGGGATGTAACTACTTAACACAATGGAATAACAATGATCTTTAATTATCTGTATCAAAAGGTATTCACAGTTTGTAAAACGCTTTTTACATACGATGCACAATAATAAACACCAAAGTCTCAAATAATAAAGCTTATCTAAATAGTGACATATCTTAGCTCTTCATTCTATTATCACAGTGGGATTCAAGAAAAATACGAATACGTACATAAAATGTTATATATATTTCAAATAAATAGAAATAATCTACTTTTACTTACACATTTATGTACACTATTGCACATTTTGATTTGAAAACAATGCTTTGCACTTGAACAAGAGTTTCAGGCCAGGAGTCGAAACCACATAGTTTGAAACCTAGGACCCTTCAGCCGAGCTGGCCAGTGTGGAATGGACTACTATTTACCAATAGAGGGAGCTCTCCGTAACTGCGCCCAACCAAACACTTGTTAATGACGTAATCAAACAATGGGGTCATTGAGTACAGTTAATGATGTCATATTTAGATGACGTCATTAAACAATGATTTGGGTGCAGTTACTGATAGCTCCCTCTATTGGTAAATAGTAGCCCATGGCAGATGCTCACACCACAGGCCACCCAGTTAAATAAACATTTGATATGTCATCATAAACATCAATGTATCTTTATCACAATTGCAGTAACACTGGGTCAACAAGCCAGGAGTCTAGTCTGAGTGTCAATCAGACCCTCATTTGGAACGTCTGACTGATTTCAAGAGGAGCACATACGAAAACTAGTGGGGAGCAAGACATCGGACACTTGTCTTACTGGCATTTGATTTGTATATCTGATGTTCAGATAATGCACCTTGTTTCTACAGTTATAAAAATGTCATCGCATCTTCACCAAGACACTGAGTCAACATGCGTTGCAATTTTGATTTGTAGGCCTATTTAAATTTGCATGAGTAACAATTTGCATTCTTCAATATAAGCCTCAACCGTCTTCTTTTTCACATATAATTTAAAACTGTGGAAGCTATGTGAGTTTTTTTTTTTAAATACTTGGCATATTTTTAATGTTTTAGGACAGTTATAGGACACACTGTGTCTTGCAAATTAATGTCTCACAGCCGGTAGCTTTAAATTGTTGATATGTCTGGTTACATATCTATGGGTTTTATTTTACTATTGTAAATTTTCTCGTTAATAAAATAAAGGCTATGTATGTAATAAAAAATTTTGCCAGTTTATTAATTTTATTCAAACCCTCAATTGACTGTCTATGCAGAAACCATGCAGAGCATGAAACATGGGTACTATGGTAGTCTCAGACTCAGATATTTAGGAAATTAAGCTGATTTGAGTTGTTTGCTTGTTGGATTCATTTGATCCTATGTACTCATGTTTGCAAAATCAGTTTCATGTTGGGAAATACATAGGGCATGTCATGTTAATTATATTTTTTAACTAACAAGTCAACTTAGCTGAAGTTCCCTGTCAGTGAAATTCAAAAATGCCAGCAGCAATTATCAGTTGCAAACTATATGAATGTATTCATCTCTTGTGCAAGCCAACGCTGGAGAAATAAGATAAATTGTACTATTGCCAGTTGGTGGGCACACTTTGTTTTACACATATGTATTGACCTATGTTTATCATCAGCTTTGACCCTACTGATGACGTCAAAACTTGCCCATTTTGTTCACATTTTTTATTTTCAATGAAATTATACAATGGGTGCTTATGATGATTTAAGTCAACTCATTGCAAAAATGTGTCATCTTTCTAGTCGAGGTTGATGTGTCTTTCATTGTGGTGCTATATGCATCTGAATGTGGTACTAATTTTCTTCCAACATATCATATAATTTTAGCCCTTCTACTCCATGATTATATCATACATTATGTAATATAATGCATGGTTCAATAACACAGAGCTGTTCATCACAGTTATCTGATACACCATTCCTGGTGGCAGAAATAGGATGGCATATTCATTCTGTTCCTGGTCTTTTCAACTTGGCATTAGGAATACCAGGCAAACTGAAAATTAATGCATGTCAGTATTTCTCCATGATTTTGTCGATACTCTCGTTGTTACCATCCTAGCTCCTGCATGCCGTTTTAATGATATAACATGAAAGTAATAATTTCTTCTCTGCAATCTAGTTTTCATAAGACATTTTTAAAGCTATAGTAATAAATCCAATACACAAAAAATTTAAAAATATCAATGAAAGGCAAGGTTTATTGTTCATAGTATAAGAGCTCTGATGTGATCTATGTACAAAACAGTCAAACATATTGCCAAATAGAAAAAATATATAAAACAGCAACTATGGTATTATTACATGTACCAAATGTTAGCGAGTCTTGCCTTTCATGGTACCATGTTGTCTCTTCCTTCATGTGTTCTTTTCTCAATATTGTTATTATGTCTTTTGTAGTTGTTTTATATTTCAGTCATAACATATTCCTTACTGCTGGTCCTAACACATTCCTTATTCAGGTTTTTTTCTGCATCACCGATAATAATTCCTGGTGATTATGGTCAAAGGTGTTTTGGGGCAGACCTTGATAAATGCAACTTGTGGTACTATCCTAGTCTTTAACATCCACATTGAAAGTGCCTCCAGGTATATAAAACAGATCTGAGCAACTAATCTCCACTGTTTTAGGATTGATATCTTTGTAACTGTAAAGATGACCTTCAATAATTTTGACATATCTATCCTTGATGTGTTCAGGCTTTATAGTGAGTGGAAATTCCCATCTGCCTTTGCTGTCTTTGACAGTATGAGTGAACGAGTGAAACTGAAGAATGAGATCTTCCTCTGGAATGTGGATTGATGCCAACGTCACATCATCAGATAACTCTCTTCCTTGGTGTTCCAGTGTGAACTTATCAGCTGGACGCTGATCAACTCCACCTCGAAATATTTTCATAGCCTTCAGTTGAGAAACTGTGGTTGACAGTGGTACAGATAATTTTGAGTCCTTGATAGTTTTTACATTCCAGTGGTAGCCCTTGACTGTCACCTAAAATGTACAAACATGATAAGAGTCTAATTAAGTATTTCTCATACTCCCATGCAGCTTGTAAGGGTGGTATTTCCATGCAAAATAGTTAGTAATATTAGGACATGCTTAGCATAATTTTGCGGCCTCTTAGGACTTTGCAAAAAGAAAATTAATAAGGAATTATAAACAAATCCTGTGTTATACTAAATTCTTTGGATAGAGTTGGTGAATTTGTTTTGTTTCCAGAGCAGAACTCTGATACTATTACACCTACATGATTACAATTTTGTCATAATGTTTCTGAAAAGGTGCACCACCCATTTGGGGGTCTCATGGCCTTAAATACTAGAGAATTTTTAAACTTAAGGAAAATAGGGAAATCTTACTTTTTCAAACCTCAATACCTAAGACACTATTTATGCTACACTACATGAATGAAGTTTTGTCAGAAACATATCTAAACTATAGTATTTTCACTATTCAAACTTAATTTTGATATTTATTTCATGCAGTTTATATAATAATGGAAAATCAGAAAAAAAATATGGTAAAATTGTTAAATTGTGTTTCTGAAGCAGAACTTATTGCATTAAGCTCACTCGTCGATATTTGCTGAAAAACAGCCTTATGTTTTCCTTTTTCTTTTTTTTATCAAATAGTTTTCCTTTCTAAATAACAAATATTTAAAAAAAACATTAATTAATCTCGTAATATAATCATTTGTAGGAATATGTCATACTTTCACTCCTTTCTTAATTCTATTTATTGGCTATTTAAGAATACCTAATTTTTTATATTAATTAATACGAGTGTACGAAGGTTGAAAGTTTTTCAAATTGAAAAATGTTCAACCTCCATACACTCATGATAACACCAAAGTCTCCATTACATGAATGGTAAGCTTGTATAAGAGTTCAAATACTACAAAATTACTATCAATACATCTAGTCTTCAATGACATCATGTGAGTTTTACAACCAGTGATTGGAAGATTCTGTTAACTTTGATTGTCAGCACAAGGTGTCACATCATACCCACAGTTCCACACACAGCGAAGCCAGTATAACAGTCTAATAAACCCTTAACCGCTAAAATATTTTGAATAATACTTAATCATGTCAGATAGGCTTTTACAAAGCTATCATGTTTGGCTTGAGCTTTGCTATAATCTTTTGAACAGTGAAGCATTACATTTTTGCAAACACAGAAGAAAATTGTGACATCATGTTCTCAGAATCATGTGAAAGTACAATTCTTCATTATCATTACAAGGCTAGTATGTTAGAGAGTAATATATTGCTATGAGTATACAGTTTGTTTCATAATATGCATTGACTTTAGTGGCAAACCCATTCATACTATAACTCTACAAACTGAAAACAAACCTCCACAATATCTGTGCAGTTTCCATCCAAGTACTTCGTCCTCTTTTCCTTTTTTTGTATTTCACAAATGATGCGTCCGACTTCTTCATAGGACAGGATTTCCAATGGAATAACTCTCTCTAATATATCTTTCACTGGGATGACAGGAAATCTTAGTTTGTTTAAAACGTCGCCTAAGACCAATCGCAGGTTTTCTGGAGATGTTTGAAGGTTTTTCCGCTTGCATTCACTTTGAGCCCAGGCAACACAAGCTAATATAAGTGTATCGCTTGGGATATTTTACTTGCCCATGTCTGGTCACTCCATACATGTACCACAAGCTCACATCAGTGTACTGTTCATGGTACATGTACATGTGGCAGCACAGTGAGGGTTAGTTACTCAAAAAGAGTGTAGAGACAAGGGTTTTAACCCAGGATCCCAGATTTACCGCTTCGGAAATCAGGCTAGTAGGCTAATGGGTTTTCGGCTTTCAGTATCAAATTAAAAGGGTATCTAAGATCTTCATGTTATGATATCTTACCCAAGGTATTTGCATTATGAAGTCAAACAATGTAATGTTGCTATCCCAACAGTAAAATCTCTAACCCCAGCCTCCACTAGACTAGTAGTACCAGTACTAGTTACAAAACTTACTCCAAGACTGTGTGAAAAGTATGCGGAGCAACATCTTCAATCTCAACTTGTTCCGCTGCTTTGGCTTCCAAAAGTTCACGCAAGATTCCTCCATGAGAACTGACAACATTCCGGTGACATTTTACTTCTGTTCCCTGTACGTTGAAAGTGACGTCAGTCATTACGTCATACTTCAACATTTCAAAAAGACGAAACCCAGTGTGTCTCACCATTTTGAAGCCTGAAAGAGGAAACTAATATGTAACCAGGATTGAGCGAGGCCTACAGCTGTGCAGTATAGTTCTAAGCTGTTAAATTAATCTTCAATACAAAATGTTTTAATGGATAGTCGACTGTCTGCTCTTTAGAGTAAGATGAAAACTAGGAAGCCCTTGTTGGTCCCTCTGTGAAATGACTTGACTCAAGAAATGTGTAGTTTGAATAGTTTAATAGGCCCTGCCCTGCCTCACGTCCATTGTAGACAAATACCTAACAAGAAGTGACCTACATCCTCATATTTACCCTGGATGGGGTTATGAAATTGCCTGGCCACAATCACGTAGGGCAGGGGTAACCAGTACACTGGGTCACTGACCTAGCTGAGGTCATCACACCATTAACACTGCCCGCTGGTGTCATCAGGCAGAATAGAGGTTTTGTGGCATGCAAAAGTCATTGCTTAAAGAATATAACAGCCAGATGCAATGGGCTTCTTCGTAGCCAGTTGCTCGAATCACCGAAAATGGGCATTGAACCATCATTCAACAACCTCAGATTTTCTTCCCTTGAGATGAAGAGTAAGTGTTCAATCAGATTTTTCTGATTTAAAACAGCTTTCAAGTGTGTCATACATTATACAAACCAGCTGCCGTGCAAGGTCAAGCAAGTCTCTCGGGATTATGTAGAGATCCGCTAGATTTGTCAAATCACATCTGAAAAGTTTCTTTTTTTGTATTGCAATGAGGAGTCTCAGGAAAAGTCTGGCATACTGAGTCTTCCTCGTCAAAGGATTGGTCCATGACAAAATCTCTTGCAAATTCATATTGGTGACTTTCGCGCCATTTTCCATGCAAAGGCAGAGAATTTTCAAACGAACCAATGACGGTACTGAGGTATATTCACCAAGAATTAGCTGTCTGCATGTCTCTCGTGCATGGTTTACATTCTTCATTAAGATCTGCCAGATCTCAAGCACTATCGGTATAAGTTTTGGGTGGCATGGCATCATCAAACTTTTAATTAGAGGATTCCTTTGTAACTCTCTCTAAGAATCGCACAGATGCCAATTGGTCACAGTTTTCATGTAACTCAGCAATTCCTGCAAACTCTCCAGTGTACATTTCGTCGGTTCTAACTCATTTACAATCCACCGGTATCTGCAGTTGAAGAGAACAAAGGAATTTTATAATTATCTTAATCATTATAGTCTTAGGAGTAGTTTGCATACTCACGGACAAAGTGTGAAGCAAAAAAAAATTCATAAATCCAGGGTTAACTTGTGTAGTCAAGGTTTTTACATAGCCTCTGTAGGGCATTTATCTGCCGAGTTGCTTTTTTACAGATAAGCGAGATGTGGTTATAAAAGTTTAACTTGCCAGCCAGAAGACTGACAGGGGAAGAATGATCACTTTCCTATCATTCCACTGATACAGTTACGCCAAAACTTATTCAGAAACATTTTACGTCTCACTTAGAAATAACTTTTGTGCTTCCCTAAGAAACAAATTTTACATTTCACTAATAAATGACTTGCCATATTGTGTAAAAAACATGGACAAATGCATTGCATTTACAACTAAAATCTATTGCATTCATTTCATTGGCTTCCTAATACTGATTGCCTACCATCCAGAGCCTTGCTGGGTTCATTATATCTCTATTAAATTAATAAACTTCACCTAGTATTTAATTTTTCATGCCATCAAAAATCCAATATGTAAACAAACCAAGTGATGACATCACAATGCTCAACAATGGGTGATGATGCCATTTCTATTGTATTTCCGATGTTCTGGTCTTGATTTCTTTCACTTATCTTTTGATAATTTATGCCTGATACATTCATCAGCTTACACATATTTTAGTGTGACTTGATAAAATAAGGTGATTTTCATTCATTTGATGAAGTTTTAGAAAATTGTAATTTTGACAGACAGTGGATCTTTAATGGTCACAGAGGAACAACAGAAGTATACTTACACTGGAGCAGCTGCACCAGCTCTTGCAGTGATACCATCTGCCCCTAAGCTGATGAAAAACTCATCAATTTCAGAGTACATGTTCAGCCCAGTCAAGGTTTCATTTTCCCTTTGTACTTTTCTTGTCAAAACCCATGAATAAGGTGTCTCGAGCATGTTGTTGCACAAATTCACATTCGCGGTCGTTGTAAGAAGATGGAAAACGTCCAATCCAAAATTTGGCAGACTATGATAACTTTTTTTCACAAAAATGTGCAATGCGGTACATCCGTTCTGATCAGTGGTAACGATCAAATCTGGTTTTACCTTGACGACTTCAGATATGGTTGATAAGCAGTAGTCATGCAAGGCGGGCCTAATCAAGGCATGCAAAACAGTGCCATGGGGTTCCCAGTGGGTTAAGTTTTTCTCGGTCAGAAAAAAAGTGTTCAGGAGTTTCATAGTTTTATGGGTGATTTGCTTATTCTTGGTAAGAATGGCATTCAGGGGTATGAGAAACTTGAACAGCACAGAGCCTTCATCTCCCTGAAGTGCCAAAAAACTGTTTTACGAAAAGCCTCAAGATGGTTCAACATTTGAATACAGAAACAACAGATTTTGAGATGCATTTGACTGTCAACAAATGCTTTACTTCCCTTAGTAATAAAATAACTTGTTCATCATGTTGCGAAATAATAAGTCAATTCAGTGGAAAACTGAACTATATAATAAACCAAAGCATAGACCATACTAACAGTTCAAATGGTTAAAAGAAATACCTTTTTATTCTATATAGAAACTTTGATATTTAACAATAAACGCAAAATGTACGATATACAAATTTGTTTTTAAAAATTAATTTCAATTATAACAGCAATGCATCTGACAATGACATCCTTGCTTCCCCAGATAGCATTCCAAATCAGGCCACTGTCGTTTCTATATCAGCCGCCGTCATTACAACATTGTTTTTACATCGCTGACATCATGCCGACATTGAAACGATTTGGAATGCCATCAGGGTCCGACATGGAAGAAAGTTTTGCTGCTACAACACTATAAAATATATAAAAACATTTCTTGAACAATCATCTTGCCATTATATGCTGTATTCCTGGTTTTCCCTCTGGTATCCATGTTGGGTCTGCTCCCTCAACAAGCAGCTGTTCCAAGATGTCGATAAACGGATCTGTCCACATAAGAAAATTCCTGCATGATGTGAACTGCGCATGTGTGATGAGAAACCTGATGCATCTTGTGCTGTTTAAATGACATCAATATCATGCACCATTATCATAATGACATATTTGGGTTTGACTTTTATCAATTATATGGCAGACTCATAATAGAAAATTAATCTTAGCACAAGTCTTTCACATATATACATTTTCATCTCATAAATTTGACTTGTGTTGTACACAAAACCCAGATAGCATTCCAAATGATTTCAACAACGGCGCGATGTCCGCGATGTCAATACAATGTTGTTATGACAGTGACGATTTGGAATGCTATCCGGGAAGTGAGGTGTTCATAATTTACCTTGCTTCAATTGAGTTTTCTGCAGAAATCAATACCTGGAAGAAATAAAAATAAATAAAATGAGTTGCATATTTTTCTTAAAAATGATAAAAAATATACATGATGTTCACATTGATATTGTGTAGAATTCTTAAAACAGCTCACTGAGAAAGCCATCTCTATATATTATAGCCATACCATACATATATATGATTGAAACTTTTGGCTTTCTACAGATACAGTTACAGTTTCATTAAAAAAATGGCCTAATTGAACCAAGACAAAGCTAGACAACTTCTGCTATACGATACTACCCACCACTAAATGGAACTGCTTGTCTATAGCTGGCTACTCAAAGCTGGACATTACACCTGATCTAAAAATACTTATTTATGACATAATAATATTATTAGATATATTAGAAATAAATTTCTTACATTTACCAAGGCTTATATTTTTCAGTAGCGGTAAGTGCAAGCCAACTATAAGCTAGGAGTAGGCAGAAGTAGCTGGCTCTAGCCAGTTATAGGTATAGCCAGGAATAGGTGGCTACAGCTGTCTAGTGTCCATCACATTAGTATGTGGTAAAAAATTATTTATATATGTAATGCGCACCAGATGATTTGTTTTTTCTCTTAAGGTAAGGTAAGGTCATGTAAGGTTAGGTAAAACTTTATTTAACGTCAGTATAGGTAAAGCGGCGTTCACACTCTCTCGTATAGCCCATTTTTGATGTCCGTGGTCACTCTTAGGTCTTATCTGTGATAGTGTGAACTAGGCTTAAGAAAAGCAACAAACATAAGCATAGTGTGCATGTAACAATAAAACAAATAGTTAAAACATAAATAAAATTAACAATACAGTTAAAACATAAATAAAATTAACAATACAGTTAAAACATAAATAAAATTAACAATGACTGAGAGTGACAGCAAAAGCGCTTAAAATAATTTCACATACATAAACATAGGCATACTATGAATATCATTAAAAAACTCAGCAAAACAAACGTGATCATGATCTCTTGCACTTTCTTAAGCATTTTAAATTATAGCCATAGCCATGAACAGTAAGAACAGCTTTTGAATAAATCTAACGCCATCTTGATTTGAATCAAAGTCTGACAGAGTAATTCTACAATATGCAAGTGTGAGATCTCATCATTAATGCTGATTGAATTTACCTGAATAAGTGTCAAGAAATTATCCTGATCATTTTGCAGTAAATCATATTTGGAATCTGGGTCCATTTTCTCTACCAAAGAAACTAAGCATTGCAATGGTCCTTCATCCCGTTTTTGAGGTAATTTCATATAGGTGTTTGTTAATTCCTTGTAAAAAATAAAAGGGAAAAAAAAACAACATATTTTCATATTAGATGAAATGTTGATTTCTTCAGAAAAAAAAGGTATAACAATTTGTGGCATAAACATGTGTGAATGCACACTTCTCACCACAATACAATTTCTCTGAAACAGATCAGAATTCAGCGTTGAAAATGGGTCATTTGCTGCATCCATTGTTTCAAATAACAGACGAACCCAGCAAATAAACATGTTGTGTTCTCCTATAGGGGAAGTAAACACATTTTTTTACCAAATAATATGTAGGATAGAAACCTGGTTAACAGATAGATCCATTTCATAGAAATCGATTACAATTGGGTCTATTTATGTTAATCTAATCCTATTACAACAAGGCTTGTTAACTAAAGGTATGACAATAACTTATTCGTGATTATCTCATACCTTCTTGTAATACATCATTTGCTGGATAGTGGAATATATATATATATGGTCAATCAGCAATTTTATAATCAGATTGGATTATAAGTGTAGATTTTCTTTCATTGGTTTTCAATCTGTGATTATTTAATAGATTGCAAATAAGAGATTTTAGTTTTCAGTGATTATTTAAAAGATTGCAAATTAGAGATTTTAGTTGGTTTCAATCTGTGATTATTTAACAGATTTTAATTAGAGATTTTAATTGGTTTCCAGTCAGAGATTATTCAATCCAGAACTCCTTCGTTTCCTGTAAAAAGGTATTTGATTGCTTTCCATTGGATTTTTTTTTTTCATTATCAAAAAAAGATTATATTATCTAACAGGTTCCAAATTGGATTCTAATCAGTTTATAAACAATCAGATTTCGTAAACGGTTTAGAATCAAACTTTAAAACTGGTTTCTAGTGAAAATCAAGAGATTACTTAATTTGTTTCCAAACAAACATTAGTTGCTTAATTGATTTCCAAAAAAAAAAATAATTTAAAATTGGTTCACACTCAGTTTTACCTGAATCGTCATGGATATTATCAAGGAACTACGACCTTTCCTTTTCGTATTTCTGTTGTTTGGAAAATGTCACTTAAGCTCAGACCAAAAATGGATATACTACATTACTTTTATTTACAATATAGCAACCGTTCTTGTTTGTGCATTATTTTTGGTTGTTAACTTAATTGGCTTACCACCTGGCAGCAACTTTCATTTAAACTTGGCACTTAACTACCAAACTGTAGCCTTCCTGATTTGGGCACTGATGACCTCTGTGTCAATGCTAATTATAAGCAACAAAGGTACCCTTGGAATTGATAAAAGCAAGATTATAAGTGCGCAAGTGCCCAAACACATGAAGCTCATATTAGCTTTTGGTGCAGTTGCAGTTGTCTGCTTAATGATTGTACCTGAATTAGCAGGCCTTGGCTATGAACAAACTCGTAACTTTACTAAACTGTGTAACGAATCAAAAAGCATAACCAGTCCTTCCTGTGTGTGGGTTATTAATGTATGCAGTTATATCATAATCATACCGCCAGCCTTATTACTCCCATATTACACCGCTGCATACTCTTACATCATTGCGCTAGAATTCAAGGCCCTTCACGAACAAATGCGAAACTGTCCAAACCTGTTCGGGTCATCAGAAACTATCATGGAAGGGTTAGTTTGTTTCAAGTAGTGGTATATTGTTTATCGTCAGGACATTGTATGACAGTGAAACATCATAGCCATGCTACACCCAGATAGCATTCCAAATCGAAACGATGCTGGCCCGATTTGGAATGCTATCTGGGCCATACAGTTAATGGTGGATTTAGAAGTTCAGTAAACAGCTTAAAATGTTCATGTAAAGAATTGTTGAAATTTAACGGTCGTTTCCCAGACTATTCAAATCAAGAAATTGTATTTCCTGCCATGTCAAAATATTATAAATGATTTCTTTCATTG